>VHKM01000018.1:600000-1094199 GCA_007210695.1 Neogobius melanostomus
CGACTTCGTCCTCAATTTTTCTTCCCTTTCTTCTTTTTTTAGGACATTTTGCTATCCGAAAGACTTCTTGAAGATCACACATTGGAACCCCCCGTTTACATCACTTTAAAAAAAAGAAAAAAAAAGAAAAAAGTTTGCCTGACCCTCCGAAAGGGACCTTCCTCAAGTATTTTTATTGTGGGGAAAAAGAAGACAGACTTAGAGACAGGATGAAGTTTCAGCTGCTGCTCTTCTTGGCTCTGGCCGGTCCGTTCTGCGCCTTCACATTTCCCAGTGAGTACTCATGTCATTTATCATACTGTCAGCCTTGGCTTTAGTACACTGTGTCCACTACCCTGCTGTTGCCGCTGTTACCCCCATGTGCCCACCACACACACGCCCTTTTTTTTCCTGCAAAACTGAGGCCGGCATTTAACATGGCTTTATGAAACATTTCTTTTAACTGTAAACTTTACATTTGAGGGGCTCATTTTTTCCAAGTCCAAGGAAAAGTTATAAAATGATGCTGCTGCTTTGTGCGCTGATGGAGATACTGCAGACACTTTCACTTGGTAATAAATACATCGCTTATTCTTACACTGTGGCGGCAGCACTGTCACTTAAAGTAGCTCCTACAGACAGCAAATGCTCCAGTCGTGCACTTAACTTAAGACTTTGAAGGGTTTCTGTCTCATTGCTAGCCTGATTTTATTGAGCGTTGAACCCCAACTTTACAGATTTCTTCAGTCATAACCAGCTCATTCAAAAATTAATGACGATATCCCAAATCTTCTATGAAAAGAATCTTTTTGCTTCTAATATATGCCTTATATCTATGTGAATAAAGGCATTATTTCACGCAGGACATAAAGAAAACACAAGATGCACTTATCCCTCATATTTAAGTCAGTATTTGACATATGAAAATTGACACTCGCCTCCCATTGATCCGCAGTGTCTCGCCTTAAATCTGCTATTCAATCTCAAGCAAAAAGAAAAGAGTTCATAGATGAGTTATTATCTGATAGTGGAGATAAATTAAACTTTACAATTGAGGTGGGAAGTTGCAAGACCTAAGCCGCTGGTTCGTTTGCAAACAATTTGAATACTGTAAAATTTCAAGCCAAAAAAAGGCGCTGAATATTTAGCCGCCCTGGTGAGTTGCAAGATTAAGCTGCTAATAATTTTGTGCTAATTTTAATTGGTTTGTCAGTCCTTCAAAAATCAGCTGTCCAGTGGCGACTAGTGATTTGATAGTGGAACTTCATTATCATTTTTTAAAGTAGCAGTGACTTGATAGAACAACTTCTACTGCTTGATCTTGGGTTCGCTACTTTATGTTACTTTAAGTGAGTTACAGTAACTTTGAGCCACATACCGCAATGTTGTAAGTAGTGGTTAGTTGAAATAGTGAGCGCGGAGAAACTGCCACAGTAAATCTCGCTGACCTTCAGGCTTAAGCTGATATAAGTAACCAAGCACGATTTGGCAAAGAACTGGTGGCCAACACGAGGCTATTAATATATAACTGTTTCTAAAAATTCTGGCATTATTAGATGACTGTTCTTAGCATTGCGTATTAAAGGGTTTATCTATCATCAAGTATATGGTTGTCTTTAAAGAGGGTATGTTGGTTATTTATGTCACTATTGGGGCAATTTCTTGTCTCATTTGGTCTGCTTGGAGGCTGTGTGCAATTTCTACACCCGTGCACTGGTATAGATACAGACGGCATCTCAGGGAACGCCCACAAGTGAGAAAACAAAAGGGGGAAAATACTCTTTCACTTTCTGCTCCACCACTACTTTAATAAAAAGCTTAATTATGGATATATTTTCTACCAAATATACTACATGGAGAGAAGCAAAGTAGTTCAACACCCGATAAATGCATAAATAACGGAGTATGCGAACCGTAATTCTAACGTTAGCTTCATGCTAACGACTAACTAGCGAGTGCCGGTCTTTCACGTTTCACTGTCAATCTGCATGTCAAAAACGTTCATACATGGACTTGACTTGTTTGTGTTCCCCCTTCAGCTAGGCCACGCCCCCTAGTATGACGCGTTGCCGTCTATATGTATGTGTCAACTCCCACTTTGAGATCTTGTGTACTCCTGTTGACAACCCTGTCCCGTGATGAAGAGAATAGGTATTTGTCGAAAATAGTTGTCCATCTAAACCAAGATTATTGTCCAGCTGTTGTTTGTGGCATTCTGGGTAACGACCAGTCCTATACTGCATACTTTTTTTCATATGAATCAATCGGACACGCCTTCTCTAGTTGTCTGTGAACTTCTTAACAATGACAAATGCGATTCCGAAATAAAAAGTGCTTGAGAAGCCACTTTGTGATAGAAGCTCAATGTTAGCAAGAGCCCTGTTTGAAATGGTTTGAAAGTCTAAAACAACCTTGTCTTTTAGCTTAGTATACTTTTATATCCTCCTGTTAGTCTGTTCAGTGTTTAATCTTTTCATATTCTATTTTATTACAGTATATTATGGGGAATTTCCACACATTTACAGGCTACCTTTTCCCATCGAACTTGCTGAACTCCCCTCCAGACAATGAGCAGAGTCTCCCCATAGATCATGTGTAATATTGCTTTACCAGACATCTCCGTCTCTCTGTATCCACTGCTATTTTCTGCCCTCATTTCCCACATTGTCATCTTTCCAAAAGTCTGCGTCAGGCCTTAGCTAAACTTTTGGGCGATTCTCAGCACGAGTGAGCGGTGGAGAGGGGCTGAGAGAGAGAGAGAGAGCGAGTCAATGTGATGTAATCTTACACAACACAACTACAGCGCACAAATTCTTGGCAAGGCACGAAAGAGGAGTCGTATTCTTTTGGAGACGGGCCCAAAGAGGAAAGAAAGGAAAAACAAAACAATAACGGGGAGCGAGAGAGAGAGAGAGAGAGAGAGAGAGAGACACACAGAGATTTTCAGACTTCTGTTTGCAATCGTTCTGCAATCTGTCCATTCCTTCCTTCCAGGCACGATTGTGGTCACGACACTGCTTCTATTGTGCTAACCGTACATCTGCTTTGTCAACAAAGCAACGTCACCCACTTTTCGATCATCAGACCAAGCATTTTACCAAATACCTATATCAGTAATAACAATAACAAAACACCCAACTTATTATAACTTAAATTTTTATGGTTCAGTATGTTTGGTTTGGGGCGGTCTCTTCTTGTCTGTGATGTTTCAGTGATGTCTATTTGTTGTCTAAATGTCTGTTAGCAAATTCTCAAAATAAAGTAGGGTTGATATTGTAGTGCAGTATAAATAGTCGGTGGTTCGAATTGACATGTGCTTTTTTCCTGATGTTGTATCTTCGCTTGTTTATGCTTTTTTTTCTACTTTAAAACTGATTTGGTAATGAATCCATAGACTTCTAATGGTACATGGCACTTTTTTATGTTTTTTGATTTAGGGCTGGTAAAGTCCTTGTTTAGACGATATTAAAGTGGACATATCGCGCATGATTTAGGCTTAAAACCTGATTTTGTGTAGCCGTAATGTCGATGTAAAGAAAAGACATTGAAGGGAGGGACCGGGCTTTTCGGCAGTCTTTGCAGGGCAGTAGAACGATGGGCACATTACGAAACAGTCAAAACAATGTTTCACTTTCAGCTAACGGTTTGCAAATCGATGGCGCCGCGATGAACACACTTTGAGCGCAGAATGGATGCTGTGAAGGATTACGGGCTTTGAAAATGTGGAGGACAGCTTTGTGAAATCCAGGAAATCCAGATCAAGCACTTCAGCGGGGACCGTAGTGAACAAAATGACTGAAAACTGCATGGACTATAGCAAATTCAGTATACGATTTAAAACGTACGCTCCATAGACACTATACTGGTGATGGTAGTGGCTCTGGGGGGGTTTTGTGTGCGTGTGTGACATGTTCAGATCTTCAGACTGGGCCACTGCGCGGTGCCGTGCGAGCCATGTGTTTAATAATAGCCAGACTCTCTATATTTAAGTGTCTCTTTAGGAGGCGCCCAGCCCTCTGCCCCCAGTGCCCCCCCCCCCTCTCTGCCCACCACATGTGTCAGGAGATCAGCTCCTCCCCCTTGGCATTTACCCATGTTTGGTGGGATATTAAAGCCCTCAGCCCCTTCCTCTCCATTCTGCCTCACACACACACACACTCTCACTCGTACCCACCTCATTCTCTTGCACCCTCTTCCACTTCTTCCCTTTCACTCACTTCTTTTTCTCCCTTTCCATCTTCACACTCCTTTATCTTTTTATTATCTTTTCTTCCAGCTCAAACTTTCTTCTCTCCTCTTTGTGTGTCTCTCTCTCTCACCTCTTTCTATCAATATCTTTCTCTATTCCCTCTTCTTTCCCTTTTCTCGCTCACCCTTTTATCATATATTTATCTATCTATCTATCTATCTATCTATCTATCTATCTATCTATTTGTCTATCTGTTCATTTTTTCTCTATCCCTTGATCACTCTTATCTGCAGTATCTCCCTTTTCACTCTCCCTTGTCTCTCTCTTCCTTTGTCCATCTTTACTCTCTCCTCTTTCATACTAATTGCCCCCCTCTGTCTCTCCATCTTCCACTCTTCCAATCTGTCTGCCCCTCCCTTCCCCTCTCCCTCTCTCACTTTACACTTTGGTGTAAAGTGGGGCAAAAGGACCCGGAACTATTTTTACACGACAACCTTAACACATTAGACATGCCTGCTCCATTAGCGGGGAGTCGACGACATGTGACGCTACGGAGCTAAACCTTCGATTAGCATTAGCGTGGGGCGGACTTAGCGTGTGCTCCTCAGCATGTGTGTTCGATGTAGACTTTTTACATATGTATCTCCAGAGAATTGGGAGGATTTCCTTTTCAAACTCAGATCCTTTTTCCCATACATTTTGGCCCTCCTCAGTTTTGAATTACATATGTGATAACCGTGTTGAAGGTTGTGATAACAATATTATTGCAATATTCAGTACCTACTTTTCATTAAATTTAGAGCAAAAATCGCAATAAATTAGTTTTTTTTTATCATAAAATTGTGTCAAAACAAGACTTAAAAATACTAATCCATGGCCAAAACAAGGCTAAAAGTAGAAGTCAATTCAAACAATCATGACTAAAGCAACGCAGTAGAAAAAACCCATTATCACGGCTTTTACTGCATCTGCTAATATTGCTGAGGGGAAAACAAAACAACTCGTTCACTTACTTCTCCACAACTACTTTCACAAATGCTGAATTATGGATGTATTTTGCTAATGCTAACACTAGCTTAATTTTACAAGCTAACAGCTAGCTTCGGGTGCTCTTTTTTTTAACTTCTACTGGACAATCAGTCGCATTAAAACATCAACAAGGACCTGATTTTGACTTGACTTTATTTGTGTGTGCTAAATATTCTCATAGCCTGCAAGAAAACGTTGCCGTCTTCATGTATCTTCTTGATTAGGCTCTGTGAGTCATATGGCAAAACAAAAACACACAATTTAGGATCATTTTCAAGCTAAGTACTCCAGACAAAAGCGTTTTGCAAACATGTCTTCGAATTTCTTTGTTAGCCTTGAGTTGTTAGCCACTGCGCTAATTAATCATCATCCCTGCGGCGGTCCATTGTGTGAGGAGATTACCCATGCTGCATTGCACACAGTTACTAATCGAGATGATACTAGCAACAGTGGGCAGGGACTTTGGGTTTTGGAAGAACATTTTCATTCAATAGGGTTAGGTTAACGTAAATTGGAAAATAAAAATAAACAGAAGAAACTTCAACAAACGTCAAACAAACGTGTTTCATAAAATGCTGAGATGGTGGTGCTATATTACCATTTGTTAATGTTATATTAACGTCAGCCTTTAGCTTCGAGGCTAAAAGACTTACAGTTATAAACACAGAAATTTCTTCCAGTGAAGTAGCCTATTTAACAGAAGTTTTTCACATCTAAGTAATTATCCAACAGCTGCTTATTTTCTGCCATGTTGCCTACTGTTTAAATGTATTCATTTCAGCAAGACATGGCTAACTCTCCTTGGGAATAAAACACAAACAGGAAACAGTCTTTACCAGAGCCGTGGGAACAACATTTTGGCTGACTGAGCTTATTTCCTATTTGTATTTTATATTACCTGCAATGCGCAAACCATCCACCAGGGAGTGCTGCAGCAACCTTAGCACCCTGGGTTCCCACGGCCTTGATCTTTACCCTCCACTGAAATCCAGAAGTTCCTAAGAAACGTTCCATGCACAGAGCCTGTTTGGAAACAAGTAATTAAAAGTTTAAATGTTCGGAAAAAAATTATCGCAAATGAACTGTACTGTTGCGCTTCATGCTGTTAGTTTGCAATAGCCATCTTTATTACAGTTATCCTAAAAGTGTCCTAAAGTGTCATAGTTGTACTGTAGTTTGTATGTATCGCTCTGACTGGTTGGTGAGATGTTTGTTTCCACTTCTGTGATTGGCCCGCTGTAGACTGGGCTCTCCTCCCATTGGCTGAGTGTTTTCAAACGTGGGCTAATTAAATTCAGGATTTGGCTGGAGACTTTGTGAGCTCATAAAACGGTGAAAGACGATCTGTTTCAGGAGCTGAGAGGATTATAGTGCTATTAGGTAACCTTTAAGTCTAATATACTTTCTTTCACTGTTTTTTGTTTTTTTGTCTTTTTTAAAGAAACCCCTAACTGCAACATGGAAAGTTTAACAACAAGAAAGCCAAATCTGACTTCATTCTTCTTCATTACCACAAGCAACCTCAAGTTTTGCCCATTTGTTTTTTGTTACTGTATGTTTGACTTGTTATGGCGTTTACATACATAGAAAGGCTTTATTTTAGTAGCTTCCCATAACCTGAACATACTATAGCTTATATAACTTATGCTGTAAAAGTAAGTTTTCTTTCTGTTTTATTGGAAATCCTGGCTTTAGGCTCAAATAAACAGCACTCAAGCACTTGTTACTACAGTTTGAATCAACATGAGCTCTGTTTCAATCTGGATTTAATCCCATAATAGTCCTTTAAGGATTCATTACTTGCTCATCGCCAGATTAACAGAAATCCAGATTTCTGTTAAATCTTTGAGCAACAGCTCAAAGGATTGCAGTCATTTTTGCAATATAATGTTATTTGCAAACAACAAATTATGAGGTCTTGTGTATAAATCCTGCTTACCCTGTAGTTTGTCCTAAATTCTGAAGCTCTATTATGAACCCAAACTATTTCTAAGCGTGTTCTTCGTGTGAAAAGTGAAGTATACTCTGGCTTGCTTGCATCTCCTGACTTCACAGAGCCCATGTGTCTTGTAAAACTCCCCTCTCCCCTCCCTGTTGCCCCATTTGTCGTCTCCGTAATGAGTTCTGTCTGCGTCTGTGTGCCCATAATGCCTCCATCACTTCTACTCGCTGTGAGGAGAGGGGTCAATGCCCTGCCTCTATATGCCCCAATCCCAGAAAGGAAAAAAAATAAAAGACAAAAAAGAAGTCTAATGCTCCAAATATGAGACACATGGCCGGAAAACTGCTCGGTCATAGCGAATATTTCCGTCAGCAGAAAGAGCTCATGTCTGTTTCAGGATGTTTGAAAACCACACGGCTGGCTAGAGTTATCTGGAGATTTTTCACAATGGCGTCAGCAACTTGAGAAGTGCTTGGACGACGTATTCAAAATAAGGGCTGCACAATATATCACAAAAAATATCGTATTGCGATATTAAGTGATGCTATATCCGTATCGCCGTAAGAAGCCACAATACTGTATATCACATCACTTAGACCAAAAACAAACAATGCACTGAACTTGTAATTTGCTGAAAAACTAATTATGTATGATTTGTGTTTAATTAGAATGTAACATATCGTGTTGAAATAGTTTAGTGAAAAATCGCAATAATATCGTTATTGCGATATTGCACAGCTGTATCGCATATCGCGAGTTACTTCAATATTGTTCAGCCCTATTCAAAATACTGTATCAGTAATTCAGGTACATCAAAATTGCTTTTGAAAATTCAAAAATACCCCTTTATCGAGTGGTGGCACTGGGTGGTAAGCCCCGACCCAAATAACATTTTAATTTATCATACTAATGTATAAAGTCAGTCTATTTTTCCACAGCTAATTATGGTTTTAAACTTTGAAAAATCCTAAAATACAGATAGTATCCTAAAATTCCTAATGTATTTATACCAGAGTATTGAACTCAGGTATAAATACATTACCTGAACTCTGGTAAGGTATTTGTATTTGCATTATGTTGTCGATAGATATTGAAAGAAATATTCCCTGGGGAAGGATCATGACCTTCCTCCACTAAAAATGGATCTGTGACTCACTTCTAGGTCCCGATCCACCAGTTGAGAACCACTGCCTTCAACCATTTCATAGCCTATGAATTTCTCTGTGGCTATGCTAATTCTCCATGCACAGCTGCCTAAGGGCAACAGAAGTTTTGCCAATGAGAACTCTATGTATATAAGGTCACAAAATCACACAGGTGGGTGAAGTGTTTGGCCCAATGACACAACAGTGTCATTGAACTACTTGGGCTCCTGCCATAACGTGTATCAATTACCATGTGTTGTAGACATGTAATGTTAACAGTTTCTTTGTATAACGGCAACTCTTGGCAAAAGAAAATCCTTGTGAAAGTATGTTAAGGTGTTGTACAATCCACATTTTATACTTCATCCTTTACGCTATGGCAAAAAAATGTTTTAACATAAGTGTATAGATTCTATAGCCTGGCTAACGCCAGACTAAAATCACAAGTGATATTTAGTCTGGGGACCACCAATTCATTTTCTCGTAGGAGAGGTGTGGTTTACGATTGTCCATAGCCTTTTATTGGGCGCTACGAATGTCTCTCATGCGTCTGCACGTAGCCATAGCCAATCGTATCATGGTATCAGATGACGTATGACGTACCTGCTGTAAACTTTTGAGCTAAACTATTTAGAACACGTTCTAAAGCTTGATCGAAAGATGGCATCGCGTCTGCTGCTGTCATGTTGGATCCGTAAATATTTTTTTTATTTTTTTATCCCTAAACAAACTACAAGCTTTATGTCAAATAGCGCGTCATCGTCTTACCGTCCCTCCTCGTTCTGTGATTGGTGCCCAAATCCATGGAAAAATGTCGGCCATGGTCCCCAGGCTGTTGTGAAGTTCGAAAAGATTCGAGCGCACACAGCAGTCTGGCGTTAGCCAGGCTATAGATTCTATACACTTATGTTAAAAAAAAAACTATACTATAGAATATACTGGTGTACAGATGTCTCTTGTCAATAGCACCTTCATGCGGTGGAAAAAAGAAAAACTGCTGACTCAGGACCACTTACACAACCAGGAGTGTTTTGCAGTGTGGGAGCCGGAGGTGTACTGATTACTCATGTACAGCTCGGGGTTAGGGCTGGCTGCGCTTTTGCTATCGGGCTTGTTTGAAAAGTAAGTTACATGGCGTGGACGTACGTTTGCATGACGTCCTGTGCCAGCTATGATCCATTACTTTGGAGGAATTTAATGGGAAAGTGAGGCTTGTACGGGCTGAGATCGCCGGTCCGCTGGTCATAATGGTGTTCCTGTTTGGGCCAGGCCTGATGGAGTCCAGATGCCCCTTCTATCAGTGCATGAGGCGAGAAGTTTTGTTCCTCGTGCAAGACAATAGACTAGGGAGGCGTTTAAAGTAATAAAAAAAAAAAGAGACTGTTTTGACAGTATTATTTAACGACACTGACTAATAACGATAGCCCCGCACCATAGCAACTTAGGACTTTCAACTCAAAGCAAGAAGGTCCTTGTGATGTTTCCTGAACTCTGGGGGCCTTTCTGTGTGGACAAACCTGATGACGCATGTGCCCAATGCTAATGAGTAAATTGACTGTTGCTTTCATTGAAAATAACCCCTTGAGAGAGACCAACTCATCCCAACACTCTCCAGACAACTACCCCTCTGTCTGATGTTTATAACTTTGTAGGTGTAGGTCTTTTTCCAGCTGACTCATCCCTCCTTGGAGAATGTCTCCGGTTCACTCCCCCTGTGTAAATTAAAAGTATTTAGGCCCTGAAGGTGCGTAGTTCTACTCCCTACTCCTACTCCACCCCTGTCATGTGCATCAGCGGCCTGGGCCCCCCTGATAGCGGCTGATAGGGGTTACATGATGGGTGTTGCTTCTCCCACCTCTCTGTGTGTATCCATGGCTTTTTGGAGCTTGTATTTAGACTACAGGCACAGAGCGGTTTGTACACCCTCAGCCCTTTTAGACTAGATTTCAAGTACAGATTTTATAAGCCGGGTACCCCTCCTGTTGCAAATGGCCACAGGGATAGTGATTAGAATAAGCTATGTGGGTGAACAGGCTTTCTTCTATCCAGTTGATTGGTGAATGCTAAGCCCATTGTGGCACACTCAACACAGAGAGTATAAACAATGGAAAAACATCAGGATGACCAATAGTGACAGTGAATGTTTGAGATTCATAGTTACAGTGTACATAAATCTATAAATACCTTAATAATTATTATCTGTTTTATGGTATGCTTATATGAAATGTCAGACTAGATAGTTGGATTTTGTCACAATAATTTATTTTCTTTAAGTTTATTTGTAGAGCACAATTCATACACAAGCACAAGCATACTCGAGCAGCAGCGTTCTGGATGTACTGCAGCTCTAACAGCTCGTTTAGAAAGGCCAGTGAGCAGGCCGTTACAGTAGTCTCACCTGCTGGAGACAAAAGCATGGATGAGTCTCTCTAAGTCTGGTTTTGACACTATTCCTCTGATCTTAGCAATGTTTTTCAGATGGTAAAAAGCTGATGATGTTATTGCTTTGATGTGGCTGTTTAAGTTCAGGTCTGAGTCCATGATTACTCCTAGATTTCGAACCTGATTTTTTTGGTTTCAGAGCGAGAGACTCAAGGTGACTGATAACACTTTGTCTTTGTGTCTGGGGCCAAAAACAATGATCTCAGTTTTGTCTTTAGTTGGAGAAAGTTGTTTTGCATCCACAAACTGATCTGTTGGATGCAGTGACAGAGTGTATCTACAGGCCCATGTTCACCTGCCGTCAGTGACACGTAGATCTGAGTGTCATCTGCGTAGTTGTGGAACGACACATTGTTGCTGTTTATTAGCTGACCCAATGGAAGCATGTATTCAAGCAGTTGAATAAGGGAGTCCCAAGATTGACCCCTGGGGGACTCCACAGGTCATGGAAATTTTGTCTGAGACACAGTTGCCAATTTCAACAAAGTACGTCCTGTCCTCGAGATAGGACTTGAACCAGTTTAGAGCAGTACCAGAGATTCCCACCCAGTTTTCTAACCTGTGAAGTAAGATCCCGTGGTCCACTGTGTCAAAGGCAGCGCTCAGGTCCAGCAGAACTAAAACTGAGACCTTACCTGCGTTGGTGTTCATACGGATATCATTTGTCACCTTGATCAGAGCTGTCTCAGTGCTGTGGTGGGGCCTAAATCCTGACTGGAAAGTATCAAACACATTGTTAGATAGGAGAAAGTAAGTGAGCTGTTGATATATTACTTTCTCTAGGACTTTTCCTAAAAACGGTAGGTTTGATATGGGCCGGTAGTTGTTCAGTACCTTGGGATCAAGGCTGCTCTTCTTTAGAAGAGGCTTAATGACCGTGGTTTTCAAGGCCTTTGGAAATGCTCCAGTCTCAAATGAGATGTTAACTAACTGAACAAGTTGTGGTAACAAGCTGGTCAGCACAGACTTCAGAAATCTAGTGGGTAATTCATCAAGGCAGCATGTACATGAACTCAGACCAGAGATAACCTCTTCGATTGTTTTGCCAGTAACAGGTGTGAAATGTGTCAGCTCAAGGTGTCTAGCTGGTGGCAGGGTTGGTATTTGTGTTGTGGAAATTATGGCATTTTTTATGCCTTGGACTTTGTCATAAAAAAATATTGCAAACTCATTGCACTTGTAGAGATTAGTTCTAAGGGCAGTGAAACTGGAGGGTTAGTTAATCTGTTTACTGTGGAAAACAGAACACGAGAATTGTTTCTGCAGTTTGCGATGATTTTAGAGAAGTACTTCTCCCTTTCTCCACGCAAAATCTGGTTGAACTCACAAAGCACTTCTTTGTATATCTCAAAATGAACCTGGAGCTTTGACTGGGCGCTATTTCCGTTCGGCTTTTCGGCACTCCCTTTTCTGTGCCCTGACCGAATCTTCACTTCTCCAAGGTGCCTTTTGCCTATTGTTAACCATTTTAACCTTGACAGGAGCAATAGTATCCAAAACATTTAAGACGCTTGATGTATAAGAGTCCAACAGATTATCAACATTTGAACATGGAGGATTTTCAAATCTGATCATTTCCATAAACTGTGTCCTTGTTGTATCATTTATGTGTCTTCTTTGAATGACTCCAGGCCCAACCACTGGTTTGGGTATAACAGACAGGTCAAAGAAGACACAAAAATGATCAGATAAAGCAACATCAACAACATTCACATTTGATATATTAACACCTTTTGTAATAACTAGATCTAGAGTGTGATCTTTGTTGTGAGTAATAATAATAATGGCTTACTCCATCAGCTGGAGCCAGGATATGAACGGCTGACCTTTGGATCCCTGGACCCTCTCACCCGACTGGTATGGGGTCAGGACTCACCATAATCCTGACAAGACCCAATAAGAATTTAATTTGTTATTCATAATATAATAACAAAATGTTACTATACATGAACCCATAAAGCTGGAATGCAACTCTGTAAAAGTCATTGAACAGGTTCTGGTGTGTCTATACATTATTAGTAGATAAATACTGAAAGGAATGTTTTCTAGGAAAGGCTTGCGACCATCTTAAAAACAGTTCTGTGGCCTACCTTTGGTAAATATTTTCGACGATACTCCACCCACCTATGGTTTCCAGCAAATTGTTGTGAATAAAACTATTTTCCCCTTATTAAACATTTCTGAATTCAAGAAAACTGTCTCTGTTTATCTTGGGTATTTCCACTGTTAGCACAAGCAGCAGTGTACCGAGCAGTCTCCAAACCAAAAAAAAGAAGGGAGATTTTAGGGATTACTCAGCACCTCTGACTCATAAAAAAACTCTTAAAGCAGACTTTGTGCCTCTAAACGTTTACGTAGTTCAATTTTCGCTGGTGCGTCAGGTCAGTTTAGCCACAATTACATCAGCCCGACCACATACGCGCTCCCAATTCCCCGGTGGAGCATGAAATCACAGCCTTTCTCTCATCGACTGGCAATGTCTTCAGCAGTGCATTCAGGCTACTGCTAATACGTCACGCTATCGTTTAGGTGGAGAGGGCTGCGTCATATCCAAAATAAATCGAGACAAATCTGCTGAGATGTTTTTAAAAGCATTAGTAATAATCATAGTAAGAGGCTATGTTATGAATAGATCGCTGTACACCCTTAATTTGTTGACAACATCTGCTCAAACGTACGTAAACATATCCACTTTGGGTATATTTGTACTGCTAGCTTAGCGCTACACAGCCACGTTTCACCCCCTTCCCGCTCGGATGTGATTGGTCAAAAGTCCGTTGGTAAGTAATTTCATATTGAGAGCTCAGTGTCTTTGACTTGGCTTCATGCTCTTCTTGGAGGCCCGGCGCGTTACTTGACAACATCACAACGTAACGGGAAACTGAGGCTGAAATGCAACCTTTCTCTAGCTGCGTGGGTGGTTTAGCTCAGGTGATAGGTATAGCTAAGAATAGAGAGGCTTTGGTGCTGTGTGTACGATAAGTAGACCAGCCCCTTAGTGTTTGAGTTTGGATGAAGCTGCGTGTCCAAAAGGTTTGCATCTGTATCAGGGACAAAGGTGGCAGAGTGGTTGGGTAAAAGTAAGCCACATGCAGTCATGACTTTCAGAAAGGTGCATCATGTCAAATTGCGCATAACTTTAACACATTTCGTCCAGTATATAGAATCGTTGACAAGCATTTACTTAACCACGGCTATTTTTATTAGTGGAAAGACGCCACTAAAAACATGTGCCTGTCCTGTCAACGAGCGTCTCCTAAGACGTCAACTCGCAACTTTACAAGGAGACAGCTAGCTTTGTTTTGAATACATTTTATCCTTTTCTAAATGCTTTCTTGTTACAGTTTTATGCTTTGAGTCTAGTTCAGTTTCCTTCAATCATTTAGTCACTATAGCATCAGCCTGTCAGATTTAATAGATTTAGAATAGTTTGTTTTAATGGCTTGTAAAATAACCGCCTAACTGATTTACTGATTTTTGATTACTGTTTCTTTCATGTCTTTCTGTCTCTTCACATGGCTGATGTCAACGGGTCCATGTAGTTAAAGTCCATTCCCTCTCACTTGGCTTGTGCTGTTACTGGCAGGGCTCAAATGACCTGCGCTACAGCTTAGCCATGTTCGCAACTTAGAATTTTTTTTATTTTAGCTCATTCCAAATTGTTTGTGTAAGCTCCCAGGTGTACCATGAGTTCACAATCTTAGACAAAGGTTGTAATGTTGCAGAATCTTTTATCAGAAGGCTGGATATTTACAGATCTAAAAGGAGCAGGTTTACTTGTTACTGTTTATTCCAAATTGTTTCACTTTGTTTTGAAGCTGGTAGAGAGACATGCACCCTTTTTGGTGTTTTCATAACTGTATTTCAAACCAAGTCCTGGAGATGTTTTCTATCTAGTGTGTAAATACTTCTAAGACTTCGCTATAACAACGACTGTCCATCATATACTTTATATACCACATGCCTCTTTCTCCTGACCTTACATACCACACATTTTATTGCTTCAAACTGTTTTGCCGATATTTGTTCTCATAACATGCCTCAGTGTTCTAACAACACAGAGTGATGGAGAGGCTGAGGTGGCTCATGGTTCTGCTGCTGAAGAGGAGGTTTGTAGCTTATTTATTTTAAGTGCAGGCAGTAGGGACAAGGTAGAAAAATACTTGTCTCAGTAGTTGCATTTATCTTCGTTTTGCAAATTCTTGACCCTTTGGGAGCGACATTGCTTATCGGGAGCTGATGTTGAGTCGCAGTGAGGTTACATAAAAGTGTTTTTGCTTTTTTAATGTTACGTAAGTCTGCTATTTATCATTCTATAGGAAGACATGGACGATACATGTGGCCCAGCTGTCTCCCTCTCTCTCCTTCACTCCTTTTTTAAAGAAGTTCACTAGGAAACGTCTGATGGCGTCTTTAGATGACATTTGTTTTGCAAACAGTCTGGAGTAGTAGACTGGAACTGTAACAATTACTTATATATAAAGTACGACAAAGTACCATTTAGATAGGCTATTTGATATGCTGAATTGATGAGTCTACGTCATGGCAGCGCATTGGAGAAGTTTTTTTTTGTAGCTCTTATGTTTCCCGTTAATCTGAAACATAAAAAATTGAGTCTTGGGATCAAATGTTATGGATTTAGAAATCCATCATTTTGGGGAACCTTTGGGTTACTAGCAAACATTGTCCTAAAAACATGTTATTATAGTAGAGGAAAGAGCTGTGGAGACTGTATAAGCTGCCGGGTCACTACTGGTAAATACATTCAACACTAATGTCCAAATGCTTCACGTGAATGACAACCCAAGTATTTTACATTTCATAATCTCCAATGATTTGTTTTGTATTTATTTATTTTGTATTTATTCCCTGTAAGTGCTGTACAATACAGTGTAAATGAATAACGAATCCCCACTGCGTTGTTAATATGGAATGAGAATCCCACAAATCTTAGCTGCTTTGACATCACAATCTCAAATGACTAGCATGACCTTAATTTTCATGAACATGGCATAAATTTCCAAGTGTGACGTTGCCTATAGGATCCCAATGTACAATGCTTCATAAAGTTTTAAGACCTCTTTGGACTGTTTCTAGTTTTATACAGCAGTCCAATACTACACTTTCTGTGAGTAAAAATCTACACTGACAGGACAGAAATAATTAGCATTAACATTAGTCATAGCTAAACAACGTTTAAGTGTATTTTATTGTCTTTCCATGGTCACACAGTTACATTGCATTAGGGAGTACGTGTTGAATCTCTGGCAGGAAACCAGACCCGGCACTCTCTTGCGGATTGGCAGATGCGTCACTTCACACTGCTGTCAGCACACATACGACCTGCTCATGTGAGATAGGAGTGGAGCTCAGGCCCTTGCAGCCCCCTCCCTTTTCCTCTTCAGCAGGCTTGTGAAAGCAACACGCTGCCCAGATCGTGTACTGATGTGAACAGTTTTTTTTTTATTTTTTTTAGCAATTTTATTTCAACAAAGTGTAACACGTTTTTAGATTGGGCTCAAATGTTACTTTAATCCAGCATTTTGAAGGCTGTTGTTTGAAATAAGGCTAAGTTATGAAAGTACTGTATTTGTCCTATGGTAATAATGAAGGCTTTGGCTTTGCAAGTTTGCCTCTCCATCACTCACATAGCGCATTCACTACTTAAGCGAGATGGGTGAAGTGTTTTGCCCAAAGACACCACAACAATGTACGGTGAAGCGGATCTGTGGACTTTTGGATGTGGATGCCACTGCCCCTCTAGAGAACTTTGCCCTATGCATGTCACATAAGGGAAATAGTGGGTGTCCTAAGTGCAGCGCCTGGGGGACTCTTCTCCAGGTCTTGAGTTAGTACCTGGGGAGAGGAGTTGAAAGGTTCCAGGAACTGAGCATAGGACCCTTTGTCTGCACCAAAATCTGTTTTAACCATTTCCACAACTTCTTGAGAGTGCCACCTTCACCCTCCCGCAGCTTAAGCATGTATCCGGAGGGGGGCAGGGTGCCTCAGGAAGAATGGCAGGGCAGATTAAAGGAGTGCGGAGGAAGTCCGGGTGCTCAGTGATGGCCCGATATCGGCTGGACACAGCGGGAGGAAACGGCACATGCAGATAATTGTGGGAACTGTAACATAATGAAGTGATTGTTGGGAGCAGTTAAAGGATGATTGCACACAGGTCAAACTCAATGGAGCGCGGGGTTATTATGGCTACAGACGCAATGCAACAAATGGTTTAGAAATGCACCTTATTTGGTGTTGTGCTTCTAATCAGGAAATTTACTCTCCCTGTGATCTTGCAACAGGGCGCAGTGGTTGGAGTGCTCATTCATGAGTCTATTATTGTGCACTCAGGAAAGACACTTCACTCACCGTGCCGGAGTATGAACGTGTGTGTGGAGGTTGAAAGGCAGATTGGCCACCACGCCTCCGTCTGTCAGTCCCAGGGCAGCCGACTACCGACCATATGTGGGGAATAAATGACAAATGGACCATTGTAGCACTTTTAGAAGCTTGTCAACACACAAAGTACAATACAAATCAATGCCTTTATTACCAACCAAGCTCCTAACTATACTCAAATATTTCCAGTAGTAAAACCAGTAGAATGTTGTAACTTAAGTACACAGTTTTAGAGTAAAGCTATAATATAATTCTAACTGCTTGTGAGTATTGTATATGAGACTGCCACCATTGGGCAAAACACTCTAGTGTCTGCTCACAATGATGGATATTAATAATGCAGGAGTTAACAGGTAAATTAGGATCATTCTTGTCATATAAAACTACCTCATAGTTGTACTTAAATAGAATATTATCATTATTATTAAAGCACTGTTGTATTAATAATATCTAGTTTTGCGATTTCCTCTTTCCGCTCTGTGCGTTGTGTAATATGATTGCCATTAGGTTCCAGCTCCTTTTGTCTTCTCTTATTATTGTGGCACATTTGGTCTTATTTACTGTGTCGCTAATGTACAGTACAGGACACAGGACAATAGTGGGTCCATTCACAGTTATTTTTAACCAACTATTATTGCAAGTCTGAGCAGTTTACTAAAACTGGGCTGAATGATGTCACTCCCTAAATTTAGTCCTGTTCGTTCTCGCTCTAGAGAGAGAGAAAGAGGTAGCGAGAGGAAGAGAGAAGACGGTATTTAGATATTTTCGTGTGGTTTGGAAGATATTGGGCGAAGGGAAGAGGGATTATAGGAGGGGAAATTATTAGGTTAAAAACCAAGGCCATGGCTTGATGACAGACATTCAGGATGGAGTCTCTATTTTACTAAATGAGTGGGCTGTTGAGAACGGGAAGCCAAACCTTTGATAATAAATAGGAGCTTAAAAGTCCTACACTTAAGTGACTAGGCTTCTCTTTTCTCTATCCTTCTAGCACTGTTATTATGTAAATGAACATCAAAAAGTAGCTCTCAACTCTATAAACTTATTAGTAGCAAATAGATACAGAGGGCATCTTAGGGAACGCCCCACCCAAAAAACTCTTTCACCTACTACCGCACCACTGCTTTAGCAAATGCTGAATTGTGGATGTATTTTCAACCAAATAAAGATATAGAGATATGGAGAGGAGCAAAGTGGTACAAACAGCCCATAGATAGCCTACACAAATAACGGAGAATGCTAAACATAATGCTAAGGTTAGCTTCATGCTACAAGCTAAAGGCTAACGTCACGTGCCGTTTTTTTGTTGTTTTTTTACTTCTAGTGGACAGTAATCTGTAAAAACAAAACAAACAAAAACATTCATAATGACCCATTTTATCAGAAAATGTCTAAGAATAGTACAAAAATAACGTGTTAGCCTACTGTCAAGGTAAAGCTAATTAGCAACTTAGCAAGTTGATTAAAATGCTTTATAATTGAATACAAAGGCTATAGCAAACAGTGATTTTTTTGTCCTCTCCGCAAATGTCTGCTTTTATATACTAAACAAAATTTTATTCCGCAACTAAAATTGACATTTAGAGAACCTTTAAAAGTAATGTAATATATGTATGTATATGTATGTATACACTATTTCGTTGTACGCTTGTACAATGACAATAAAGCACTTACTTACGTATTTATTTGTATAGGCTACGTGAGTTGTTAGAGTGGGAGAGCTTCCAAACTGTGAAAATGAATGGGCCCATCTGTCGGTAGTCGCTATTTTTAAACAGCTATAGAAATATATATCCCCCATTCTTCTCAGACCTCTCCAAACGCTTTATGTTACCATTTTACCGGCCCATTTGTTTTCTATATAATGCATGTAACAGCCCTGAGTAACCGCCTGGCAGCAGACATCCTTTTCCTGAGATATTATTACAAGATCAACAGTAGCTCGGGCGTTTTGGTATTTCTTGGTAACGTCATCGGGACCCCACCCTGCCCCAAAGTACTGCAGTAAAAAGTCCCATAGGCTCTATGCACGCAAATGACACGTGACTTCCAAGTGGATCCTAAGTCGGTGCTTCCGTATCGTGTCCCCGTTCTTTCCCTATGAGGTCTTGTCTAAAAAAATTAATTGTTCAAGGAAACATCACTGACAGTGAGATACTGATCCGAAGTGACTCGTGTTAAAAACATTACGTTGGATGTAAATTCTTGACTGCAGGAAACGTCTGCGTTTTTTGAGGTAGGACTATTTATCTCAGGGTTAACGGCTAGTATCAAAAAACAACACCACAAAAATTACACGTCTAAAAAGTATTTATACTAAAGACAGGCTGATTATTATTTGAGCGGGTTTGTTTAAAATCTTGTAGCTATTTTCATTTTTAAGGAATAGTTAAAATTCCCCCTCGTAAAGTCTTGTTTACAATGATCTTTAAAGTAGTCACAATTGTTATTATTTTTAAATCCTGGAAAATACCACATGGAAAAAGATATGCTCATAAAGTCTGAATTAACTTCTTAATGAACCGAACCGAAAATTTGATGAAAACACGACAAAAGAAAACGATTAAAAAAGACGAGAACACAACAAAAAACGCTTCCAAAATGTGACAAAAAATGCGGCAAAAGTGCGACAAAAACGTGCTGGAAAAGCAACAATAACACATTAAAAAAAAGCGACAAAAACACTAAAGAGTGATGAAAAAGCCACAAAAAGAATCAACAAGAACGCCACGAAAGAGCGACAAAAAAGTGACAAAAAGACTTTAAAAAAATGTGCTTGGTTCGGGGGAGGTTAACCTTCTTTTCGTACATAGCAACGCCAAAGTATTCAAGTCGACTTCCTACTAAGCCCTTACAAATGAAGATTAATGTGCGCAGTAGTGACGGACACGGGATGGAGGAGTGGGTGTGGGACGACGGGGTGCGTCTGGGTCGCTGATATTAAGGAGGCGTGGCTTCAGAGCTGTAACGTCACCGTGTCAAAAGGTCACACGGTGTAAATGTTTATCTCGTCGCTCTGACCTTGTCCTCCCGTCTTCACACAGGCCCGATTATCACTCGCTAAAAGCCTAAGCCAAACACTGTTCTTTCTGTCTACACTGTCACTCTATTAACGGAGAGGGAGCAGCAGGACATGGCCATTGGGGGTAACTATGTGGAAAGAAAATACAAAAACCCTGTTGCTGTTGGTCCATTTAGACGGCATTTGAACAAGAGAGTGCCTTAGTTGTTGTGTATTCTTTTGATAGACTTTCCCTGCCCCAAAGTGCACTCCTGGTTTTCGTAATTTGCTGCTCGGAGGTAAAGGGAGCACTCCTGTTTTCCCACTTTCTTCGTAGTAAGCGAGCGAGTAAGCAATTTTGTCCCATTGTCCCTTCAACGGATTTCACGTTGACAACTCTATTGTGAAGGTTTCTGCGATATAGGACAAAGAGAAACAACAGCTGCATTGGTCCACCTTCAATACACTGTTCTTACATTAACCCGGACTGTTACAGCCGCAATAGCGAAAGTAAACTAGAGCTTTATCTCGAGGCTCCAGACTTGTGGTTGGGCATGATTCTCGGTTGATTTAGCCATTTCCGGGTTTGTAAATATCTCTCTGAAGCACATTGAAATCCGCCGTGGAGAAACGTCAATAATCTGCACACATTGTGAATGAATTGCAACAAAAAATAAATTAAATTCGTTTGGAAGCTTATTACTGCCTCTAGTGGTGAAAATGTTTCCATGCGCACACACACACGCTCGAGGCTATTCTAAAACCTAAATAAAATGACTGAATGACAATTACAGTAGATAAGGTATGCTTTGTTGCCTTGGTAGTAATGGCGCGCACGACTTCAGGTTAGCGGAACTAGCCTAGCCACGTTGTGAAGTGAGCCAATTGGTGCAGAGGGATTTTTATTTAGAAACCAACCTCTCTCATATTTACTGGGTGGGACAGTGCATCAGAAAGCTGCTCAAAATTCCGAGATGAAATGAAATGACAAAAATGACAAACTGTCTTTAATCATATTATAATCAACTTCTTAACTTCCGCCTGAACCAAGCACATTTTTTACAATTTGGCGTAACGCAAATCCGACAAAATAGCAACAACAACAAAAAACCTGACAGAAATGTGATTAAAACAAAGAGACGACAATGCGGCATGAGGAAAAAGATTTGTTTAGTGTCTCCGTCTTCCGCACTACAAATGCGGCCCACGCACCCTGTTGACCTAAAGGATAACTGCGCTTTATCATACCATCAAAAACAGGCCTAAACACACAAGGCATTTTAATGTTTACTATTGAAAATATCGAGGTAAAGAACGGTGGTGCAGCAGTTAGCGCTCGTGCTTCACAGCTAGAAGGTCCCGAGTTTGAGTCCCACGTGGATGGGGCCTTTCTATTTGGAGTTTGCGTGTGCTCCCCATGTCTGCGTAGGTTTCCTCTGGGTACTCCGGTTTTCCCTACCACTAAAAACATGTACAATAGGTGAATCCTACAGCCAGGTTTGACCATCAGTCACCCGCTGCTCCTTATGGGTCATCCCAGCGGCGACGAATGATGGTTAAATGCAGAGGATACATTTCGTTGTACAGCTGTTGTATAATGACAAATAAAGCACCTTAACCCTTATTATAGTTATAAAAGCTTTAAAAAGGCATGATATATATTACCTTTTAATGGAATTTATGAACACTTTTTTTCTTTTTTTCTTTATTTATCTATGTAAGTGATTTGAACTGAGCAACAAATGCTAATATTCATTCTATATTGTCCTCCCCAGGTCCCACAGAGCTTCCTGCAGAACTAACACCTGTGACCGAGGGCCCTCCAGAGGCTACCCCGGCTGAGTCCAACACAGAGGGGCCTGTCACGGAGGAGGCCGTCACTGAAGCCCCCGCTGTAGCCGCCGCCGAGGAAGAACTGCCCGTACTCACCGAGCCCCCCGCCACCGAGCCCCCCGCAGCGGCCGAGGAGGAGGCAGTGACCGAGGCGGCTCCGACGGTGGAGGTGGCCACAGAGGCCGCAGAGGCTGAGGCTGCGCCCGAGACAGACGCCCCAGTGGTGGAGACTGAAACCCCCGCTGCCCCCACGGAAGCCCCGCTCAAGCCCGTGGAGGTGACTGAAGCCCCCGTCGAGGAGACAAAGGCGGTCACCGAGGTGGCGGATGTGGTCCATGAGGTGGTCCCGGAGGTGGGCAAGAGTGTGCCAGAGACGGGAGAGGAGGTGCTGGTGGAGGAGGGAGAAGAGGGTGAGATAGATTAGTTAATGCTCACAAATAAACCCAGTTTTAGGTAAAAACGCACTGTTCCGTCTCCCCACAGAGGGCGTGAGCTCGGGGCAGGTGGCGGGCATTGTGATCGGAGCTTTGCTGGCTGTGGTCATTGTCATTGCTGTGGTCATCGTCGTAGTCAGGAGGATGGGCAAATACTCGTGAGTACACACCTCTGATTTAAATAATGTCTGATTATACTTAATATATTATATTATATATAATATATTAAGGACTGTGTATTTTAAAGCAATGATCAGACATTCAGACTGATAAAAATTGAATTGAGCTTGCTATGTTACCAGTGCAAGCTGTTTATATTGGCCTTTATTTCTCCAAACAGAAGTTGTGATACAAATATTGTGGTTAATGTAACATTTAGTACTTTAGTGTTACCATAACTTTACCATTTAACTTGTATGGTGAAAGTTAAAGCTAACTGTACAGATGATGCTTGCTGTGCACCACACATGAATAACTGAGATCTCTGAAGCGATCTCTTGATATGCATTGATTGTGCCTGATGCATGTATAACTAATGCATGTGTTTTTGTCACAGGGCTCCTCCTAAGGGCAAAAAACCCACCAAATCCAAAAAAGACACCGTTATGGTTTCACTTTCTATTCACTTTTAGCTAACGCATTTAACCCACAATAACTATACAATGTCCCCTGTCCCTTACAAGACTGACGTCTGCTGTGTTATTCTGTGGCACTGTGCCACAGTGTCCTGCGCACTTAATGACGCTATTTCTGCTTTGTTTTGTTTATTGGCAATGTATTTTTACAGCCGTTGACTTAAACGGTTTTATCCCAGGGGCTTCCCCCTCCCTCTGCTTCTGTACAGGACGGTCACAAGTTGGAGTCGAGAATCATTTCTAGTCTTAGTTATTGTACTTCTAAAATGATCATCGGTAACAGCTAATTTAAACTCCCCCACTAACTTGAATGTTTCCGATTTCATCCTTGCGCTTGTCTTCTAGTTTGCTCCAGGGCAGCTGTGACTGAACACCACCAAGGCGGTAGTGAATGAAGTGTAAATCTCTTTGAGAGGCTTATCCAGCGTCTTAAGCCCTAGGACTCTGCTATTATTATAAACACTTTTTTTTCCTAAAGTTTTTAGCCATGCTTTCTCATTATATAAACTGTCACTTGTCTTTTTATGACACTGTGGTGACAGATCTATGCATAAGTAGCATCTAAACATATTGTGCATATTTTCAAGATCCAGCCTGATTTATTGATCTCTGAATATAAAATATGATTCTCTACAGATGTTTTTCCACTAAAAACTAGACTAACAAGACAAATTAAGATATCCATTTTAAAACTTGCAGTATATTTATGTCAGTAATATTCACCTGTGCCCCAAACTACAAAGGCTAGTTGTTTTAAATAGCAAATGCATGGACCATTATTAAAAATTAACTAATTTAGAAATTTAGAAAGAAAATGTAGAATTTAGAAAGTCAGCAGTGATGCGGTCGCTGTATCGGACTGTTGTGGTGAAGAGGGAGCTGAGTCAGGGGGCAAAGCTCTCGATTTACCGATCGATCTACGTTTCCACCCTCACCTATGGTCATGAGATTTGGGTAATGACCGAAAGGACAAGATCGCGAATACAAGCGGCCGAAATGAGTTTCCTTCGCAGGGTGGCTGGGCGCACCCTCCGAGATCGGCTGAGGTGGCTAGGGCATCTGTTCCGGATGCCTCCTGGTCGCCTCCCTCGGGAGGTGTTCCAGGCATGTCCTATTGGGAGGAGGCCTCGTGGAACGCCCAGGACACGCTGGTGGGACTATGTCTCCGAGCTGGCCTGGTGTCGCCTCGGGGTCCCCCAGAACAGCTGGAGGAGGTGTGCGTGGATCGGGAAGTCTGGGCATCTCTGCTGAGACTGCTGCCTCCGCGACCCGGCCCCGGATAAAGCGGAAGAAAATGGATGGATGGATGAACTAATTTAGAAATATAAAACTAAAATGGAAATATTTTGTGAAACACTGAATAACTCTCCTTTTGCACTAATGAGAAGTGTTAACCAGTGCTAGACGGTAAATACATAACTCTCCATTACCCTTCCCGATCTGACTTTTATATTCTCAATTAGAGTGTGACGTGTGTGAAATCTAACGCTATGTCTCTTGTGTTTTGTTGATGTGGCTTTTCAAACTTATCTCATTCTCTCATGTTCAGAGGCGTAAGGTGGAGATAGTGGGCCCCCCGTGCAGGCAACGTTATCTATTCTATTCTTCTAATACACCTCCCTGAGTTCACCAGTGCTGTGATGGGGCATGAGAAGTAGAAATATGCATTTTGTCTCTAACAAATACAGCCCATGAGCCACAACAGTAGCTCTGAAAGGACATTCCTCTGCCTGTAAACTAGTGTGACCCTTTTTTATTAAGCTCTCAGTCATCCAGAAATGTTCCACTGTTGTAGTAAAATGCATTAAACAGGAAACTCAAAATCCAGGTTGAATATAATGAAGTCCATTGGAGAAGCGAATGGGGAATTTACTATAAATCCATTACAGCTGGCCCAGTAGCTGTTCAACTCTATCTATGTACTCAATGAAATACTGTTTAAATTGTAGTAAAAGTGTTCTCATATTGTCGACTGGACTCCGTTGTTGAAACATCACCAACTCAAATAACCCTCAAACTTCTACCATGATTTGTTGTGAATATATTTAACCTTTACCCGTCTTTGTAAAATTGTTAGCAACAAAATAGCTTGACTTGCTACCTGATAAATACATACTTGTGTTAAACTAATCTCTAGAAATGTTTTATTTAAACAAACAAAAAATAACAACATTGATACAGACGGCATCGTGTCATAGGCTATTAGGGTTAGCAATGTTCCACTCATTTAGGCCATAAGCTTATTTAGCACACACAATGACACAAACAAACTTGAGTTAATATCGGGTCTATATGAATGAGACACAGATGTTTAGTCTCATTCTAACATTAGAAAATTAAGCAGACGTTCCAGTAAAAGTGAAAAACCGGCGCTCAAAGCTAGATGCTAACGTTAGCATAATGGTTAGCATTCTCCGTTATTTATTTATTTATTTATGGACTGTTCACCTCTTAACCCCCCACTTTAACCGAGTGCATTTTCTCCAGTTTGGTTTTACCCAAATCTACAGTAAAAGCTTCTCGACTGGAGCATACAGACTATAGGCCAGTGTGACGCCCCATTTGAAAGCTAAGACCTACGAAAGTGATCCTAACTTTTTTGTCACATTTTGATGGTTTTTGTTGTTGTTGTTGTGGTTTTGTCATGTGTTTGTCACCGTTTTGTTGGTCTTTAGTTCCTTTTTTGTTGTATCTTTACCTTTTCTGGCACGTTTCTGTTGCTCTTTTGTGGCTTTTTTTGCTTTTTCATTGCTTTTGTTTTGTTGCTTTTTCGTTGTGTTTTCGTTTTATTGACTCCTTTTCCAAGAAGCTTCTAGATTTAGGTAAAGCCAAACTGTAGAAAATTTGCTCAGTTCAGGTGGGGGTTAAGAGGTTAAAACACTTCCTTGTGTCTATCTTTATTTGGTGGAAAATACATCCATAATTCAGCATTGGTTAGAGTAGTTTTGTAGTTAAAGGTATAAGACAAGTTCAATCCCCCACTTTTGTTTTCCCCCACTGGCAGCTCTGCCGTCTATATCTGTTGATAAATAATCCGATATTATTTCCCCCCCCCCACTCCGGTAACCCAGTCATCATCAGAGTATGAAATCACCATCTGACCGCACTCTCTTCTTTCCCACAGCCCCTGAAGAAGAAGTTTGCCAAGCAGCCCGAGCGCTCCAAGTTCTGGAAAGTCTGAAACTACTGAGCTGTGACGTCGCGAAAGAAGATCATTAAAAACCAGGACTAGAAACCAGGACTTACTCAGGACAAAACTAGTACTAAACCCAGACCTAACCAACTTAACCAAACCAGCATCCACTTTGGACTGAAAAAATAAGAAATAATAAAAAAATCTCTACAAAAGGACTTCTGACATCCTGCACCGAGATGGCGACAGGATGTCAGACATTTTTCATAAAAGAATAAAAAGGGAATTGGACTCGGTCTCTTCCCTTGAGGTTTTCTTATGAAGTAGTTGAAAGTAGACAAACTCACACGGCAGGATTTGGAAATGAAGGTTGTCCGACAGTCGTTAAAGTACAATTAGTTATTGTAAATTAAATCGTGTTCACTTTTTTTATAAGCCTGGCCAGCCACGCCTTATCCACGAGGTGCCAATGTCCCAATGTGCCTTAGAGTCTCCCATTGACAAGGAAGTCCCTAGTTGTCTGTTCTTCAGGTATTTTCAATGTAAAAGTTTTTTATTTTATTTTATTATGATGAGTTTGTCCCATGAAATTTAACTGAGATTCAATTCTACGGCACGATGGCTGGCCAGGCTATCTCTTTATGGCACTGTATGTATTAATACTCTAAGAGCTTTGAAAAGTTGAGTAGCAGTAGTAGTAGTATCAGTTGTCAAGCAACATTTCGTAACTCCAACTGTACTAATAGTCGGGAAAAAAATTCATGGAAAACCTGTTTTGCTTTGTCATAGCACATAAAAAACAGTATAGCCTTTGAAATTCTCTCCATATACGCCTTCATGTCAAATACCAATGATCAAGGGGGTCGATAACAAAATACATTTACTTTAGTACAGGTTTCAAGGACATCTATATCTAATAGTATTTTTTATGGCTTAAATTTTGCTTTTACTCCACTCCATTTGAAAGACAAATATAATACTTTCTACTCCACTACATTTAGATTATGGCTTCAACGTGAAAAGTTGCCTGTATTTTTTGTCCCATTGGAAAGCTTTATGATGGACACTCCAGAATAGGGATGTCAAGATTAACCGGTTTTACGATTACCACGATTATAAAAGGACGCGGTAGGTTATCCGTAAGAATTTCAGAAGCCACGGTTTACCGCGGAAATTTTTCACGCTGACGCACGAGCCGCTGCACGCCATAAACAGCGCGTAAACTCACCAGTGATTGAGCAAGGCAGAAGGACGCTCTCCTCCAGTGTTGTATCCACCAAAAACGATTGAAGTCAGCAGAGTGGGACCTCTTTAGGATCCAAAAGATGACCAAGACGTTGTTGTTGTCGATGGACATCCGTTATGCAAACCCTGTCGTCAGAAAGTTGCAGCAAAAGGCGCTGATATCGGGTACGTCGAATGAAACAACATCTTGGAGATAATCCTTCGCTGTGAATGTCCAGGTCAAGGTAATGAACTGCATAATTCCCAAAAAAGTTGTCCAAATGTTCGGAAATAGCCGCCACAACTTGCTCAGGATGTAAACAAAAAACTAACGCGCTCCGCTCTGCTTCAGCGATGCGTAGCAGAAAGGAAAGTGAAACCGCGCACATGTGGAAATCACCTGTTCAAAAGAGTCTCCTTAGTCATTTTGTAAACACGTTTCATTCTCTGTTCATCAAAACATCTGACAAATAATTAAGCAACAACATAACTTTTGAGAACAGGAAACCTAGCCTAGCTTGTGGCCCAATAATATAGAGTAAAATAATTATGATAATTATGGTCATTATAAAGAAGTAAAGTTGACATTGTTTTGTATTATTCATTGTAGGCCATTTATTTTAATGCAAAAGCATCTTAAAGAATTTTTCATTTTTAGAAACAGTGAATGTTTACAAGTTTACAAGTATTAAAAGCTTTTTAAAGACAAAAACTAAAATATCAGTTCTTTCCTTTCATTCGGTCGATAATCGAGAATAATCGTAAAATCGCAATATTTCTTTCACAATAATCGTGACTCAAAAAATTGAAATCGTGACACCCCTACTCCAGAACAGTAGGTAGCGCTACTTTGAATACTTAAGCACTACAGTTAAGGCACTACAGTTTCAGTGCCTTAACTTAAGTAAAGTAAAGTTTAATTCAAGTAACATTTGATCAGTAGTATCTGTACTTTTATTCAAGTATTATGACCACCACGATCAATAGAATATCCATTGTAACTGTGCTGACTAAAACAGCAGCGAAATTGCATATGCATGAAAGTGCTTAAAGAAAAGTTTTCTCTTTTAGTCCCAGATGACAGAAATGTAAATAGTAGTTAGCGTTTTGAAAACTTTCATTTGTCCAAGATTTTTGAGACTTCAGTGGATTACACACATCCCAAACTAAAGACTTCCATCCAAGTTACTATATCATTGCGAGACAGGGGAAAGTGTCTTGGCGAAGGTCCCAGCACGGCTAATGTGCAGCAAAGTTACGCAATGTTGCTTTAAGAAGTGGTATTGAAGCAAGCCTATTAGAAACACAACAAAGGAGTGTGAAGACACCGAGAGCGTCTGTTCCAAATTCCACAGGATGTATAGACAATGCAGCACGCGGCAATGACTTTCTCTCATGTATGCGTCCACGTTTCTCAAAACACAATCACCAAAGGGAAAAGTTCAGATTTCAGATTAGTTTTTTTTTTCTTTTCTGTGTTGCCTGAAGCCCACACTGCTGAAGTTTAGCTGACTGTATGAAGAGTGGCCCAAAATCGGCTTCTTAGAATAAGTAAGTAAGTAAGTAAGTAAGTGCTTTATTGTCATTGTACAAGCGTACAACGAAATAGTGTTCAGGTGTTAGTCCTGAGCTGCTCCGTGCCGCTCTGCCTGCGCTGACACTGAGATGCTAATACATATCTGTGAAATTTAGCAGAGGGGTCCGTGCCACTGTCGAAAGGGGGGATTTTAACCTTTGAAGTGCGTTGATAATAATGTGAGTGACTGTAATGTTTAACCCATTCCAAAAAAAAGAGAACCTGGATTTGTTTGTTTTTTATTTGTTTTTTTCCTTTCTTTTCTTTCTTGACAAAGTGTGTTTCTCGTCAGCAGCTCACAGAGAGAACAAACTGTCTCCACTTTGTTGTTGCCTTTTAAAGGGCTTATATTATGCAAGGGCGACTTTTTATCTGAACTTTTTATGATGTTGTTTGCGAAAGAAAAACACATCTGCAGTTGTGCTGTTTCTTTCATGCATGTTTGAGTAATCCTACATATTTAGTCTGTCACTTTCTCAAAAGATAAAAACACAAGTGCTCCTCCGTGTTTTTAGCCAACATTTGATTGAAGAGGGTGTGTTATGCAAAATCAACCTTTTATAGCTTTTTAGCACGTGTCTCAATGTGTTCTGTAAAGCTTAGCTTCATCCTAATGTTAGCTTCATGCTATCGTTAGCTACATGCTATCGCTAGCTTCATGCTATCCTTAGTGTCATGCTAACGTTAGCTTCATCATAACATTAGCGTCATGCTATCCTTAGCTTCATCCTAACGTTAGCTTCATGCTATCATTAGCTTCATGCTAACGTTAGCTTCATGCTAATTGCCACCTCCGAGTGCCATTTTTTCACTTCAACCGGACAATCTGCTCAATTTTCTCATGCCAGAATGAGACAAAACCTTCATGAGGACTCAATTTGGACTCAACCCCTTTTGTATGTGCTAAATATGCTTATAATCCACCAGAAAACATATATAAAGAGTGAAAAATTTAGATTTCTATAACAGGTTTCCTCCCCCCGGATAGGCCATGCCCCCTAGTATGATTCCTTTCCGTATCTACATAGTGTTTAGCAACAGCAACCCGCCCTGGGACTATTCCGGGCTTGTCCTGACAGTAGCAGGTTTGTTGCAAAGGGGAGCAAGGGGAGAGTCAAACTAGGAAGGTATAGCTAAGGGAGAATTCTAATAAACTGTTTTAGATCTATATAGCATGTTCTAACCAGTGTCAAGCTGTGTTTGAAATTATTACCAAATAACAAAAAGAAAAGTTTAGTCTAGTTTAGTTTATTTGAGAAGTTCAAGTTCTGCTCTAAAGGAATTGGCTGAAGCAAAAGTTTTATGAACGCCCACCCCCGAAATAATTACAATAAAAATAACATATCACAGTAGTACAAATGAACATATTACAAGGAACAAAGTACAAGAGCATAATCCTCCCTCTTTAAATCGATTAATATGCGCCCCCTGCTGGCAAAAAGAAGTAGTGTATGCACAGAAATGAGATCTGAACTATTACAATCTATTTTTCACAAACGATTATGCATTACTGTAACAACGGCAGTGGTTCTTAAACGCTTTACACCAAATATCAGCTCATGAAATATGTTTACTTTGCGGGACTCGACTGAGACCAAATCTGGGCTAAAAAGACCCAAACATTGACTGAATTATGACTAAACTGGGTTCAAAACAGGTCTGTATCTGTCATTAGAATAAAATAAAAATATCAGCTGAAGTCCAGTTAGAGAACCACCGCTCTATGTTCATGTGTCTAAAGTTGATTTATGCATAATATATGACCTTAAAATCGACCCCCATGGATTTTGTTTTGACTTCGTTCCAGTGCACAGTAATGTTCTGTTTTGTTTCGCTGTGTTTTGACGAAATGGTTGTACAAATAAACCTCCGCTTTTCCCGCTCGATGCCTGTCCCAAACCCTGTTAGCACGTGCACTGAATGAGTGGGTATTTGTAATGCTTTAGACACTGCATACATTTGCGACGACAGGATGTGTGCCCCTCCCCCTCGGCTTGGCTTCCTTTTTATCACCTCTATGTCTTTAATCTGTGCCATGGGAGTTGTTTGAGACTTTATTTAATTGCGGTGTTGTTGTTTTTTTTGTTCATATTGTTTCAATAAAATACAGAAAATGATGAGAAGTTGTTGGGTGTTTTATTAAAGGAGCTATTATGTTTTTATGAGTTTTTTCCTCCAAAAAAAAATCGTTCAGTCTTTCACATGAATGCACTCTCTCTCCTCTCTTTTTCATCCTGCTGTTTAAACTCTATTCCACCTTCAGATACTACAGATACTATCTCCTCTTCACCACCACCAGAGCCTCTTTATCCCATCACTTTTTGCTTCATATGTCAGGGTCAAGAGTTATATTTACCTAAGTACAAGAAACTGTACTTATTAGAGTAGTTATATCATTCTGTACTTTTTACTTCTACTTGAGTAACTTCATAATGAAGTATCTTTACTCTTGAGTAAAAATGTTACTTGTGCCACTGTGAGTAACTTTTGACCTAAAATATACCTAGTTTTTGTTCCGTGTCCCTTTTTCTTCAGATATGTTTGTAATACTTTTTTATGGTATTTCTTTGGAGATATTAGGATATTCACATTAATACAAGTTGTTTCTCATCGTTTATGTCACAACCAGTGTTAATTTCGTCCTAAAATATGCGTCCTAATTTTAGTTAAAATAATATTTTGCTGAATAAAATTGGACTAAAACTAAATTTAAAGTTGTTTATGAGACTGAATGCATGTCCAGGTATTTTTCATTGACTAAATATGACCAAATAAAAATGAAAAGAAGAGACTGAAATCATCCAAGTTTGAAAGAGCCTCAGATCATTTCAATTCTCTGCCAAAGGATCAGCTCTGAGCTTTGTTCAGGCGGAGAACAAACATGAAGCAGAGGAGCTTGATTGCTATGAATATTATACATACAAAGTTGACTAATTTAATCTTACATGTAGTCGACTACGTTTACCTACAATTTTAGTCGACTATGACTAAATTACATTGTCGTCAAAAGGCTAAAACTAAATGAGAATATCTTGTCAAAATGAACACGGGTCACAAGTGAAACTCAAACAGTTACTCAGTACTCACAGTGCTCAAGTAACATTTTCTTCAAGTAATATTTTTCTCTTACTTGAGCATTTATTTAATTAAAGGAGCATTATGCAACTTTTTATGTGGGGGAAAAAAGTTGACATTTGTGCATATTTGACCCACCGGCTCTATGAGTGGTCAGCATGGCGCCTTTACTATCCATCACAGTGGTCTCTAGGCCGCTCTAAGATCAATAGTTTGGAAGGTTTTCACTCCTGACAGACCCTCTCACCAGAAAACCTCCAAAACTACTGATCCTGGACCGTCCTAGAGACCACCGTGATGGAAAGTAAAGGCGCCATGCTGACCACTCATACAGCTGCTGCGTCACTACAAGGTCAAATACACACAAATATCTTTTTTTTTTGCATGAAAAGTTGCATAATGCATCTTTAAGTCGCTACTACTTACTTAAAAGTTATTTGAAAGTCATGTTACTATATTGTAAATATTTTTGGCTTCTCTGTGGTAGGACTGAGACGAACGCTAATAAACCGCACCATTAACTAATTGGCATCATTTTTATTTTCCTTTACTCTTACATTTTGACATCATGATAGAAAAAAAAAAAAAAAACTTTACACGTGGCCGTCCAAGCACAACAGACCCCCTTTTCTCATCTCCAAAGCAAAGCGAAAACAAACGGCCACACAGCGATGAGCTCAGCCAGGCCCATGTCTCCTGGATAAATCGCTCATTCAAGTGTTCAAAGTTTGGACAAGACATTTGATTCAGATTTTTCTCTGGGGCTACAGCGACCACATCGGGTCACATTTTCAAAGTCTACTGTAGTCTGTCTAGATTAGCTCCATTATCCCTCTGACAGCTCAAACCTCATGACACCAATTTGCAGCCAAAATGTCCTCGGGCAAAAGTCTGGAAACACTCCCGCCTCTGGATGGTTTTGCCCCGCCAAGAGACTGGGTCAATTTAACATGCTCGAAAGGACTAAAGTAAATAGTATAGTGTGCATGAAATTAGCAGGAGGAATCAAACTTCACAAAGACAAGGCCCCACCTGGCACAGGAATCAAAACTCAGGATCTTCTTGTGGTGAGACGAGAGCGCTCATCAACAATTGACCTCCTGAAATTGCGCCCTGGTACAGCAGTGGTATAGCTTTTAGTAGTGTCTCTAATCTGGTCGAGCGTTCATTTGTTGCAGCAGTGAAACAATCAACCTCCTCAGCCTCTCCATGCCCTCCTCACCACCAGAGTCATTAGGCATTTATCTAGATACTCTTTTGATTACTTTATTTCAAAACGGAACAGAGACGACGAGTATGACTTCTTGTTCAAAGTGGTGTTGACCGGAGACTCTGGAGTAGGGAAGAGTAACCTCCTGTCTCAGTTCACAAGCTGTATGTTTTTGCGTTGCACTTCTGTGAAAGAAAAGAAAAGAGATGGCTCTTGTGCTGTAAACGTTATTGAATCATTTTGTTATCAGGGCAGATTTGCCTGCCTGGGCGGCCCGGGGTGGGCACTCGAGCCAGGCAGCACCACAGGCTCAGGGTCTGGTGCATAAATCCCAAATGACAAAATGAGCCAAGTGTTGCGCTCGTTCAACTGGAGCGTCACAGTGAAAGTGTTGGTCACGTGACTTTTCTTAAAATGATATGCTAGTGATACAGCTCGGCCGAGGTGTTGCTTTCTGTGCTTGATACGTGTGTCGACACCTCGGCTCATTTAGCCCATCACTACAACATTGGCATATGGTGCCCCCTTTAACATTTCCCTTCATTTGTGCCGATCACTTCTCTACCTGCCAAGATCGGAGCGCCACAATTTATCCAGTTGATAAACTATTTGCAGATCGTTTATCCTTGTTGGTCGAAATGGTCAAAATATCACACAGTCGTCATGATTACATTAGCAGTCATTTCAAAACTTCACTATAAAGTCCCCTGGAATCCTTCTCTTAAGCTCGTAAAGGGGCAGGGGTGTAAGGCCTTCTCCCATTGGCTCATTCAAAACTAACTTTAAAAAGGAAAAAAAATGAGAGTTTTGAGAGCGAAGCAAACATCCCCAAATATGGACGTGCTCAGTCGGTTAAGATCGTTGAGCTTTTGACAGTTAGCTGTATGTTTTTTAGCTGGTGTTTTCACGTCGGGACAGAGACGCAGTGTGCGCCTCTACACCTCTCCCTCTCCCCCCTTTGTGGTTTTAGGCAAAGGCCCAGCAACTGCTACTCCTGGCTCCTCCACTGCCCTCCTGCCCCAGACTGCAGAGCCAACAATGGGGTCTTTTGAGCGGGCGGCAGAGAAGTTTGAGGGGCATCCCGGCCGAGGAGAGAGAGGGGGATTTCGGCGCATGGCTCTGGGGCTGGAGTCACTTCCTGGGTGGGCGCTGCAGACATCATGTGCCTTGGAGAGTATAACAGGGTTTTGATTATGAAGTCGGTGCCCGCTGTGGAGAGGGAGCGTGGAGAACACAGCCCGTGGCACACAGCGTGTTTTTGAACATTTGAAATCACAAAGAAAGCCCAGTCACGCTCGAGACACGTGTTTTAGTTTTTTTTAAACGAGCAGGGAGAGATATGAAGTGTTATTTGCTTAAAAGGGATACATCATGTGAAATTGAGTTTTTAAACCGGCCTATATCATAATAAAGACATACCTGGAGTAGTGTGAATAGGGGAAAATGTTTTGCAAAATTTCTGTTATTTTATGTTTTCATATAAAAATAAATTTTATTTATTGGTTTATTTGGTCGGGACAGTGCATGTTAATGAACATACATGGGTCTCATGTAAGCTGGTGTGGCTTGTAAACAAGCCACACCAGATTGTAGCCTTAGGCTAATTTCCATCCGTTGTCCCCCATGCTCTCAAACACACTCTCAGTCATCCTGGCCTATTGTACATGTTTTTAGTGGTAGGGGAAACCGGAGTACCCGGAGGAAACCTACGCAGACACGGGGAGAACATGCAAACTCAGAAAGGCCCCGTCCAGGTGGGAATCGAACCAGGGACCTTCTAGCTGTGAAGCACGAGCTCTAACTGCTGTGCCACCGTGCCACCCAAAGCACTATAAAATGGCCCATATTTTCAGTAATGAAATCTAAATAATGGATAGAGGTTTAGATTTATTGTTTTATTTTGTTGACATATTACTGTAGTTAGGGGTTGTTGTTTTTTTATCTGGATCTTTTGGATATTTAGAAAAATCCTCAAAAAATAGTTTCGTGCAGGACTGGAAGGTTTGGAGTCAGAAGGAGCTGATAAAGTGGACATGTCGCAAGAGTGGAATGAAAACCTAATTTTGAAAAACCGGCTTCTATCGCTTTGTAACTTCTGCGCATACGCGTGTGTATCGCTGCCCGTTTTGCCATTGCTGTCTCCCAGAAGGAATATGACCATATTTGGATTCATCTCAACAGTCACGTGATACATGTGGATACCAAGAATATTTGTGAAAGTAAACAGATGGGAAACCTCATATGATAGGCATTGTAAAAGGGGAGTTTGGTCTATTTTCTACCATGATTTTTTTTTTCATCACTAGGTGGAGTAGTGAACTCTGCTCTGCCCCATCACCTGGCCTCCCCCCTCACCCACGCCCCTCACTCCTCCGGCACACGCTGCACTGATGATGGATTCAATGATAAACAGAACTCTCATTAAGCTTATGTGCAACACATATAAGCTATCCTTTATTAATCTCATCCTTTATTATTCTAAAGCAGAGTAAACATTTTGATACTATATTTTTTGGCTTTTAGAACATAACACTTCCATTTAGAACTAAATTTAGGCCCAATTTCAATTCTCTTTGTACCCCTTTGCCTTCTGCTTAGCCTTTCCCCTCACCCTTACAATATGATTTAAAATTGAACGCTGTATATTCAATCCACCCAAATGGGAGGCCCCTATGAGGTAAAGAGGGGTCCTTGTTTACAAGATATAGAGCATAAAAACAAACATAAAGGAGAGCCATTATTTGCAGCATTATAATCACACAGGTTAATGTATGCTATTTGGTTATATTATACGCATCAGACAACTTGTACGGCTACGTAACATCGTTAATAAAAGTTACGATAAATGACATACGACTGGCAGTGTTAAAACTGCCATCATGGTTTTATTTCAAACTTATAATGAAGAAACAATAGTCTTTAGAGCTTCGCAAAAGTTGTAACAAGTTAAATCTGGAGTTAATTCAGTGCCATGTTTCTGTGCTATGTAAAACTCGTCATATGCGCCATACCCGTCGTCCCTTTCGCTGTAAGTGCGTCTGAAAAAGCTTAACCTCCAGGGGTATTCGGCCCTGTCCCTTCGCCCTCACTCTCAAGGCATAATAGAATTGGGACACCCCTTTGGCTCTCGTGAACGCGAAAATTGAGTATAAGGGGGAAGACAAAGGGCGAAGGGAGAGAAATGGAATTGGGCCTTACAGTGCAAAGATTTTATTTCTCTTCCTGGTGCTGGGTAACCATAAGGAAGAAAATTATTTGACGGCTCCCTGTAGATATTGGATTATTATACATATGGGCATGGGCATTTCATCTGTATCAGAGCAGGTCGGTCAGATGTTTGTCAGTTCACAATCTTTTATAAACTTCTGTCTTAGTAATGCTAAACTCTGACTGTGTTAGCCCTAATGCTAAACTCTGACTGTTATTTGTTATTTATTTATTAATGGATCCCCATTAGTCTTTACCTTAGTAAGGACTATTCTTCCTGGGGTCCATGATAATGCTACATTTAAAATATTACAAAACATCATAATTACATATACAAATACATAATTAAAATTGCATTCCTGAACACCACCAAAACATGCTAATACAATGTTTCAATACACGTAACTGTACATACATAACCAGGGAGATCATTGTTCTCTACGTTATATTCCATGATTTAGGATGTGTTTTTTTTACCATTCTTTTAAAACAGCTTTTGAACACCAATGCTATTAAAATTATTCACTGTGTTAGCCGCTAATGCTAAACTTTGACTGTGCTAGCTGCTATTGCTAAACTCTGACTGTGTTAGCTGCTAATACTAAACTCTGACGTGTTAGCCGCTAACTGTGGCTCCTGCTGCTTCAAACATTTGCGATTCCTATACATGTATGTGTTACTGTTTGCATGATGAGGACTGTGTTGCGAGGTGCACTGTGAGGTGGGGGAGGTGCGGCGCTCGTCTGCTTCTGTGGGACAAAGTTAACTCGCTGTTTCAAAGGTGGTGCATTTAGCGATGCAACAATTCCAGGCCGGCAAAGTGGAAGAGCCGAGGGCAGTTTTATCACAAGGCCTATTCTGGGCAGCTCTGCATTCAAGAGCCATTTATTCTGCAGTCACTGATTGTCAGCATGAAGTTAGCTGAAAACTGTGGCTTGCATCTTTTTTTTCTTTTAAATTATTCTCCTTGCTGCCAACAGAGAGTGCTCCAAGCCCTAATTAAGGTGCATAGAAACAGTCATTCCTCATCATTTCCACTGACATCATTTACATCAAAGGAGAAGCACGTTTCACAACATACTATACTGTAGTGTAACCCACTATCAATGAAGATGCACAGTGAGCGTGGCCAAAATGGAAGTGTGGTGAAAGTGTGTCCGGACTATTAGCATACGTGTAGGAGCGCTGTGTGAGTGCCGCAGACAGCTGGGGCAGTATAAAGCGTGGCCATAGCACTGGAGCAGTGTGTGGGCTCGGAGGGTGCAGACAGGAGACAGTGAAAGATGAGACTCCCATGTGTGCCATGTCAGATGCTCTATACTGTATTCCAGCATATGGCCCACTAGTTTATAGGGACTTTCTAAATATGTGTGAGAGGGAGGGTCCAGCAGGGCTGCACGTGGTCAGGCCATTCACTGAGGACTCGTGGCTTTTTTTGGAGTAAACACAGGTTCACTCGCTTCCTGGTTTTTCTTTTACATGAAGGGCCTGCCTGTGTAAACTAATAATGTTGTATAGTTTTGTGATGATGAACAGCTGCAGAGTGGATTCATTCATGCATGTGTTCCTGTATTTATAGTATTTTCATTCTCCCATTTGGGGATCAAGAAAGCGAAATCTCTCTATCCATGTGTAATAATGTCAGAAAGACGTGTTGGTGCTGGTCAGAATTTCTAATTGGTCTAGAGCACCCTCTGCAGGCTGAAGTGGGGATTGCATAATGAAAACTGTAAAAATAAGCTTTCACTTTCTGCCATCGCCATGCTAGGAAATCCATGGCACTGTGATGAACACACGCAGAACGGCTTAAAGTGTGCTTGATCATTGTTTTTTTTCATTGCTAGAAGGTCCTGGGTTAGGTCCCCGGCCGGAGGGGGCCTTTCTGTGTGGAGTTTGCATGTTCTCCCCGTGTTCGCGTAGGTTTCCTCTGGGTACTCCGGTGTGTGAGTGGTTGGTGGTGGTGGTGGGAGGGGCCGATGGTACAGACATGGCAGCTGTGGCTACAACAGCTTACCACCACCGAGAATGCTGTGAATGAATGGTTACTACAGTGTAGCGCTTTGAGAAACTTAATACGAGTATATTAATAAATAAATAAATAATATAAGCCATTATTAGTACTTCTTGTTTGGTGTTTTATATGGTACTTCTTTCTTCTGCTTGAGTAATGTTATAGTAAGGCATCTGTACTCTTACTTGGGTAAAATTACCTACTCATTTTCAATGCATACAATAAATATATTTTCTATTTAGTTAATTCTTCATAATTAATTCTTTTTAGATTTTTCATGGTATTTTCTTTGAAAGTATTACAATTCTCATAATTTACGTCACTACTGAAACATTCATCAGACTTTTACGCTTACGGTTCTCAAGTAACTTTTTCTCCAAGTACTTTTTTTATTCATGAGTTTTTATTAGGGTCTACTCTTTACTTTTTTTATTCATGAGTTTTTATTAGGGTCTACTCTTTACTTCTACTTTAGTCAAGTTATTTCAAAGTAACATTACTAATTACTTCAGTCATTATTTTGGCTACTCTACCCACCTCTGATTGTTACTCATGTAGTGTGTGGGCGTTGACAACTAGACTCGCATTCGTTATAACATGGGCTGCCAGTCTTTACAAAATCTCTTAAGACGTTAAAATCTACCTTTAAGTCCATATGACAAAGTACCACCTGAAGCAGTCCACGCCCTGCAGTTTGAGACTCACTGTTGTACGGCGCCGCTTCATGGCACCCAGTACAGTGGAGCACAATTTGTGTCCATCTCACCCCCTTCCCTCTCGCATTAGCATGTTCTTCTGCACAGCTGGCGGCCCACGACACGGGGCAATAAAACCGACTCCTGTCAGTGACATGACATGTTGTTTAATGACAGCGGGGCTTTTGTCCGCGGGGCCTGGCACACTTCTGCGATAAGAGACAGCCATTGTCCTGTGCTCACTGATAATCGGGATCCACACATGTGCAGTGGACCACCTCTCTTTGTCCCTCTCTGTGCTATAGGTCCGGCCCCCTCAATGTGCTATTGTTGTGCAAACTCAATGGCACAGAGCGGGGCCCACTGCCACAGGATGCAGCCTGCAGACCCCAGGCACGCCTCAAGGTGCGGCACATGTTGTTTCTGTCGGAGGGCACAATTAAGACTCTTTCCTGACAAACCTTCAAGTCGTTAGTCGCTGCATGTTTCCGTCAGGTTCTGTAATACATTCAGTTCATTTACTGTTATACCATTACTGGAGTAGCTACAGTGCCTTGCGAAAGTACTAATACACCTTGAACCTTTGCACATTTTGTCATGTTTACAACCCTAAACATAAAGATTTTATTTTGATTTTTTTACTGAAAGTTCACACACAAGTAACAGACAACTGTGAAGTGAAAGCAAAATGATACATGATTCTGTTATTTTTCAAAAAATAGAAAAGTGAAAAGTGGGGCGTGCATAAGTATTTATACAGCATGACTTAATACTTTGTGGAACCCCCTTTTGCTGCAATAACAGCAGCAAGTCTTTCAGGGTATGACTACAAGGTTTGCATATCTATAGACTGACATTTTAGCCCATTACTCTTTACAAACCAACAACAACAACAACTCAAGCTCTGTCAAATTAGAAGGAGAGCGTTTGTGAACAGCAGTTTTCAGGTCTTTCCACAGATTTTCAATAGGATTTAGGTCAGGACTTTGACTGGGCCATTCTAACACATTAATATGTTTGTGTTTAAACCATTCCATTGTAGATTTAGCTTTGTGTTTAGGGTCATTGTCCTGCTGGAAGGTGAATCTCCGCCCCAGCTTCAATTCTCTTGCTGACTCCAGCAGGTTTTCCTCCAAATGTCTCTGTATTTGGCTCCATCCATCTTCCCAACTATTCTTACAATCTTCCCAGTCCCCGCTGAGGAAAAGCAGCCCCATAGCATGATGCTCCCCCACCATATTTGACACTGGGGATGGTGCACTCAGGACGATGAGCAGTGTTAGGTTTGTGCCATATATAACGTTTTGCATTTGGGCCAAAAAGTTCAATTTTTGTCTCATCTGACCAAAGCACCTTCTTCCACATGGTAGCTGTGTCCTCCATATGACTTCTAGCAAACTTCAATCAGGATTTCTTATGGCCTCTTTTCAATAATGGCTTTCTTCTTGCCACTCGTCCATGAAGGCCAGATTTGTGTAGAGTACGACTTATAGTTGTCTCATGTACAGATTCCCCCAGCTCAGCGGCAGTACGTCGCAGCTCCTCCAGAGTTATCTTGGGGCACTTGGTTGCATTTCTTACCAGTGCTCTCCTTGTTCGGTCTGTTAGTTTAGGTGGATGGCCGTGTCTTGGTAAATTTGCAGTGGTGCTATACTCTTTCCATTTCCGAATGATGGATTGAACAGTGCTCCATGAGATGTTCAAATCTTGTGAAATCTTTGTATAACTTAACGCTGCTTTAAACTTCTCCAGAGCTTTATCCCTGACCTCTCTGGTGTGCTCCTTGGCCTTCATGATGTTGCTTAGTGACCAATACACTCTGACCATAGCTCTGAGGCCCTCACAGAACAGCTGTAATTATACTGAGAGTAGATTATGCATAGGTGGCCTCTATTTAATGGTTAGGGCAAGGTGTGAACTTTCTGCAGTCATTAGGAATGTTATAAAGGCAATTTAATGCACTCCGAAAATGCTGTATGAATACTTGTGCACGCCCCACTTTTCACTTTTCTATTTTTTGAATCATGTATCATTTTGCTTTCACTTCACAGTTGTCTGTTACTTGTGTGTGAACTTTCAGTAAAAAATTCAAAATAAAATCTTTACGTTTATGGTTGTAAACATGATAAAATGTGCAAAAGTTCAAGGTGTATTAGTACTTTCGAGAGGAACTGTATGTCACCGGAGAGACTTGCAGAGACATTGTGGAGACTGCCAGTCAACTCGGACTGATTGTGCGCATACAAAGGGCCTATCTCACCGGCCTGGAGACTAGTTGGAGACTAGAATCCCTGCTATAGTCACGGAGATGTCCACGAGACGTCCTCGTCAATAAGGCGAGTCTGTAGGTAGTCTCAAGCAGCTGTGGCAAAGTTAGAAACACTATTTGTTGTCCTCAACCCGTTTCTGTGAGACCTGTCGGATAGCAAGGAGATCTCAAAGAGTCGTATGGAGTCTCTTTGAGATCTCCTTGGTATCAGACAGGTCTCACAGAAACGTCTCACAGGTTGAGGACAACAACCGCTTGAGACCACGTACCCCCTCCCATCAACCCCCATCACCCCACCCCACTTCTATTGAATTACAACAGTACAAGGCAAATCCATTCAGATGCCTCGTTGCGTTCGTATCGGATCTCCCGCCGTGCCGAGAGGTCATGTGTGACTAACCCAGGTGTGCCTATTCCCTGACCTTAAACTTAACTGCGGAGAGTGGACTATTTATACCTGGAGCAGAGAGGGGAGAGGGGATTTGTGGGGGTTTAAGGGACAGTGTTCAGGGGGAGAGGACAGTTTGAGTTTCTTTAACGTCACGCGGGGGTCGGCTCTGACACGCGAGGGCAACATTTAACTCAAACCCCACTTAGCTGACTCCGCAGAGGGGGGAGGTCATCTCATATGGTTAAACAGGCACTGCACAAGCCCAGCCCTAAACTTATCCAAAAAACAATTAAAAGGTGGATTACAGTGGAAATACTGACCAGTTATTTCGGCCACATGACACTGCTTTATTTAGTCAATGGGAGGTTCCTATTCATTCAGCGGCAGGTGATGTTTTTTGTAGGATGAGCTCCTAAACAAGCACTACAACTACAACTACAACGGAACTGCAAATGCCTTAGAACATGGCATTCCTCATTTGAAAGTCAGTCAGTCAGTGAGCTTCAAAGGCTGTACGGCTCATATTTATAGAAAGAAGACATTTGTGGGTGGGCAACTAATCAAAAAGATATTATAGGCTATTGATCGTAAACTAAAAGGTCAGTTGCTGCTATAGCGTTACAGAGAAAGCTGGATTGTGGTCATATGGAAATGAGGAACAAGTCTGGATGGCAACTAACCAGTTACAAAACATTTGATTGATTGATTGATTGATTCATCTAGTCCTGATAAGACAATAATAAAAAAATATCCTTACAATATAAACAAACCAACAACAAACACAATAAAAGAATATTAGGGAAAGATTAAGCCAAATCAGTGGAATCTTGTTTGTAAAAATGGGATTTTTAAACATTTCACCAGATTTGACAGTTCTAATGTTAAGGGGCAAAGCGTTTTATAATTTGAGGCCGACCGAGCCCCTGGTTTTAAACTTCGTTCCTGGAACGGCCAATAATTCCTGCACAGCAGATCTGAGACACCGACCGACTTGTTCCGCCTCAGCACCTGCTTGTTCGATGACTTGACGAATGACTTGGCTGAGAAAAATGGTGAGCAGGACATCCTCTGCAGCGTACGGGGCACACGAGTCCATCCTCTGCAGCGTACGGGCCACACATGAGCCAACAGCAGCAGCTCGGAGAGGGGCCATTACAAGATATAAATACTCATGATCACACTTCACTCACACTCACGTCGTCCGTCATTTGAACGTTAACGGCCTCTGTGTGTTTGTGGTGATGCAACGCTTCCATTTCCAAGTACAGTAATGAAGGGTGGATGTGGCTCAGAGCAAGAAAGTTTTTTTTTTTAAAGCGGCATAATAAGTTTGTATGGTACTGCAAAAGACGTATGGCTTCTGGCCCGCTGCCAAAACCCTGCTTATTTACGGAGCCGGGTAGAGTAACAGCACTGACTGCATTTGAAAACACACCTATACCTGACACTTCTTTCTTTTTGTAGAGTAACATTCTTTTTCCCCCCCATATAAGTAGTAATTTGTGAACAAATCAGCCAGATGCGTATTAACGGTTAGCGCTTGTGCTAGAAGGTCCCTGTGTGGAGTTTGCATGTTCTCCCCGTGTCTATGTAGGTTTCCTCCGGTTTTCCCTACCACTAAAAACATGTACAATAGGCCAGGGTGAATGAGTGTGTTTGAGAGAGCGAGTGTAGGACAACGGATGAAAATAGCCTAAGACTACAATCCGGTGGTGTGTTTACATGCATAAATAAAATGCATTAACATGCGCTGTCCCGATCAAATAAAGCAATGAATATAAATAAATAAATAAATAAAAACCCAAATAGTCAATACGTGACACATATTCACATACTGACTCCACAGCCGTGACGGTAAAAATACATATTTCGTCACATTTTGACTAAAAAGGTTCAAAAGTAAAGTGCCTTTAGTTATTTTACAAATGCTTTATTTTTGTTTTATTGGTATCACTGGTTGTGTTTATTTATCTGCATTTTGTTGCTGTCATAATAGCTATAGCAACTTATAACCTGAAATGTTCCACAGTGTGGCTTTAATTTATTACATTTATTTATTTGACAGGGACATTACAGTTCAACATTGTACAAAACAAGCTTGTACTGTAGCTGATACTATGCAAAAAGAGTTTATAGTTGGTGCTAATTTTCAGCTCCAGTCCCTGGTTGGGCCTTTCTGTCCTTTCTGTCCTTTCTGTACTACATTAACATCTGTACATTTTTAATTTCATTCTAAAAACGTACCTATATACACCATACATTTCTGTTTCGATTTCAGCCAAGACTCACTTACATAGCATTTCCCTTTCATTCCCATTACCATATTCAGTCGTACATGACCACAGCCGCCCAGGGGCACACCGACCAAAACAAAGCTTTACCATCATGCGCCATCAACTGCTGCTGGTTTACTTTTTTTTTTACTTTTTCTAAACTTGGAATTGGTTGTTTGAAGTTGCAGAGAAGAGTAACAAGCGGGGTAATTGTATCTGGTCAACCAAAGCCTCCATTCACGAGGACCAAATAAAAACTTCAAAGGCTTTATTATAGGGACCAAAAAAAAAAAACTTGTTTCATTCGGTGCATAGCTGTCAATGCAAATTTCTCTTCTGCCAACCATAACTCTGGTGCTGTATGAAAAACAAAACAAAAAGAAATAGCTGTTTTTGCTGAAGAAAACAAAGATGGCAGATTACACAACATATAGAATGAAGCTATAACTGGGTCAGACACATTCCTAGGACACAAAAGGTAGTAAACTTGTTTTTAAAATTGAACTAATCCATACCATGGCTCTATTGTTCTGTTGTTTACAGCTGTGATTTACTGCCACACAAATGACGTAACAATAAACCAGCAGGCCACAGCAGATACAAACTGTGTGTAAACATGTAATGAGTTTAGTATACTGGCTGTTAGGCCCAACAGACAGTGAAAAAGTCACTACAGTCAATATACTATTCATACTGAAGAACTGAAGGAAAACTGGGCCATACGTGATGCATTAACACAATTTAACATCTTTCTTTTATCTTGATATATGAAAGGTATTGATATGTTTGCAGTTCATAAAAATGTAACAATGCGTGGGAAGTGTCTTGGGTTATATTGTGTTGCTCAAAGGGTAACGGAACTGGAAAGTGAACCACGGAAGTGCAGAAACAACACATTTCATTGCCATGCTATTTTTCACTCTTTATATGTAGATTTCTAACATATGCAGGACTCTAATGATTAAATATTCCAAACAACAGTCTCAACCTTGAAGACATTTTCTTCCTGCCACCGTCAGCTGAACATTTAAAGGGGACTCTATTTTAAAACTTTTAAACATGTCAGTATGCAGTTCCCTCGTCAAAACCTAGTAGGCCTACATATATTTCATAATTATGAGGAAGTGTCTTCGTCACTGAAAATATACAGTTTTGGATTTCCTGGTGTTATCAAATCAACATAAAGAATCTAAGCTCAAAGCGTGTTCATTATGGCACCATCACTAGCTGTTTTTCCATCTCTCATACCCATTGTTATCTGATGAGGATGCTCAAAGCCAATATGAAATCCTGACCAACACTTTCATCCCTCATAAACCCCCCCCTCCACTCTCGTTTTACAATTTTCTTAAAAAAAAAAAAAAAAAAAAAAAAAAACGTTTTAAAGGTGCCCTATGCAAGTTTTAATGTTGAAAAAATCTATTATTTGTTAGGTTTTCACTGCTGATTGAACCGTCTCCATGGTTACATATACATTCCATTCAAAAAAACTGAAATAATACAAAAACTGAAATTAATTTAGAAGCCACCGGGATGGAAAGTCAAGGCACTAAGCTAACCACTGGTTCACTTAAAGGAGCTGTATCATGCTATTTTAGCCATTCCAAAGTAAAGTATAGGCATATATATGATATATTCTACCTCTATCACTATGGAGTACTCATTTTTGAGAGAAATATAAGTATTTTTGGGGGGTATTTTCCCTACCCGGAAGACAAGACGCTTCGATTCAGTTAACTCCGCCCCTCTCTCCGCTCATTCCACATTCACAGTATTATAAATATAAATATTGCTGCAAAAAGTGAAGTTACTTCACATAATGCAGTTATAAGGAGTTGACATGTGCAACACAGTTTCATAAATGGCTAACATGCGTTTTGATTGACTCACCGCTCAGTCTGGCTTCCCCATGAGATCGCGTTGGTTATAAAAGTTAATCCACTTTAATTCTGGCCAAGGTTCACCAAGCATCCATCAGGTGGGTTGATATAGTAACTAGCTGAATCCCGGAAAGAAATTCCAACTTCTGGCGAGTGCACTCTTCTTTAGGAAGGTTGAATAGTCCTGTTCCTCTCGTAGCCAAACGCGCATCCGTGACATTATCGTTGGGTAAGAAAAAAGAACAGGCGGTGTCCAGAGTAGGTTAGAAAGAGCTCAGTCTTCAAAAACAACACTTCTGCTGGGATCCATGGCTCCTCCAGTCGTGGGTGCGCTTGATTAGCGTCGCGGGACAGCACAGACGCGTCGGAGAGTTGCTGCTTTCTTTTTATTTAATTTTATTTAAATTTAAAAAGCTGTTTTATAAATAAAAATCAGGCCGTAAGGCATTACATTACAGACGTAGAGCACTTCCGTTTCTTTGTGACGACACAACTGAACAGCTCAGTCGTTTACCAGGAGAGGGTGGAGCAGCTGCTCAGAGAGGAGGATTCAGGAGGATTGCTTAGAACTGCGTGAATGAAGCCAAAAACCGCTCTGGGGGTGTTTTTGATAAGGAAATAGCATAACAACATGGCTAAAAACTCCAAAAAGTCGATTTTGCATGATATAGGACCTTTAAAGGTCAGATACAAACTAATATCAAACTTTTTTTTTTTTACATAAAAAATTGCACAGTGCACCTTTAAATAAAGCTTATGATTGCAAACCCCAAAATCATGTTTAAATGCCATATCAGTTGCACGACTCCAGCCTAGACTTCTATCAACCCCTTCGGTACTTCCCCTGCAAATACGCTCTTTTCACGCAACGTCACGAATCCGCCTTCCGCCTTCCGTGCAGTGTAAACTGACTTCCTGTCCGCGCTACTGTAATGGAATGAGATCGTGCTTTTCAATCTGAAGTGTCATATCTTAAAGAAATTCACCGTGGACATCAAGTGGAAGGTATGTTATCATTAACAACATGTTGGTCATTGTGTAGGGAGTAGAAATATCTCCCAAGAATAACCGTGTGATTATAGAGAAGTGACTTTTTCCTAGAAGCTTGTAGCAAGTTGTAATGCTAACACATCCTAACAAATGCTGATTTGGGAAGGTTTCTTCTGGTGTAGTTGCTCACATTATTATTTAATCTGTGTAAACTATTGTTTGGGTTCTGAGTTATAGATCTGTAGACAGTGCTGCAATCTGTTAACTTCAAAATAAAGGCTATCATAGCTCAAAATGTTAATGCAACATTAGCAATATGCTAACAGTGAGACTATAGGTGTCACGTCTGAGGCTTTAGTGGGCAACACAAATGTATTTTATAGATAATAATAGTTCTACGGTGGGTCAAAACAATTTTCACAGAGCATTGCTTCCCTTGCGTTGTAAAAGATCTGTGATTTAAATAAACAGCTCTTCATGACTGGAAAAATCAGCTGTTTCACTCAACACTCTGTCAGTCATTTAAAAAACGAAATTTCGTTTGGGCATTAGAACATTACATGGTATGTGGTGAAAGTGCATAATATTGTAAGTGTGCAGATCCCATTAATAAATACCCACTGTGTAAACCGGCCACATGAAAAGTTTATTGTCGTTCCAGGCATTAATACAGTAACATTAGACAAACAGATCAAAAAGTGCATCAAAAACACAGGATATGGTCAGAGTTGGATATAGATGTAATTAATGCCGCCATGCAAGGTCCAGCTCACATTAGTTATTGCAGAGTTGGGTATGGTTTACTGTCCAAGGAAGGAGGTGAGTGAGGTGAAGGGGACATCATTATGCAGCCTTCTTCCTGAGAGTAGTGGGTGGAACAGGTGATGAGCCGGGTGATGCTGGTCCCGCAGGATGTTGTGCACTACCTTCAGACAGTGGATGTTGTAGATGGTACAGTTCTCTGGAAAAGTAGTCCCAATGATTTTCCCTGCAGTTTTTGCCACCTGCTGGAGTGCTTGCTGATGGGCCTTTAAGGTAAGTTAAGCAGGGACTGTAAAATCGTTGTGTGATGACTGGGCCATCCTACAAGAAAAGAGTGAACATTTTAAATTAGCACATTAGACTTTAATTTTAAATCAACCTTTTGGAGGGATATGGGGAGCAATAATTTGAAATAAAACAGTGCATAGTCTTTATGATGTCATTTTAAGCATATAACATGTACTAAACAGTTTAAACTCATAGCTCTTTTACAACGCAAGGGAAGCAATGCTCTGTGAAAATTGTTATTGACCCACCGTAGAACTATTATCTATAAAAATACATTTGTGTTGCCCACTAAAGCCTCAGATGTGACAGCATGTCGATAACACCTATAGTCAAGTTTCTCACAGCATATTGCTAATGTTGCATTAACCTTTGGCGCTACGATAGCCTACATCAGTGGTCGGCAACGTCCGGCCCGGGGGACAACTTTGGCCCGTTATTTTTTGGCCCGCCAGAGGATATAAAAAAAAAGAAAAGAAAAAAAAAGCCTAACAGAGACTTAATTGTTCTTTATCCACAAATGTTTTGCCCCTGATCTTTGCTTGTGTTTGGCACAACACCATTCCACTGTTGCATTTTAACTCTAAGCAGCCTAACTTCTAGGTTAAATTGTGGTTTGTCCCGATCCTCATACTTTACCTCATCCAGGCGCTACAGTGCTGCTCACACAACTGCGGCGTGCCGGTGTTATGCCGAAAACTGCATGACCGCCTAAAAATGCCAACACGCATTTGAGTGCTTTCACACACTCTCACGCCACACTCCTCATATAATTGTTAAGAGACCGTCCTAGAAACCTTCCTGTCGTTGTTTCATCTGTGCGCGGTAAGATGGGGGGCATTTTTCGGCGGTCATGCAGTTTTCGGCGTAACAGTGATGTCGCCGAATATTGTACTCTTTGCAAACAGAGATTACCTCGTTGCAGATGAGGCACAGAGGTTTGGCATTCACATATCCAGGTAGGATGAAACCATATGTTTGTCACCATTCCTCCCTGAAACTCCTGTTTTCACTGTCCACTTTTCTTTTTTGTCCTTTGGAAAGCAACATGTTTGTTATGTTAACTTTATTTTTTGCAAGTGCTGTGTAACCCGCGAAAATCCGACAGACTCGGGGATAGTATTGTTTCAAACAATATTTTATTTTTACATAAAAAATATGTATAGTTTGGGGTTATCTAGTATTGAATATCTATGCATGAGTAAATCTATTTTTTTATCAATTAACCGGCTGGCCCGCCACCTATCGGCATAAAGAAATATTGGCCCGAAGCCAAGCCCACTTGCCGACCCCTGGCCTACATTTTGAAGTTAACCGATTGCAGGACTATCTACAGTTCTATAACTCAGAACCCAAACAATAGTTTACACAGATTAATTAATAATGTGAGCAACTACACCAGAAGAAACCTTCCCAAATCAGCATGTGTTAGCATGTGTTAGCATTACAACTGGCTACAAGCTTCTGGAAAAAGTCACTTCTCTATAATCACAGTTATCCTTGGGTGATATTTCTACTCCCTACACAATGTACATGTTGTCAATGATTAATAATGTGAGCAACTACACCAGAAGAAACCTTCCCAAATCAGCATGTGTTAGGATGTGTTAGCATTACAACTTGCTACAAGCTTCTGGAAAAAGTCACTTATCTATAATCACACGGTTATCCTTGGGTGATATTTCTACTCCCTACACAATGTACAACATGTTGTTAATGATAACATACCTTCCATTTGATGTCCACAGTGAATTTCTTTAAGATATGACACTTCAGATTGAAAAGCACGATCTCATTCCATTACAGTAGCGCGGACAGGAAGTCAGTTTACACTGCACGGAAGTATAATGGCGGATTGGTGACGTCAGCGTGAAAAGAGCGTATTCACAACTGTCAATAGCCTCACATGTGAACCGCGCGGCTCACCCTGACACCTACCGTCATGGCCGCCTTCCCCCTGCTTTCACATGGCATTGCTTCGGCCCACAGAATCTCACTGATAGACAGGACTAGCATTGAGCTATCAGCTGTAGGAGTTGGACACCGGGTAATGCATGTGTGCTACATTGCACTGCACATGGGTGGTGTTCTCATGCTAATTTATGCATGATATGTGGGCTCAATGGAGATATCAACGGCATGCGTCTAGCCTATACACACATAAATGTGTATGTGCCAAATGGAGCCACTACGATACAGTATGTAAGGCAGAAGTCATGTGCGGTATTTAATAGCGGAATACCAAGCAATCCTACATGCAGCATGACTTACGGTTGAAGTTGTAGGTTGGAGCGAGCCAAGACATGTTATAAATTGTGAGTGCAAAAATGGTGGAGAAAATATTTTAAAATTGCACATGAAATAAGTTCAGTCTTAAGCATATTTGAATGTTTTTGATCTGTTCTTAAACTGACAGCAAAACGTATTGATATTCTGCAATAAAAGAACAATTACATTATGACACTACAAAATTGAAGCTTCTCCTGAAACATTGCGCCATCTAGTGGTCTATAAATTCGGTTACAAGTTACATTTTCTCCCCATATAGATAATCCCCATATTGTGTACAGTGCATGCTCTAAATAGTCAGCTATAAAAACAGCACTTGTTTGTTGAGCCAGTCACTTTGGTGACAGTCAGGCATCAGCCAGCTCAGGCAGACTTAACATTGCATTATATACAGCATGTCCAATCGTCCTAGCTTTAGTCCTATAAATATTATTGAAGAATAAAACTACATAAAAACAAAATAAAACATGAGTATATTTCCAGATGTTTTTAGAAGGACAGAGGGTGAAGATTCAAGCGCTTGATTGAACCATTTGAATATCATTTATTGCTTTTCTAGAAATTATACACATGAGAAAATGCATTAAATTGTGTTTTATTTATTAAATATTTACAAAATAAGTTCACAAAAAAGATGTGTTCGCTTTTAATAATAAGCTAAAAAATAATTCGTCTTAGCATTTTTCTAGAAGCTCAAAGTTACTTAATTTCATGATGATATATATTTATTTATTATTCATTGCTCCCCACACACACAATATGAATTCCCTAACAGAAGTTCTCAACTGGTAAGTGGGGATCCAGAAGTGGACAGAAGCCTGAGAAACATATGGTCAATGCGTCAGTCAAGGAAATACTGTATTTTAATATTACATACAGCATCATACTGTATACTATTTCTTATTATTAGTTGAAATGTAGGTCTTTAAGGTTGTGGCTTGTTTTGATAGGTTGAAGGTGGGTCCCCATATCTGCATCTAAAATAAAACTTCAAATCTTATATATTCAGATGCATTGTTGGAGTTTTAAATATGAGACTGGTGTGCGAAGGCACAATTTCTGACCTTCTGTGTCTGTTGAAATGCAATTCGAGATTAACCTTTTGGGTAAAGGCCTTTTCACAAATAGAACACCTGAAAGGTTTATCTCCTGTGTGAGTTCTCTTGTGTATATTGAGATTAGATTTACGGCTAAAGGTTTTCTTACAGAGTGAACAGCTGTAGGGTTTTTCACCTGTGTGAGTCATCATATGTACATTTAAATTAAATTTTCGGGTAAATGTCATTTTACAAACTGAACAGCAGAGGGATTTCTCTCCAGCGTGACTGTCACAATGTAGCTGTATATCCCGCTTTTTCACAAATCTCTTATGTACAGGCCACTGGTGCATCTTTCTCCCTGCTCCTCCTTCAGTTTGTGACATGTCTACATTGCTCATGGTGACACTCGTCTCCAGATCATACTTGCATTTGGGACCCGAGTTTTGTTTAGCTGTGCTTGTGCTTCTGTCTCTGGTCTGGACTTGGTCGGAGAAGTCTGCGTCAGCATCTGTGAATTGAGATCTCCAGTCCACATCATTATCAGTCTGTCCCTCAGTCTCTACTCTGATGTCCTGTGTTTCCTCCATATGCTCCGTTTGCCTATGCTGTAACACTGGGCACTCTTCACTCTTCACACAGACATCAGTGGACTCCAGTGCAGCGGCGGACGTTGGCTGCTCTTCCTCTTCTTTATTCTGGGAAGTTGCTATAATTTCCTGCGTCAGACTAGGACCAAGACTCTCTGATATGTCAGCATTCACTCCATGCAGCAAGACCCCAGGCTGCAAGTCCAGGTACAGCTGCTGTTCCCTTTGGTTCTCCTCTTTGCAGCGACACCGTTTCTCCTCATACTCCGCGACCGTGCTTTCAAACAGTGCACATATGTCTTCAGCAACCGCAGTCAGATACCTATTCACAAAAGCTCTGAACATTTGGCCTTTCGTCATTTTTTACAAACTGTTTTTAGCCTTGGCTCCGAGCTAACCACAACGTCTTTGTTGCTTCTTCCTCTTTCCTTCCCCTCCCTCCTCCTGATCATAGAAATAAAAAGTAGAAGCGTCGTTCGATCCGTATGTATGCGGACAGCTGGCAAGCGAGCTAGTCCGGGAAACTTTCCTGATTCTGTTAGCCTGCTCAATAATTTTTTTACAATAGCCATTAGCATCAGCGACAAAACATAACAAATTATGAACTGTACAGATGCTTTCAGCTGTTATCAACCCATTGTCTTGTACATGATAAAGAAACCACAGGAAAGTATATACAGTGCCTTGTGAAAGTACTAATACACCTTGAACTTTTGCACATTTTGTCATGTTTACAACCCTAAACGTAAAGATTTTATTTTGAATTTTTTACTGAAAGTTCACACACAAGTAACAGACAACTGTGAAGTGAAAGCAAAATGATACATGATTCTGTTATTTTTCAAAAAATAGAAAAGTGAAAAGTGGGGCGTGCATAAGTATTCATACAGCATGACTTAATACTGGGGGTATGACTGCAGCAAGTCTTCTGGGGTATGACTACAAGGTTTGCACATCTAGAGACATTTTAGCCCATTCCTCTTTACAAAACAACTCAAGCTCTGTCAAATTAGAAAGAGAGCGTTTGTGAACAGCAGTTTTCAGGTCTTTCCACAGATTTTCAATAGGATTTAGGTCAGGACTTTGACTGGGCCATTCTAACACATTAATATGTTTGTTTTTAAACCATTCCATTGTAGATTTAGCTTTGTGTTTAGGGTCATTGTCCTGCTGGAAGGTGAATCTCCGCCCCAGCCTCAATTCTCTTGACTCCAGCAGGTTTTCCTCCTAAATGTCTCTGTATTTGGCTCCATCCATCTTCCCAACTATTCTTACAATCTTCCCAGTCCCCGCTGAGGAAAAGCACTTCGCTGTACTGTAGGCTGCCCTCAGCTTTCATATGTAGTTCGTGGTCGTTAGCGTTATGGGGTTTGAAGCAGGAGCTTTACGGCTCAGGACCCGGGCAAAGATTCTTGTGCAGTTTAATCAAAGGACAAGACAGCACACAATCAGATTTGACAAAACTTTTTTCTTGTGATCACATTTTTATTGGGTTGTGCATCTTTTCAGTTTACACATTTCCATATGCAGCCCAGTTTTTGTTATATATATATATATATATATAAATACAATAGGACAACACGCACACTCACACAAGCACCCTGACCCTGTCCCACCCCTGCTGTCCAGGCATAATTAAAAAAAGGTTTGACAAAACCTTAACAGCAGTTGGTGTCTCTGGTATGTTTACTGACTATCAAAATGAGCCCATAAGGAAATAGGAATAATTCTTAACATAAAACATTGGTTAACTTAAAATATATAATATGTATTGTTATGTTGATGTCAAGGCTGCTATCTAGTGCTTGATCAAGTACAGCCTGTTTCAATGAAAATTTCATAAAATAAAATATGTTTTAAAATGTGGCAAGAATATTATATTGTAATCCTTATGATCATATTTGCATTTGTTGTTATGATGGGTTTTATGAGGAAAAATGCCAACAGTCATTCTGCCAGTGCCATTACATTACATTGGCTGGTATAATGACATATGCCTGACCAAGATGGCGGCGTGCCGTCTCGTATTGCGACAATTGAACAAAGCCACTAAGGACATTTCTGTGTGCTATGCTCCTGATGCTGCCTGTTCCTCTGAAGTTACCGCAGGCGCTTAACAAACCGCTCTCCGATTGGTCCGTTCTCTACATCAACATTCGAGCAGCCAATCAGAACGCGTGACACTCCCTGGTGCACTGAGGAAGGGGAATAACATACACAACTGTCCACAACCTGCAGGAGGAGAAAAACACAATAATCTTTAATAATACTGATCCAAACGGTACGTATCAAAACGGTATTACAGTCACGCGTGTTGTCAATGTTTGCTGTGGTCTTTACGTGTGTCTTTATTAACATTTAACACGAATTTAGCTCGGGGGTTAGCAACAGGCTAGCAACGTCGATGCTCTTGAAATGCGTTAGATCCCCGTAAACCAAAAAAAGGCTTACTATTTTGCACTTGCACGGCGTTTATCCCTTCTTCTGCAACTCGCCCTGTCCATTTTAAGCGTGGACATGGTTTAAAAAGCGCACCGTGACCTTCTGTCGGTGCTAGCAGTCCCGTAGCCAAACACTGAAGTGGCGACGTGTTGTACATTCAGTAGGCAATGGTGCACTGCAAGGACGGGGAGCGTCATCAGCAGGTGAAGAGCAATGCATTTCAACGCACCAAAATTGGAATATCGCCATTTATACCAGTTCAAATCGATTCAAAATTTGATATAAAGGCACATCGGGTGATATGGTAAAATAATTGCCATGATATGAAAATACTCATTAAAAGTATGCAGCGTAATTGGGGTTTATCTGAGGTCGGATAAATCATTGTGTAGGCCTGATCGTCATTCTTTTGCGTTTTGGACCAAATGCTAAAGCTTGTTTATGTTGGTTTCAGCAAAGAAAATCTCGGTGTTGGCTCAAATCTTTCAAAGATTAACTGGAGTGTATTGTCTGTTATTTACGTTTTGCAAAATGGTTACAGGTGTATGCAAATTGCGTCAAGTGTAAGGTTGTGTGAAACATGAGAGGTTTAAGAGATTAAATAAGACGGCATCCTAAAAACAAAAAGGCTTATTCTTTATAGATTGAATGCTGTTTATTGTAATATCATCAGCTAATGTAAAATATTTTGTCTTTCCGGTGTGGTTTGTTGAAAAGTTAGCTAATTTTGTCCCTTTTCCTTACAGACATGCTTTGGATGTGATAACGTATCCTGTATCAGGTCTACATTGAAGATTACCATGGTAAGATTGTATTATAAAAAATAATCTTATCATGCACTTGATACATCCAAGGTAATTGAGTAAGCCTTATAGTTTTACAGTACGAAAGTTACTTTATTTCCTTGGGAGTGGCATTGTTATAAGCCTATTGGCTTCTACCTCTCCCATGCACATGCTAATTTTATTAGTATTTTTTTAAATATATTTATACATCTGAATGGATGTTTTTTTTTTATAAATAAAAAAGTGCACAAAGTTGTTATTAATAGATAAATATGAATAAATAAATAAAAAAACATGTACCATTTGAGGATTCATAAATTGTTCTATATGTTTTTGAAATCATCATTACTTGTATTTATTTACAGCAATTCATTTCAGTGTATAATACTGTACGTTGCATTTTTCTTTTGTGCATTGTGGTGATAACTGACTTCCTGTTCTTTTCCTTTGCAGGTGTGACTTAACAGACGTAAACTATGGCCCACTTCCACTCCTACGTATCGCAGTACAGAGACATCAAGGACACCCGGGAGGATGACAGTTACCAGGAACCAGACACAACTAAACCAGACATCAAAGATACAAAAACCCAACAGGACTGCTTCCCCTGTCCGCACTGTGAGAGACGCTTCACCTGCAAACAAGGACTAGAGCGCCACATGCACATCCATAACAAGAAACAGACGGTAGAGGGCGCTGTTCAACCCGATTCTTCATGTCAAGCTGTTATACAGACCACGGAAGGACATCATCCTTGTAACTACTGCACCAAAGTGTTCAATTCAGTCATAAACAGGCAGAGACATGAGCGGCGATTCCATGGAGCGCAACCAGAAGTTACTCAAGATGAAAATCCACCCGCTGAAACAAATGCAAGCTCTCAACAAGAAGAACTTGAAACGGGTCAAGTCGGGCAGTATGTGCTGGACATTTCAAGTAATATTTCAGAGAACTTGAGTTTTTACATTGACGGGAAGCTCGTATCCGCAAGTACTGTGCACGAGACGGCAGAGGCTTCGGCGTTAGTCAGCATAGATGCTCTCATTTTGAAGCCTATCCAAGTTGATGACAAGGAGCCTGAGCTGGTTACAGCGAGGTTTAAGAGGCGAACCAGCACACCCCAACAGAATGAAGAAACGCCTTCAACAAACGACTTTGTTGAATGTAATTTAAATGTTGAACTAATAGAAAATCACAATTATGCATGCGTCGAGCAAGCAAACAGTGAAGCAGCCGAACCAGTCAAAGCTATGAAGGAGCAGGCAAAAGAAACCGATAAGCCTTTAGTGATTGGTGGCAACTCTTGCAACCAGAAACCACTCGATTTGTCCAATACGGTAAAGAGTAGTGAAGATGTGGCCCTAGCTAATGCCGTGCTAGATTTAAGTGTGCAAAAGAAGTGCTCAGAAGACTGTGAACCGGCAACAACTGCAAATGACTCAATAGAGAACATTGAAGAACTAAACGCAAACATGGCCCCTTTAGTGACGGACTTTGCCATCGTAAGCAGTTCGGATCTCGCACCCCCAATAGATCAAGTCACAGAGGGGATTGTGTACGGACTTATTCCCACTAACAGTTTGAGCACATGTCCCACTTCTCTTGCTCCAGTAACATTGCAGCCAGCTTCACCTTGCACTATTGCATTCGCTTCACCCGCCCCTCACGCTGTTCTACCCACAAACCCTTCTTTAATAACTGTACTAGCCCCACCAGCTCTCCCTGCCCCGTCGAAGCAACCAATCCAAGTCCTTGCTCCAAGTTTATCCCCAGAACCTTTGGTTATTTGCACTGATAATGGTTTAAACGCTGATTTAACAAGCGCAATCACGGCAGCGAATTCGGCCAACCTTGTTGCGCTAACACAACCAATGGACTCCACCTTGAACATACCTGGACACGTCTTCATAGCCGATCCCATCACTCTGAATCCACCTCTTGTTGAGTCTGCTCCTGTTGCTGTAAATGATCTGAATTCGTTCAACCTTGCAAGCAACACAGTGCTTATTGAATGCACGATATCATTAGAAGGAGCTGGAAATGTCCCTGGTGCCATAGCGCTACAAGAAAACCAAATGGAACAGCCAACGCAAGTGCTTGTAAACCACATCGAGCAACAGCAAATCGTATCAGTGCCCGCGACGCACAATCTAGATTCTTCTATTGTTGTGTCATCAGATGATGAATCGGTTATGCGTTCTACTCCGACAACAGCAGAAAGTCCTGCTGCTACAGAAGATGGAAGTGTTGTAGAGCCAGCTGTTACAAAAGATGACCAAGAATCTGACAAAACTAGTTCTGACGTGGAAACGTCGTCAGACAATACAGAAAAAGCGGAACAGGAGGAAAAAGAGGAAGATTCGAATGACTCCGAACAGCAAACGTTCACCAAAAATTTTATATGCAATGTATGTGACACGGTGTTCCACTCAATGAAGGCGCTTGGGCAACACGTACCAGACCACGCTGAAAAATGGCCGTACAAATGCGAATTCTGCATGCTACTCTTCGAAAAAACAGCAGACTTGCTTGAACATCGGTCAAGCCTACACGGTGTAGCCAAGACGTACATATGCAGCGCTTGTACTAAAGAGTTTGTCTACCTTTGCAATCTGAAACATCACCAAGAAGAGTGTCATCCCGGCCAGCAGTGCACTCATACAGAGGAGGAGAAGGGAAAGCTTAGACCGCCAAACTACAACAATATTTCAAAAGCCATTAGTCAGGAGGAAACTAAATCAGTCAAGAAGGAAGAATCTGAGGTCGCTACGGATGTATTGTTCACAACTTTGAAAATCATGGCGTCTGATTGCGGAAAGGTCAAAGGGTCCGACGTACGAATGGGCATAAATCAGCACTATCCGAGCTTCAAGCCGCCACCGTTTCCCTACCACAACCGCTCACCGGCCGCCTCGCTAGCCTCGGCTACCAACTTCACCACTCACAACATCCCTCAGACTTTCAGCACGGCCATACGCTGCACCAAGTGTGGGAAAAGCTTCGACAACATGCCCGAGTTGCACAAGCATATACTGGCGTGTGCAAACGCAAGTGATAAGAGGCGGTATACTCCCAAACGGAATCCTATCCCGCTAAGGCACTTCGCGAAGGGACAAAACAGAGTGCTGTCGACCACCAACACGACCAATGGACTGAATACGGAAAAGCTGAACCAAGAAGCGAAGATGAAGCTGCTTACCAAACGGCAGAAGAAGTTGGCGCAAAAGCAAGGCAAGTCGATGCCTCTCTCAAGCGCAAGTGCCATGGAGATGTTTGTATGTCCGCATTGCAAGAGAGAGTTCACGATGCGACGTAGCAGGACGAAACATATGGCAGTTTGCCCAAAGAAACCAGCTGAAGTCAAGAAAAGCAGGGATGGAATTGCTAATGAAAACAACAGCTACCGGCTCAAAGGGAATGACAAAAATAAACTGGAATCCTCGGCGCATCATAAGACTAGACTACAGACCGGAAGTGTGAAGAGGCCGGCGGTGGAGACCATTTTCGCGAGCAAACGGAGTAAACTGATCATTAAGGAAGGCACGGAGGCTACTCAAGAGATCGAACTGCCGATTGTACGCACTTTCAACCCGGCCATGCGACAGTACAGCCGGATGCATCACAACATTAAAGAAATCCCCATAAAGATCACTATCGTCAAACCTCAGCAGACTGAACAGAAGAGCGAGCCGCCTTATGTCAAGGGTCAGGAGGCTCCAGCCAGTTCAGACAAGACCGCTGCTGTGTGAAGATGTCAAAGAACCAGGTTTGTAAATGTCATTTTATTTTACATGTAGGGCTGAATCCTAATCACAATTTGAATGGTTGAAGATGGCATATTCTAAATGCAGCAATTATTTAGGTAGTCACGTTCATCTCAATGAGGTTGGTTGTATAAAACCTGCCAACCCGATACTTTAAATAAGGAACCAATAATGTGGTTAAGGAACTGTGAATGTATTATTTGTAAAGAGCATGTAACACTTTTTGTGCGATTGAACTCATCTATGTTTTAGTTTCACATTAGCTTACAGTACCCTAAGCTGATGGCCTTGTTTTTCTTTTCCAGTTCTATCATCCACTATATGAGTATCTCTATCTAGAGAGATTGAAACCTTATATGTTCTAGGTTAAGTCCTGGCAAGGTTGCGTTCCAATTGGACTTGCTTCAGTCCCGGAATGTGTCCTGCTTTTTATCCCTTCCAGTGATGTATTGCGTCTTCGAAACGTAATCACAAATGTTTTAATTGCCATTCCTGTTCTTTTATCTGCAGGCCGCCCCTGTATAAAGCTGCTAATTAGCCGCGCATCTCCAGCGATTCTAAAGGGAGTTCATGAACTTTTTATCGAGCACATTTAGCTGTAAATTGAAGGAGGACGCTGACTAAGGCCGCTGCCGTGAGTGGATTAGCGATCTGACTGCAACAGGACTGCATACGGTAGATTCCCTCCTCATTTGTGCCCGAGCCTGGATTTGCACTCTGAAGTTAATCAGACTTCTCCACATTGCGGGATGGAGGGAGGCACTCGCTACAAAGTCTGTGCCCGTTTCTAAACTCCTTGGTTATTTGGGAGACGGCACAGGGCAATCATTTTTTAGCATGAATTTGCACTTCTTTTTTTCTCTTTTCTGTGTTGTTTCTGTGGCCTTTTTGTTTTTGTTTCTGCTCTTGCTGCATGCGCTTTGTTTTGTGAAGATGAATTCTCCTTTACTGTTTTGTCCAATAGCTTGAGATTTGGCCTTAACCAAGACTCAATGGTTTAGTTGTCATAAACTGATATTACTAGGGCTCTGGGTTTCTTGGATATTTCTTTAAAACAGACTTCTGCATAGCACTTTCCAGCACAGTAAAATAGTATTGTAATAAGACTGAAATGGCTTTGTACCTAAAAGTGTCATTCTATGGTAATTATGCATGGTAATACACCTGTCATGCAACATTTTTTCATGGTAATATGATTAATTCAAAGCCAATACCTTACCTTAACCCAGTATACAGTAAATTACAAGGAAACATGGTTACTGCAATGGAAACGGCTAAACACATTATACACTATTTTCCCTTTTTTAACATACCATTTTTTTAATCTTATTACTGTGCTGTAAAGTGCTGTTCGGCCAAGTTCTTGTCTAAAATAGCGAGCGAAATACATATATTGTATCAGCAACATGGTCCATCATGGGGATTATGGCACTGTCGCTTGGACAAAATACCTGCTTGTAATGCTGGCCACACAGTGTGGTACAAACTGATGAAAAGTGACGTGAGAATTCAACATAGTCTACAGTAATTATTTAGCCCTAAAATAAATCCTGTTGAAAATATATTGTGCAATTAGCCAGGACCTTGGAAGACAAAGGACTTTCATGCCTGCAAAAAATATCATTAAATATGATCACATTGAATGTACTATTTGGCTGAAATATTGTTGCCTTTGATATCGAAAAAGTGAATATGTATTTCCATAAAAGGCTTTAAAGTGATGTTTGAAATGTGCCAACAACTAAAATGGTGGTAACTAACAGGTGTGCTAACTCTTACCCGTATCGTGTTCGTGACTATTCAGTTATGCTAATACTAATAGTACCTCAAATGCATAAATAATGAATATACTATGACTTTAAAGCCACACTGCGCAGTATTTCACGCTATGAATAAAATACAAGTGTTTATGTCATTACGGGGGATGAAAAATGTGTCACATGTGTTTCTTTGCAGTGAGCGGGCTCACCTCAGTATGTAGCTTTGTTTGTTGGGGGCGGGACATGACCACTTGGTCTCCATGGAGATACTGCTACTTTGCTTTGCCAACATGTCAAACATATACGTAAGCTGGAATATTCCGCAGTGTGGCTTTAAGTAGAGTTTGTTTGAACTTTTGCCCTTTATCAAAGAAGGCGGTATACGGACATTTATTAACCTGAATACACTTAGTCAAAGCAGCTGCAAAGTGATAAACTATAACAGAGAATATTGCATTGATAATATATTGTTTTTGAGCACTTGATTTGTTTTTTGTCTAATTTTTCTGTGAAGTAAAAAACTCAATGTGACCTGTATCTCTCGAAATGGATTTACAAACTGGAATATTGTTTTTTTGTTTTCGTAATGAATGATTTTCAGTGGCTTCTTTATGTGATTTCCGCTTCAACAATCTAATTGAAGACATCTGCTAAACAGGGTAAAGCTAAAATGTGCTATATTCATTTGTGCTAATGAAAAGTACTTCACAGCGAGAGTCAAATGGGAATTATTTGTTTGAAATTTGTTAATTTTTGCCTTTTTGTGCCGCTGCAGATGTACAGGTCGGTGGACAGATGTATTTAACTGTGAAAAAAGTGCTTGTAGCATTTCAACAGTGTACAATTGTCATGTATATTTATTATGGAGACTAATTTAAAATCCTATATCAAAATCTCAAAATGGTTCCTCTGTATGATTTGCACTAAAGTTTTTTCAAGCGAGTGTTCATTAAATGGAGAATGCCAATGCTGAAAATTCTGGCTATTTTGATTATCTTTATAATTTGTGTAAAGCGAATTATAAAATCTCTAAGAATGACCAGTAGATGGCACACTCCCCACATACAAAACATTGGAGTTGAAGCTAGATCAACTGTCAGCATTATATTAGTGTATAAATACAAATGTGGGATCATACAACATTTCTAAATATAATAAAAATGCGTACATTTTTGCTATACAAATATTTGTATTTGACCAAAGGTTTGGAAGTATGAATAGCTTTAGTTTGTGTGGAAAATATTCATCCATTCATTATAGGACAGCAGTCAAAACAAGGACCTGGGCCAAAACCTTTCACAAATAATTAAAAGTGTGGGATCCATAGTGGATGTATCTTGGAGGCCTCTGATGTTAGAATAACCTCCAGTGTCTCGTCTTGATGAGGAGGAGCAGTGACTAACTTTGGTTTGTGGATAAGCTATGCAATTACATCAACAGACCATTACAACAACCAGATCACTGCGTTATTTCCTTTATTTTATCAGGCACAACATTAAGAACAAAATTGTATTTACAATATTGGCCTGAAAGTGCTTAGAATGCACTTAAAAGGACAGGGAAGGGGATATAAAACAATTACAACAAATATACATTAGGAAGCTATATAGAGAATTAAAATGACACTTAGGAAAACATTTACATGAGTTGTTAAAATGTTTTTTTTAATAAAAAGCAGAGAAAATGTTCTTTGAAAAGCTGAGAGTGAGATCAGTAATTACAGTTTTCTTGTATTTTGGGCAGCATCAAAGCGAAAGGACGTGAGGCCAAAAGAGCACTTGGTTTTGGGAGTTTGTAGCTTTATAAGCTGTGACGATCTAGTGCTATAGCCTACCAGGAGGGGGCATAATGTAACACTGCACTGATTTATTTGACCAAAAAGACTAAAGATAAATAAACCAAAAAATGGAAGCAGCCTTTATTTAAGTCACACTAGTCATTCTATGCTAATCTTTGTCATTCCATAGGGAGGAGCCCAAAAGTTATGTGACTGAAATTATCAAAAATTCTCAAGATTTATAACGTTTTAAAGCATGAAATCATCATGGATTCAGCTATGAACATCAGTTGCCTGAATATTACTGGTCTGAAAATGAAAGATGTGGCCATAAAAGTCATGTAAAATTCAACACTGAACTAAACTGGAGCAACATAATGAATAGAGCCCTGTTTCTATGGCAACGGGTTAATGCAAAAGTGACCAAGGACGACCAATTTCCCCCTGCATTATGTGAGCTTTTGACCAAATTACGTTTTTGAATGAAACCAAGGATTTTAATTGTGCCAACTTTAAATTTAGCACCCTAACCTTTGCAAATATGAGCAAAGAACACTTAAAATGTTCCTTATATCAGTTGCTCATCTGTTTAGCTGGCTATGCATTTACACTAAAATCTGCTCTCAACTTGATGTCTACAATGTGCTATTCAGTCAAATGCAATGGATAAGTAAAAATATGAAGGAAGGGGGAGGATTTTATAAGCACCAGAGAGACCCAGCACAAATCTATTCAACTGGACTCCAAACTAGATAACTGTTTTGAAAAAGAGGCTTATATGGATTTAGAAAGTAACCTCTTTGCTTATGGGGCAGTTGGATCAATAACTCACCATCGGCTATCTGATTCTGCAGATGGGGATATCTGCAGGTTCAACGCGATACGACTTTGCAACTTTCGGTATAATGCAGTACAAAGATGACAAAACTTTCTTTACCTTCAGGCTGTTCCCTCTTGAGTGGCAAGTCCTCTGAGACAACAACTTTTTCATTGTACTCGTCTATTTTGAGATCAGTCTCGTATTGCGCTGCGGCTGCTCCCAATGTTTTCCTTCTTAACCACTCGCAAGAAACTTGCAATGGCGCCTTGATGTTGTACTACTTCCATTGATGTCCAATATAATTGCACCAGCCCCTATGGCTCCTCCTGCAGGTCCACAGAAGGACGGCCTCATGGTTCTAACCGGGCCTGTTGGTCTCTCATAAGGAGCTTCTGAACCGCTCTTTGCCTGACCCGTCACTTAGGACCTGTGGGAGACTCTACCAGGGGCATGAAACCCCCGACAACCGAGCTCCCAGGATCATTCGGGTGCTCAAACCCCTCCACCACGTTAAGGTGGCGGTTCCAGGAGGGGCCAATATAACCATCAAAGGACAAAACATACCAACATATTATCTGTGATAGGTCAAGCAAATGTGCTTGGATCTAGCATTAGACACTCCAGTTTTGAACAGCCGTCATTACTCTTAGATTAACTCTCTGTAGATTAACATGAAATGAAATCAAATTCCTTGGTGTTATTATAGATGACAGAATTACTTGGAAAGCTCATATTAAATATATATCTACGAAAATTTCTAGAAGCATTTCAGTAATAGCAAAAGCAAAGCACATTTTAAACATCAAAGCTCTACATATCTTATACTGTTCTCTGATTTTGCCATATTTATATTATTGTACTGTGGTTTGGGGTAGTACTTATAAAAACACATTAAAACCAATAGTATTGTTGCAAAAAAGAGCTATCCGAGTAATTCATAAAGTTGGGTTTTGGACCACACAAACTCATTATTTTTAAAATCAAAGATCATGAAGTTCTGTGACATTGTTGAGTTCCAAACTGTACAGATGTTATACAAAGCAAGATACAAACTGTTACCAGGCCAAATACAAAGAAGGTTCCAAGAACGTACTGGTTGTTATGAATTACGTGACGAATTAAACTTTAGGACTCAGAAACATAGCTCAACTTTGAAAAGTTTTAGCCCAACAGTTAATGGTGTACAATTGTGGAATAAACTGGAAATGGAGTTGAAACGAAGTCCAAATATCAACCTGTTCAAATATAAATACAAACAAAAGACTTTTGAAATATACAGAGAACAAGAAATGTGTTGCCACTAGGAGGCGCAGTAGGATCAATTATCTATAATCAAGGAAGAGTGTTGCTGCTTGGAACGGTTGTCATTCTATTGCTCAAATTTACAAATTGAGAATTAGGGTAGGCAAGTTATGAATCTGTTGAGAGGGACCCTCCCAACGGGCTCAAAACCTTGTCTTTTAATGCACCACTCAGCATAGGAACATCATCTACAAAATCAGCTGTAAGGGCAGCTGGGTGGGGGTTTGTTGAGGGGAGTTACTGCCCTCTTCAACTGGCCCGTTCTACACCCTGGCTTTTTAATGCACCTCATTATGCAGGGCTTACATCACACTTCACATATAACTCAATTAAACAAATATAATAATAATGATAAATAAACCCGAATTAAATTATATTAAGGATGGTATTGACAACTGGGAAGTAGCAAGATCTCAGAGTATAATATGTATGAATGCACCTTTATAACATAAAAGTAGCACATTATTTTGTTCTTTATTTTGCTGTTGTTTTTGTCTTATTCTTCATCATTTATTGTTACTTTGCCCTATGTTCCTTTGTTTATGATTTGCTACCTTGTAAATATTAAATGTAATGTTACTATTTTTATTTTGGGGTGGGCGCTTATAATCCTTTGGCTTCAGCCCACTCCCTTTGAGCAGGTTAACTGCTCAAACAAATAAATACATAAAAAAACACGTGCTTGAATGACAGTTTTAGGAAATGCCATCAGAAGAACATTTCATGTTTCAGCTTAAGAGTTGATCCGTAAAGAGACAAGTAAAAGTAAATATGTCCTAAACCTATAAACATTTCCGACCTCCAATTCATAATAATAAAAAAAAGCCTTGGAACACTGCACAGTCATGATAACAACTTGGTGGTCAGATACAGAAACAAGCTGAATACAACAAAGATTGAACCTTTGTCATTGATCACAGCCTTCAATGCAACGTCTTTTTGTAGATTTTGAATTATATCTGCTGTGGAGAAACAGAAATCACAGAAATGGCATTAGCTATCTGAGCCAGTTCAGATGCGTATTTCTGTAAGCAAACGGCTTGTCGAACCTGTTTGAAATGAACATACAGTACTAAATATGTCCATACAAAGGGAGGGTGAAGAAAGAGCCTATATTAAATACGAGGTATGACATGACATTAGTTTAGTGTCACAAAGAGCAGAAACTGAGAAATTTCATTGAATATGACTTAGCAGTTAGCTCAGAGGCCACTTTAATATGCTAAATACCTAAAGTAAAATCTCTAAAGGCATTCCTATGTGGTCGACGGGTAGCCTGACTAACGCCAGACTGCTGTGTGCGCTCAAATCTTTTTGAACTTTACAACAGCCTGGGGACCATGGCTGACATTTTCGCAGGGAATTGGGGACCAATCACAGAACGAGGATGGACGGCAAGACGATGACGCGCTATTCGACATACGGAAGCTTGTAGTACCTTCTTTGAAGATTGACAACTCCTGTACGACTGAGAACTTACACAGACAACTGTCCATATACTTTCGGGACGAACAATGCTTCTCCGTTTTATTTCTATGTGAAGAAATGTTATGTTAGCATTTCTTGAGCCTCCTTTTATAGTGGTTAGTGCATCATGCCCTGTAGTTTACATAAGAGTTTATTCGGAGCTTGGATCAGATCATTCCTAAGTGATAAATTAATCCGTTTCTAGTTGCTTGGAACACAGCCCAAAAGTCTTTGTATTGTTGTTTTAAACTTCCCTTGGTCCCATTATGTTCGACAAAAGAAGAATGTGCAGGGTAACAAGACCGAAGTGCACCTGACAGGAGTTACATTGTGATGGATAGACTAGTGTAAAGCTGCAGCTCAGGTTTGTTCACTGCAAATGAGTTACAGGACAAACGGGTCATTTACGAAGGACTCACTCAATGCTCAAGACTGTGTGTCCAAAAATAGTTCCCCTGCAACAACGTACATGTCTATGCTGGTCAAACGTTACAAATGGACAAACTGTTAAACACCTTACTGCGTAACTTTTTACCCTATTCCCCACAACTAAAAATACAAGTGTTTATTTCAATATAGGTGTTTTTATTGGTAAAAGAAAACATGCATGTTTACTTTGAGCAGGCCCGTCTCTATTCCGACATGACTCTTTGCTGGTGGCGGGACATCACCTGATTGTCCCCATCGAAATGTTGCTGCTTCACTTTCATGAGTTGGTAGCAAAACATCATTGAAATAAAAAGGAGAAGCAGCGTTCAATCCTTATGTATGCAGGAAACTAGCAAGCCGGCTAGTCCGTGAAACCTTTCAGGGTTCGTTAGCCTAGGGTGACCAGATTTTTCAACAAAAAAATTGGGACAACATTCGGGAATAGGCCGCAGGGGTTCCAAATCTAAACTGTCTTTACCCACGATGAATGGTAAAACTGTCATATATGACATGCACCAATCCGCATCCTGAATTGAGATTTTGAATTGGTTTACACTTGGTAATTGATACTCCCATGGGCCAAAGACATACATTTTCAAGTGCAGGCTATGCTATTTCGGGGATTACATTGGCCAAAACCGGGACAACTGGGACAGATTACAAGTAAAACTGGGACAAATCAATTGTTTTGGAGAAATCTATTGGGACGTGGGACAAAGGACTAAAAAGTGGGACTGTCCCGGGTAAACTGGGACATCTGGTCACCCTGCGTTAGCCTGAAAGGTTGTTAGATCGTCGGCTCGGAAGGGTCTGCTGTGATTATGTATAGATCTATGAGTTGGATTATAAAAATACAAATAACCCTAATTCTTACCCCAATCCTAACATTGAAGTTAACCATATCCCTGGCTCTAACCCTAATTTGTGTCATGAAATCTCCGAGCCAACGATTTAGCAACAACCATGTATAATTCCGATAGCCATTAGCATTTAGCCATCAAACATTTAGCCATCAAACATACCAAATTATGATTGATCCCTATGTTTTAAACTGTTGTAAACCCACCGACCACATTTAGGTGAGGTCAAAGCCCAGTTAGAAATCATTAATGAATGTACAGACCTTTTTAGGTGTTGCTTTATAAGAAGAATTGCCGTGTAAAAGTGGCCTCTGAGCTAAATGCTACACTCAGATACACATCGAAGAGCCACTAAATCTCCTCTTATTGTATACTGATGATAGAGAAACCACATAATGTCAAGAAAGTGTCATGCCATACCTCGCCCTATTCACCATGCATTTGTATGTGGATGTCATTCTTGCGGTCAGACAAGAGTGTTAGAAGGTCTTCTAAATGAATTCCAAACTTTTAATTTCATACGTTGTCATGTTTATTCCATTACGCTTCCAAGTCAAGCCCTAACATTTTAATCATCGGAACAGTTAACAATACAAGACAGATGAATGAAAAGGGTAACACAATTCAAAATGATCTTTTGTTAGTAAATTTCTCTCTTGTATTTTCAAATCATTCAGTGCCTCTCAGCCCAATCGTGCTCCACGGCGCTTCCAATCATTCCCAGACTGCGTTGTGTAGATTGCGTTTTAATTCGGGCAGTTCTGCAGTTTGATTTTTGTAATAAAAGCAAACGTGTCCGGGGAATAGAGGCGTGATTTTTGACGGTTTTGAGTGCGCTGAGATTTGCAGGCAGCTCATCTCCTCTGAAAGTGACATATGGCTGTAATTCTCCAGTCCCGCGGTGTCAGAGCGGCTGGGTAATGCAGATGCACAGCTTGTAGGCAACGCAATGCTCAGGGAAGAGTCATAACAAAAACGCAAGTGGAAGGCTTAAAAGGGGGCTATCGTAAGGGGACTTTTGGGAGCTTTTAGCCTGAAACAAAAAAACTGTGTCATATGGAGTAAAAATCGAGTCCTTGTGAATGTGGCACGAATGTTGATTCATTTTACATTAGAACAATCAGATTTTCCAAGTGAAAACCCGGCTCTTGAAGCTAACGTTAGCATCATGGTAAGCATTTCTCAATGTATCTGTATTCGGTCAAAAATACATTCATAATTCATCATTTGTTGAAATAGAGGTTTCCAGGCAGCTTCAAAATTAAAGCAGAACTAAGTAACTCATGCCCCTAGAGGCCATAGGCACCGGGTGCTGTTTGTCCCCATCTACTGTACGTATGCATTTGATGAGGATGTAACATGGTCAAAGGCTAAAAAAGAAGTCGATTTTGCATGATATCATAAGACCTTTAAATATTAGAAATGGAAATGTATGCTCGATGCACTGCTGTGTAACAAAATTCAATTTGAGAAAAAAAAAAGATTCAAACGAGAGCTGTTGCAGATCTTAGCGGCATTCTTGCATCATGTAATCATAATGTGCTTTTCGCCGCGGCCCAAAGCGAGGCATTTTCTCAGTGGGATCCAGAGCATTGCCACTGCAAAGAAAACATGTTTTAAGATACGCACTTAGCGGAATAATAAAGCCCTCTATCAGGAAGGCAACAGCAACAATTCAATAGCACATTTAAGGCAAGACAAGTTTATTTGTAGAGCACAATTCATACACAAGGCAATTCAAAGTGCTTCACAGTTGTATACAATTACAAGAAAGCAGATTAAACCAATCCATAAAACATAAACATAAAAGTGCAGATAAAATACTTTCAGTTTTCATATGCACAGGTAAAAAGAGCCGTTTTCAGCCTGGATTCGAACATTGCTAGAGTTTAGGCCTGTCTCACATCCTCATGAAGAGCTTTAGCCTCAGCATGTTTAGTCCTGACTCTGGGAACTACCAGGAGACCCCTCCCTGAAGTTCTCAGGGCCCGAGATGGTTCATCTGGCTGGTAAATCCATGTAAAGCTGCCTACGACACATCACTTTTACCACCAAGTGACACTTCTGAGAAAGATCACAGGAAGTGATCGAATTTAAAACAGCTCTGCTTGTGTACAAGTCTTTCCATGGTTTAGCACCATGAAAAAAAGAACAATCTTTAATAGTTATGGTTCATACGGCTCTAACATGTCAGAGATGTACTTTGGTGCTAAACCATTGTAACCGTAGGGGTAGGCAGGGCTCCCTTTTTAGATGTTAACACTACTACGCTCACAAGTAAGTCTGGTCAGAAAAGGAACCAAGGCAGGTGTAGTAAAAATATAAATCTCTCTTTATTTTACAAGGCAGTTCAATTTTATGAATATTTTCTTTAAAAGAATACCACTTCTTAAATCAACCAAAGCAACACTTAAACAAAACCTAGCTAAAGTAAATGTGGAATCTGAACAAATAAAAGACACAAAACAAATAACAAATTTAAAGTTTATCACTCAACTCAAAAGAAAAACAAAACCCCAACCCAAATCCCACATAAACCCAGCTAAGGTGCTGTAATGCTTTCAGTTAAGGTGCTGTAAGTTAAGGTGCTGTAATGCTTTCAGTTAAGGTGCTTCAAGTTAAAGTGCTATCGGCAAGGAGCTTAATTGAGCAGCTTTTGGAATGGCTGAAATACAACATACACATCAGCTCACCGTCAACAAGGCAAACCTAAAATATGACGGACATATTCACCTTTAGCAGACAGCGAACGCAGCACCACACGGGGCTCAGGGCGCCTCCGAGGAGCAGCATGAGCCCACTGAACTCCTCACCAAAGACCAGTGGCGGAGCTAGGGGGTGGCTTTAGGGGCTTAAGCCTCGAATGTTTTTTCAAAAGCCCCGGATCTTTTTTGGACAGCTTTTTTCTTTTTCACGCTGTAAAAGCATTCATATCCGTTCAATATGAGAACAATGAAGCGAGAGCGGCAACGTAACACCGTAATTATTACCCTTCCCTGAACTTCTCCTGTTTGTCTGTCAGTCGGACCTTAGCCGCGCACGCACGCGTGTGTGTGTGTGTGTGTGTGTGTGTGGTGTGTGTGTGTGTGTGTGTGTGTGTGTGTGTGTGTGTGTGTGTGTGTGTGTGTGTGTGGTGTGTGTGTGTGTGTGTGTGTGTGTGTGTGTGTGTGTGTGTGTTGATCCCAGCCGCGCGCGCCCTGTCTGAAGCGGTAGCAGGGCTCGCAGACGCAGCGGCTCAGAGAGCAGAGGAGAGACGGAGGAGAGGAGCTCTGCACAATGCTCATGATCTCATCAGATTCTGAAATCGTAGGTAGTGGTGACATTTGTGTGTAATCAATCATAAACCTGTCACGAACGATAACTGCGTGCCCCGAAAGCTACGAAGGCTAACTTTCCCCTCGTGACTAGTGTTTACATCCACTAGCATTAGCATTAGCATTAGTATCCTGATGCTGCTATCATAAGGAGCCACTACTTGTGTTTCGTTCTTGAGAAAAGTAATTAGCCTTGTTTTATGGACAATATGTGGAAACGTATGGGGCTTCACTTATCTATTGTAATTAATTACAATCTTGCTTAATTGTATAACATAATAATGCATATTTTTAGTGACTTACCACCATGGACATCAGGGGCTTTTTCAAAAAATGACAGGAAGGCAACCCAGGTGAGAGAACAACAAAGTACAGTTTCACATATTTATAATACTACAGTATATGTCATAACTTTGGGTTTTTAATAATTGCTCTGGTGGATTTATAGCACAGAGAGGGAGAGATGGCAGGGAGAGGGACAGCACAGACATGGAACAATTGTCCTCAGGTAAGGTAAGAAAATAGTTGAGAATGATAGTGATAATAATATTACCCGTATGCATTATTGAAGAAATTAGGCATTTTTTAAAACAAGGATTACAATATACTGTATATAATATAACTGTAAGAACTTTTTTTAACTGAAACATAATAATTTACAATATGTATGTGATTCTGAATGATGTTTGCTCATTAGCACAAAGAGGGGGAGATGACACACAGAGGGACAGAGACCAGAATGAGGACAGTAGAGAAATGGAGCAAGAACCAGGTAAGAAATAGTCAGACAAGACCTGCCTGTTCAGTGTTTGTTTTTAGTTTGGATCGCTAACATGATACATTACACTGCAAAAAGTGCCTGCACTTCAATAGCCCTGCAGTTTGTTCAGTAACAGTGCAAAAGTGGGTTCAATTGTGAAAAGGGAAAGTGTCTATACATTGGCGCAAGACTACAGTAGACTTGACTGGTGTAGTCTTGGTTGGTTTTAGACTTTTTTCTGTCTTAGTTTTGGAGTAAATCTGTGCAACTTTAGCTTAGTCCATGTTCATATGAGCCATTTGCTTTTTTATTGATGGTTCTGATTCTGTTCTGAATTAATCCTGGTTTAATCTTGATTTATAACTGGCTTGATCTAATACTGTCCTGAGTGAGTCCTGGTTGAAAAAAAAAAATCCTTGTAATGAATTTTTGTTATTTTTCCTTTAGACTTAAGACTTTAGATTTACAGTAAATAAAGCAATAGATAAATAAATACAATAAATTAGTAAAACTATTACCAGCTTAAAATTGGGAGTGTTTTAAAATGGTGTATTTTACGAGTAAAGTAATAATAATGTAGCCTATGTTCTAATTGTTATCATTGTTTAATAGGAGATTAAAATAGAATATGCTCATCTAAAATACACCAGATTACACCAAATTACATCTGTGAAATTCAAAATTTCCTGGGGGAGGACCCCAGACCCCCCCCCACATAAATATAATTTCACCTTATTACTTCTAAACCCCTGGCTGCGGACCTGCTTGCATAGACTTTTAAAAAGAAATGCAATTATTAGTCCATATGATTATTTATGAGGCTACTGTCCTTTAGGACTTATTATAAAAGTGCTCATTATTATTATTAATTTTATAGTATTTTCCTGTTTACAAAATATATGCACTGCACGACCTGCCATCGCAGGTCAATTTCAGCCCATGACCCAAAATGCTTTATGGGCTAAGCCCCTGATGATTGGAGTGTCTAGCTCCGCCCCTGCCAAAGACCCTAATGAGACATGTCAAACTTAAACAAATAGTACTTTTTAAAACAACACAAGGTGGAAAGAGTACTCACGCATAGACGCCCGCACAACCGCATACCAGCCCCGACACTAACCAACTCCGAGGTGCACAGCTATTTATAATTGCGCAATCTGGGTGATGCGGACGGAGAGTGACGGTGCATTCACGGGCGGGTGGGAACTTTGAGACTCATAACATAAACAACGTTTGACCACCTGGTTACACCATGAAAAGACAGCAGAGCTGTTTTAAATTCTATTCTCTGAGTGACAGGAAGCCAGTGCAGAGACCAGAGCACTGGACTAATGTGGTCGTATTTCCTGGTTCTAGATGTACTGCTGCTGTCTAACAGTGAGCAGGCCGTTACAGTAGTCTAACCTGCTGGAGACAAACGCATGAATATGTCTCCTTAAGTCTGGTTTTGACACTATTCCTCTGATCTTGGCAATGTTTTTCAGATGGTAATTTTTGGTTTTAGAGAGAGAGACTCAAGGTGACTGTTATCACTTTCTCTTGTGTCTGTTGGCCAAAAACAATGATTTCAGTTTTAAAAAGTAACACTTCCTTTTTCTGAATATTGGCATAGTTGGTAACGCTTTGGTACATGAATTCATGCATGACTTCATCATAATTTATGATGAATTCATGCAACTTTGTATAAACTCACAACTAAAAATGATCTCAAGGTTAGTTCATCATGACTTCACTATGAATGTGCCCCTTAAAATGAAGCGTTGCAACTTTAATAACTTAATAGATACAGAACCTGTTTTAGGAGAGCAATTACACACAGAAGAAACATTCAACATTCAAGACTTTTTTAGTTGTAAGTTTATACAAAGTTGGGTCCTTGTTGAGTTGGTTTCTTTGCAAACAAAAAATTCATCATGATCATGATGAATTAATCATTATCATTAGTGAGTTCATTGCCTGAATTAACTGTGTGAATTCATGAGTATTTCATCATGAATCATCATGACCTCACATGAATTCATAATGAATTAATTTATGAAGTCATGATGAATTCATGCATGAATTCATCATAATTCATGAACCCTTATTATAAAGCGTTACCGCATAGTTGTTAGTGTTCTCGCCTCTTAGATTCCTCTATGAACCTAAAACATGACCGATAGGCTAGTTCTCCAGCTCCTGACTACGGTGTTTGCTTAAAGTATGGAGAACGTTTTTTGTTTTAAAGTGGACAATCGTTTTGAAATGATAGGGTTATTTATTGACCTGAGTAAAGCGTTTGATACAATAAACTATGATATACTAATTAATAAACTAGAACATTATGGGATTAGGGGGGTAGCTCTACAGTGGGTTACCAGTTATTTAAAAAATAGAAAACAATGTGTGAAAATAGGTGATTATCAGTCGAGTTGTCGACAAATTGTGTGTGGTTTACCTCAAGGTTCCATTCTGGGCCCAAAATTGTTTAATATGTACATCAACGACATTTGTAAAACGTCTCCATCCATCCATCCATCCATTTCTTCCGCTTTATCCGGGGCCGGGTCGCGGAGGCAGCAGTCTCAGCAGAGATGCCCAGACTTCCCGATCCACGCACACCTCCTCCAGCTGTTCTGGGGGACCCCGAGGCGACACCAGGCCAGCTCGGAGACATAGTCCCACCAGCGTGTCCTGGGCCTTCCACGAGGCCTCCTCCCAATAGGACATGCCTGGAACACCTCCCGAGGGAGGCGACCAGGAGGCATCCGGAACAGATGCCCTAGCCACCTCAGCTGGCTCCTTTCGACGTGAAGGAGTAGCGACTCTACCCCGAGCTCCTCCCGGGTAACTGAGCTCCTCACCCGATCTCGGAGGGTGCGCCCAGCCACCCTGCGAAGGAAACTCATTTCGGCCGCTTGTATTCGCGATCTTGTCCTTTCGGTCATTACCCAGATCTCATGACCATAGGTGAGGGTGGGAACGTAGATCGATCGGTAAATCGAGAGCTTTGCCCCCTGACTCAGCTCTCTCTTCACCACAACAGTCCGATACAGCGACCGCATCACTGCTGACGCTGCACCGATCCGTCTATCGATCTCACGCTCCATCCGTCCCTCACTCGTGAACAAGACCCCGAGATACTTGAACTCCTCCACTTGAGGTAAGGACTCCCCACCGACCTGAAGCGGGGAAGCCACCTTTTTCCGGTGGAGAACCATGGCCTCAGATTTGGAGGTGCTGATCCTCATCCCGGCCGCTTCACACTCGGCTGCAAACCGCCCCAGTGCGCGCTGGAGGTCCTGATTTGATGAAGCCAACAGAACAACATCATCTGCAAACAGCAGAGATGAGATCCTGAGGTTCCCAAACCGGACACCCTCCGGCCCCTGGCTGCGCCTAGAAATTCTGTCCATAAAGATAATCAACAGAACCGGTGACATAGGGCAGCCCTGGCGGAGACCAACACGCACCGGAAACAAGTCTGACTTACTGCCGGCAATGCGAACCAAGCTCCTGCTGCGGTCATACAGGGAACGGACAGCCCTTAGCAGAGGGCCCCGCACCCCATACTCCCGGAGCACCCCCCACAGGGCACCACGAGGGACACGGTCGAACGCTTTCTCCAAATCCACAAAGCACATGTGGACTGGTTGGGCGAACTCCCACGAACCCTCGAACACCCGATGTAGGGTATAGAGCTGGTCCAGTGTGCCACGACCGGGACGAAAACCGCATTGTTCCTCCTGAATCCGAGGTTCGACTATCGGCCGGATCCTCCTCTCCAGCACCCTGGAGTAGACCTTACCGGGGAGGCTGAGAAGTGTGATCCCCCTGTAATTGGAGCACACCCTCCGATCCCCCTTCTTAAAGAGAGGGACCACCACCCCGGTCTGCCAATCCAGAGGCACTGTCCCCAACCGCCACGCGACGCCGCAGAGACGTGTCAACCAAGACAGCCCTACAACATCCAGAGACTTAAGGTACTCGGGACGAATCTCATCCACCCCCGGGGCCTTGCCACGAGGAGCTTTCTAACCACCTCAGTGACTTCAGCCTGGGTGATGGACGAACCCCCTCCGAGTCCCCAGCCTCTGCCTCCTCATCGGAAGACGTGACAGTGGGATTGAGGAGATCCTCGAAGTACTCCTTCCACCGCCCGACCACATCCCCAGTCGAGGTCAACAGCTCCCCGCCCGCACTGTAAACAGTGTTGGTGAAGCACTGCTTCCCCCTCCTGAGGCGCCGGATGGTTTGCCAGAATCTCTTCGAGGCCGACCGATAGTCCTCCTCCATGGCTTCTCCGAACTCCTCCCAGACCCGAGTTTTTGCCTCTGTGACAGCACGAGCTGCAGCACGCTTGGCCTGCCGGTACCTCTCAGCTGCCTCCGGAGTCCCACAAGCCAACAAGGCCAGGTAGGACTCTTTCTTCAGCTTGACGGCATCTCTTACTTCCGGGCGCCACCACCGGGTTCGGGGATTGCCGCCGCGACAGGCACCAGAGACCTTACGGCCACAACTGCGAGCAGCCGCATCGACAATGGAGGAGGAGAACATGGTCCACTCGGACTCCATGTCTCCAACCTCCCTCGGAATCTGGGTGAAGCTCTTCCGGAGGTGGGAGTTGAAGACCCTACTGACAGAAGGATCCACCAAACGTTCCCAACAGACCCTCACAACACGTTTGGGCCTGCCAGGTCTGACCGGCTTCCTCCCCCCCTGCCAGCGGATCCAGCTCACCACCAGGTGGTGATCGGTTGACAGCTCAGCCCCTCTCTTCACCCGAGTGTCCGAGACACGCGGCCGGAGATCAGATGACACAACTACAAAGTCGATCATCGACCTCCTGCCTAGGGTATCCTGGTGCCACGTGCACTTATGGACACCCTTGTGCTCGAACATGGTGTTCGTTATGGACAAGCTGTAACTAGCACAGAAGTCCAATAACAGAACACCACTCGGGTTCAGATCGGGGAGGCCGTTCTTCCCCATCACCCCCGTCCAGGTCTCACTGTCGTTACCCACGTGGGCGTTGAAGTCCCCCAGTAGAACAATGGAGTCCCCAGTCGGAGCACTATCTAGTACCCCTCCCAGGGACTCCAAGAAGGCCGGGTACTCTGCACCGATGTTGGGCCCGTAGGCCGAGACAACGGTGAGAGACCTGTCCCCAACCCGAAGGCGTAGGGACGCGACCCTCTCGTTCACCGGGGTAAACTCCAACACGTGGCGGCTGAGCTGGGGGGCTATAAGCAAACCCACCCCAGCCCGCCGTCTCTCCCCGCGGGCAACTCCAGAAAAATGGAGAGTCCAGCCTCTCTCCAGGAGTTGGGATCCGGAGCCCAGGCTGTGCGTGGAGGTGAGCCCGACTATATCTAGCCGGTATCTCTCAACCTCCCGCACAAGCTCAGGCTCCTTCCCCCCCAGCGAAGTGACGTTCCATGTCCCGAACGCCAGAAGCTGCGCACGCGGACCAGGTCGTCGAGGCACCCGCCTTTGACTGCCACCTAGTCCTCTCTGCACCCGACCCCTACGGATCCCTCTGCGGGTGGTGAGTCCACAGGAGGGCGGGCCCACGTCATCCCTTCGGGCTGTGCCCGGCCGGGCCCCGTGGGCAAAGGCCCGACCACCAGGCGCTCGCATTCGAGCCCCAACCCCAGGCCTGGCTCCAGGGTGGGGCCCCGGCTGCGCCATACCGGGCGACGTCACGGTCCTTGAATGTTGTACGTCCATATGTAAAACGTCTCAAGTACTTAAATTTATCTTGTTTGCTGACGATACAAATATTTTTGCATCAGGTGACGACTTACAGCAACTGTGTCGGATTGTTAACTTGGAACTCAAAAGTGTCAATAAGTGGTTCAAACAAAATAAATTATCTCTAAATCTGAGTAAAAGCAAAATGATGATATTTGGCAACTGTAATTCCAATGCTCAGGAAGCAATTCAGATAGAGGGTGTTGTCATACAGTAGAGCGAGTGCATGAAATCAAATTCCTTGGTGTTATTATAGATGACAGAATTACTTGGAAAGCTCATATTAAATATATATCTACGAAAATTTCTAGAAGCATTTCAGTAATAGCAAAAGCAAAGCACATTTTAAACATCAAAGCTCTACATATCTTATACTGTTCTCTGATTTTGCCATATTTATATTATTGTACTGTGGTTTGGGGTAGTACTTATAAAAACACATTAAAACCAATAGTATTGTTGCAAAAAAGAGCTATCCGAGTAATTCATAAAGTTGGGTTTTTGGACCACACAAACTCATTATTTTTAAAATCAAAGATCATGAAGTTCTGTGACATTGTTGAGTTCCAAACTGTACAGATGTTATACAAAGCAAGATACAAACTGTTGCCAGGCCAAATACAAAGAAGGTTCCAAGAACGTACTGGTTGTTATGAATTACGTGACGAATTAAACTTTAGGACTCAGAAACATAGCTCAACTTTGAAAAGTTTTAGCCCAACAGTTAATGGTGTACAATTGTGGAATAAACTGGAAATGGAGTTGAAACGAAGTCCAAATATCAACCTGTTCAAATATAAATACAAACAAAAGACTTTTGAAATATACAGAGAACAAGAAATGTGTTACCACTAGGAGGCGCAGTAGGATCAATTATCTATAATCAAGGAAGAGTGTTGCTGCTTGGAACGGTTGTCATTCTATTGCTCAAATTTACAAATTGAGAATTAGGGTAGGCAAGTTATGAATCTGTTGAGAGGGACCCTCCCAACGGGCTCAAAACCTTGTCTTTTAATGCACCACTCAGCATAGGAACATCATCTACAAAATCAGCTGTTAGGGCAGCTGGGTGGGGGTTTGTTGAGGGGGAGTTACTGCCCTCTTCAACTGGCCCGTTCTACACCCTGGCTTTTTAATGCACCTCATTATGCAGGGCTTACATCATACTTCACATATAACTCAATTAAACAAATATAATAATAATGATAAATAAACCCGAATTAAATTATATTAAGGATGGTATTGACAACTGGGAAGTAGCAAGATCTCAGAATATAATATGTATTAATGCACCTTTAATAATGATAATTAATGATAATTAAACCCAAATTAAATTATATTGAGGATAGTAATGACAACTGGGAAGTAGCAAGATCTCAGAGTATAATATGTATGAATGCACCTTTATAACATAAAAGTAGCACATTCTTTTGTTCTTTATTTTGCTGTTGTTTTTGTCTTATTCTTCATCATTTATTGTTACTTTGCCCTATGTTCCTTTGTTTATGATTTGCTACCTTGTAAATATTAAATGTAATGTTACTATTTTTATTTTGGGGTGGGCGCTTATAAGCCTTTGGCTTCAGCCCACTCCCTTTGAGCAGGTTAACTGCTCAAACAAATAAATAAACTAAACTAAACTAAATATCTATATGGAATCCCAGTAAGGTGTGAGAGACCATGCAACAGGATTGCGGATTGACATGGAGCACCCTCTGCAGGCAGTTGTGAGTATGACACATTACATAACTGCGTAACAAACTAACGCCAGCAAACAATGGCGTTTTTATGATCACACTTTGAATGTTGAACAGTTTGGTGATGAGATTATAGATCAAATATTTTTAGTAGTTTTTTCCACCCCCCCTTAAGGATGCAATAAAATTACAGATCGGAAAATATCACCCCAGGTGTTTTTGATGAGAAAAGTTTATGACGTTTTTTTCCCCCTGTGGGCCCCCTTTCGCTTGGAACCCTCTGCAATCACCTGCTTCGACTACCCCATTGTGACAGCACTGAGGATGCTGTGTTCACTCCACAACTTCCATCCTCCACACAAACACACAAACAGGTGAAAATGCTACTTAATCGCACTTCAGACATTCCTTTTTCCATTCCATCCCTCTCAGCGTGTCACTTCTCAGTCAGCTTCACTCTTGAACGCACAAGTGCCTTTCGTGTCACGTCTAACGCGGCGGTCCTCCGTCTCCCGCCGCTCGGTTCCAAGTTCTTTTGATGCTGCTTCTTATTCTGCGCGAGGCTCGAAAACGTAGCCTCGAGGCATCGTGACTCTCAACGGACGTCATCAAGAGAAGTGAGGACACGGCACAGAAAAGAAAAAAAAAGAAATCCCCAAAGACCCACACAAGGTTTTGGTTTGTAACTTTTATTGATTTTTTTCTTCATCCTTGTTCTAACACAGCTAAATATCAAAGAAGAGAATGAATGTGGCTGATCAATGCAGGGGCACAGCTGTGGGTAAGCTGTGAACGAAAACCGGACTTGACAAGCGAACTTATTTCAGATACTAAAGCGCTTACAAAGACTGTGAACTAGTGATCAACTCTCTAGAATTTGACAGTGGATCAGGAGCAATATGGCTAGCAGTTTTGATTCCCAGAGCCAACGTTCAAGCTTTTAATTTGTACGCTCATCTTTAATCGTCCTGTGTTGTATTATATTCATTTTTTATTTTTCTTCCTATACACTAGTAAGTGAATCCTACTTTTAGGTGCTCCTGACTCCTGGCTCAAGATTTCGATGACAGACTGCCCCCATGGCTCTGAAGGATGAGTCAAAATAATGCAGTAAACTAGAACAACACATTAACATAGAAATCAGGGGTGCCCAAAAATCTAAACATAGTGCTGACAGAAACAGTCTTTTGCTTTTAACCTCTTTACCCCCCCACCTGAACCGAGCACATTTTCTACAGTTTGGCTTTACCCAAATCTAAAAGCTTCTTGATTGAAAAAAAAAAAAAAAAAACAAGGATGAAAATGCAACAAAAGCGTGACAAAAAAAGCAATGAAAAAGTGACAAAAATGTTTGACTATTAGCATTTTTTAAGCTTGCAGGAGTTTTCATAAGGCTACTGTTTGTTGCTCTTTGTTAGTTTAGAAAAAAAACAATTCATAGGTCACAAACTCAGTCAATGGGTGGTTTTGTAATAAGTTAGCTAATAACGAAGATATTGGGTTACTAATTAATAACACAGTGACCTGCATCAGACGGTGTTTTTCATCAATGCCTTATGTTGCTGTAATAGTGGCTCACTGCAGCTGCTTTAGGTTCAGGGCATTTGAATATTTCCTCCTCCACAGGACTGAATCAATGTGTCCAAGCAGCAGCATATAGAGCAGTGTCCGGTCTGTTCTAAACTCGAAGCACACGGAAGTTGGGAGTAAATGAGCGCTTTATGATGCTCTGAGAGAGAGCGAGAGAGAGAGAGAGACGGGGGAGAGAGAGAGAGAGAGAGAGAGAGACGGGGGAGAGAGAGAGAGACAGACGGGGGAGAGAGAGGAGAGAAAGAGAGACAAGAGACGGGGAGAGAGAGAGAGACGGGGAGAGAGAGAGAGAGACGGGGAGAGAGAGAGAGAGACGGGGAGAGAGAGAGAGAGACGGGGGGAGAGAGAGAGAGACGGGGAGAGAGAGAGAGAGACGGGGGAGAGAGAGAGAGACGGGGAGAGAGAGAGAGAGACGGGGGAGAGAGAGAGAGACGGGGGAGAGAGAGAGACAGACAGGGGAGAGAGAGAGAGACGGGGAGAGAGAGAGAGAGAGAGACGGGGGAGAGAGAGAGAGAGACAGACGGGGGAGAGAGAGAGAGAGAGACAGACGGGGGAGAGAGAGAGAGAGAGAGACGGGGGAGAGAGAGAGAGAGAGACAGACGGGGGAGAGAGAGAGAGAGAGAGAGACGGGGAGAGAGAGAGAGGGAGAGAGAAGACGGGGAGAGAGAGAGAGACGGGGAGAGAGAGAGAGACGGGGGAGAGAGAGAGAGACGGGGAGAGAGAAAGACGGGGGAGAGAGAGAGAGAGGGGGAGAGAGAGAGAGAGACGGGGGGAGAGAGAGAGAGACGGGGGAGAGAGAGAGACAGACAGGGGAGAGAGAGAGAGACGGGGAGAGAGAGAGAGAGACGGGGGAGAGAGAGAGACAGACAGGGGAGAGAGAGAGACGGGGGAGAGAGAGAGACGGGGGGAGAGAGAGACGGGGGAGAGAGAGAGAGAGAGAGAGAGAGAGACGGGGGAGAGAGAGAGAGAGACAGACGAGGGAGAGAGAGAGAGAGAGAGAGAGAGAGGTGTTTCAGATGCAGTGCACGGCCATGCAAGACATGCATGCATTTACACATGAATTCTTATAAAGAAAGAATTAAAAACTTTACCGGCAAACTTTACCGGCACAATCAATCAATCAATCTAGTTGTTTTGTATAGCAGTGGCCCAATATCGCAGCTGCACCAAACATTAAAACAAATGAAAAATGTCCAAGCAAATGTAATGTCCAAATAAGCGTCAGCAGCAGATGGAAACAAACCCAGTGGGAGAAAAGAGAATTCTCGGGGAGAACCACAGAAGGAGAGATCCACTTCCATGGACGGACAGGCAGAAAGACTCAGGGCTGATGGGAGTCCGTCTGCCGACAGGGCCGAGACTGTGGTAAAACGTCCAGTCTCTGTTGGAGCTTCAGTTCTTGTTGGACAGGGGTTCCTCTGTGGGGCTGAAGACTGTGATACTAACGTAAGCACAAAGGTATCACGTGTTTACACGGTACAAATTTATCAAGGAATTAATTTTTTTATTTAAAATGTGATAAAATAATGTATCACATTAAATGATGCAAATTTAGATAAGATAAGGTAATCCTTTATTGATCTCACAGTGGAGAAATTCACTTGTTACATCAGCTCTCAAGAAACACACAAATAGTAAATAACTTATGTACAATGGGCAAAAAAGCTTTAAGGGGCAAAAAGTATAACTAATAAAAAATTAGAATAAAAATGAAAATTAGAACAGACTATTACATGTAGAATACTAAAATGTCAGCATTGCAAAGTGTACAGTGCAGTAGGTTGGGAAAATCTTTGGTTATATACAGTGGGGGAAAAAAGTATTTAGTCAACCAACAATTGTGCATGTTCTCCCACTTAAAAAGATGAGAGAGGCCTGTAATTTTCATCATAGGTAAACCTCAACTATGAGAGACAAAATGAGAAAAAATAATCCAGAAAATAACACTGTCTGATTTTTATTTTTTATTTTATATTATTTTTTATTTATTTATTTATTTGAAAAGGAGGGACAATACATATTAATGAACATTTTCACAAATATAAATATGCCAGATTATAGCTTTAGGCTAATTTCCATCTGCAGACCCCCTGGCAGGTTGGTGTTAAGCATAAGTTAGTAAAAACATACAGAGACACTATATACAGACTATGTACAGAGAGACAAGGACGAGTACAGTGATCACTTGTTAGAACAAACAATAAAAAGAGTGAACAGCAAAGGACAATATAGAAAACAGTAACGGAAAAGCATCGACTGTATTGCACAAACCCCAATATTGCACATACCCTGACAGACCTAATATTGCACTGACCCATATTGCACCATTCTATATTTCACTGACCCGCATTACACTAACCCCCATTGTATAACCCATGCCATACCGACTCCCATTGCACAGCCCGTATGACACTGATAATTGCATCCCCTTTTGTAACTATCATCATTAACTAAACATGATCACATGTTTGTGTGTCCCTCAGCCACACTTTTAAATGACTCCTAAAGGTAGGGAGACTTGTGCTTTCCCTCACTGACAGTGGAATACTATTCCAGAAGCTCACTCCCTGATATGACAGGACATTCTGTGTTTTTTATGAATTTATTTGCAAATTATGGTGGAAAATAAGTATGTGGTCAATAACAAACAAGCAAGATTTCTGGCTCTCACAGACCTGTAACTTCTTCTTTAAGAGGCTCCTCTCTCCTCCACTCGTTACCTGTATTAATGGCCCCTGTTTGAACTTGTTATCAGTATAAAAGACACCTGTCCACAACCTCAAACAGTCACACTCCAAACTCCACTATGGTCAAGACAAAAGATCTGTCGAAAGACACTAGAAACAAAATTGTAGACCTGCATGCACCAGGCTGGGAGGACTGAATCTGCAATTGGTAAGCAGCTTGATGTGAAGAAATCAACTGTGGAAGCAATTATTAGAAAATGGAAGACATACAAGAACACTGATAATCTCCATCGATCTGGGGCTCCACGCAAGATCTCCCCCCGTGGGGTCAAAATGATCACAAGAACGGTGAGCAAAAATCCCAGAACCACACGGGGGGACCTAGTGAACGACCTGCAGAGAGCTGGGACCAAAGTAACAAAGACTACCGTCAGTAACACACTACTCCGTCAGGGACTCAATTCCTGCAGTGCCAGACGTGTCCCCCTGCTTAAGCCAGTACATGTCCCGGCCCGTCTGAAGTTTGCTAGAGAGCATCTGGATGATCCAGAAGAGGACTGGGAGAATGTCATATGGTCAGATCAAACCAAAATGGAACTTTTTGGTCAAAACTCAACTCGTCGTGTTTGGAGGAGAAAGAATGCTGAGTTGCATCCAAAGAACACCATACCTACTGTGAAGCATGGGGGTGGAAACATCATGCTTTGGGGCTGTTTTTCTGCAAAGGGACCAGGACGACTGATCCGTGTAAAGGAAAGAATGATTGGGGGCATGTATCGTGAGATTTTGAGTGAAGACCTCCTTCCATCAGCAAGGACATTGAACATGAAACGTGGTTGGGTCTTTCAGCATGACAATGATCCCAAACACACCACCCAGGCAACGAAGGAGTGGCTACGTAAGAAGCATTTCAAGGTCCTGGAGTGGCCTAGCCAGTCTCCAGATCTCAACCCCATAGAAAATCTTTGGAGGGAGTTGAAAGTCTGTGTTGCCCACCGCCTGCCCCAAAACATCACTGCTCCAGAGGAGATCTGCATGGAGGAATGGGCCAAAATACCAGAACAGTGTGTGAAAACCTTGTGAAGACTTACAGGAAATGTTTGACCTCTGTCATTGCCAACAAAAGGTATATAACAAAGTATTGAGATGAACTTTTGTTATTGACCAAATACTTATTTTCCACCATAATTTGCAAATAAATTCATTAAAAATCAGACAATGTGATTTTCTGGATTTTTTTTCTCATTTTGTCTCTCATAGTTGAGGTTTACCTATGATGAAAATTACAGGCCTCTCTCATCTTTTTAAGTGGGAGAACTTGCACAATTGTTGGTTGACTAAATACTTTTTTCCCCCACGTACACTCAATTATCTATTGTTGATTTGCTCTGTCTTCTCTTCACAGGACAGAGCGAGCAGATTAGCGCTGCCACATGGCACAGACTGCTGGTTGTTGGTAGTTATTGAGAAAAGAGAAACAACGCACACCAGAAGTAGTCTCAGAAGTGCAGATGTTGAGGAAAATCTTCATAAATCAAAAAACAGAATCGCACACTCAAGTAGAGCCGATGTCCAATTTTTAATGATGAAAAAAGAATGATCTGATGAAGGCTAATGCCGAAACGTTATCATCATTACATCGGCTACTTGAGTGTGCGATGCTATTTTTTGATTTATGTTGGTAGTTATTACCACTGGCTGATTGTTGTTTTTACACAAACAAGATATACAATTGCTGTTTCCAAAATCTTGGTGATGGTTAAAAATACAAGTGATGGTAAGGGCTTCTCCACTTCGTTGAAGGAGTGCAATGCCTCTGCAAACAAGTAAAAATACATGGGAACTTCCACCGTGCTGTATGTTTCAGCCGATTGTAGCGACCCCTTTTTCACTTTCTCAGATTGAAAAAAGTCGTAGAATCGCACAAATCTGACATTAACTCCCGTATCGGACGTGAGACATACCTGGTAACATTTGACTCAGGGGCTCAGGGAGTCTTTAACATTCTGAAGCTTACTATTTCTGAGGTCTCCGATAGTATGGTGCCCCCTAGGTTCTCGGCTCTTGCGATGGCATCTCTTCTTTGTTTTCTCCACCTCTATGTTCTTCAATGCTGGCTGATCTTCATATTTTAAAGTGGCCTTGCTTTGGAAGGTATCGGTCTCATCAACTTCTGACGATGTTCCAGACAGATCACTGGTGATGTCTGCTTTCTCAGCATTGAATGTAGTATGACTTTGGGTCAACATACTGGATAGACTTGTTGCTCTGCTAATATCGGACTGTTCACTCTTAGACCGTTTAAAAATGATGTCCTAGTACTTCTCAACATCCATCCATCCATCTTCTTCCACTTGTCCGTTGCCGGGTCGTGGGGGCAGCCGTTGGAGCTGCCCATATTACATTGCACCAGCCCCTATGGCTCCTCCTGCAGGTGGTGGGTCCACAGAAGGACGGCCTCATCGTTCTAACCGGGCCTGTTGGTCTCTCATAAGGGGCTTCTGAACCACTCTTTGTCTGACCCGTCACCTAGGACCTGTTTGCCATGGGAGACCCTACCAGGGGCACGAAGCCCCCGACAACAGAGCTCCCAGGATCATTCGGGCGCTCAAACCCCTCCAACATGTTAAGGTGTCTTTCCATTGTTGTTCTGCATGTCATATGCAGTTTCTCAACTTTCCTGCACTTCAAAGCTGGCTGTTCTTCCTTTACATACTTCAAAACGGCCTCCTCAGCATTGGATGTTGTGTAACTTTTGCTTGCTGGATTGGATAAACTTGAAGCTCTCCTAATCTCTGACTGTTCAACCTCTTGGTACTTCTCGATGTAAACAACAAGGTTATTACTCTCACGTACGCAAAAAAACAAAAATATATAGTCAACATTATGTGGCAATACCAGTTTTTAGTAACTGTATTTTAAGTAATTGTATTAAATATGAGTATTTTAAATAGGAAAACGGGCAGCAGAGGGCGCTAGCGTTTAAATAGTATAAAAGCCACCCTGGTTCACACGCACTTCCTGTGTCTCCTCACTGGCGTCTTCCGGCCTGGTTGGGCTGGGCCCAGGGTAGTGCGTGCTGTTTTCCACGGGTCCAGGTAGCTATGGTTTATTCGTTCATTCTTACATGTTGGTTTAGCTGCTAACATAGGTTTTAATTTTAGCGTTGCGGGTGGTTGAGAGCTTAACGCGCACCACTCCACGGCATCCATTGCTCTCTTGGTGCATTATCCGGGGTCTGCTGGGGCACCTCGCGTAACCAGGGTGCTATCGAAGCACCGGACCGGCCGAGAAGGGCTAGATGTGGGCGTGCGACGGTAAGATCGGCCTTGCCTGGTGGTTAGCCTTGTTTTACATGACGGCTCCTCAGCTAACCTTTTTATTTACATTTAGGTGGAACCACGCTGCTGTCTTGTTTCCCCTTGTTTTGTTTCCTTTTTGTCGACCTGTTCCCGGGCATTTTGTGAGCCCAACAAAATGTAACAAACCGTGATCTATGTAACGAAAGTCTGGAATCCCAACATAAAGATAAAACAAAAGTAAAACATAGAAATAAACTAAACTGGGTTAAAGGAACATGCTGCCTCTGTCCTTATGGGTCGAACCTGTGTGCCTTAAAGCACACCTTTTTCCAGTTTACACTGGATGGCGTTGTCAGGCTTTTATTTACTTTATTTAATTAGACCAATACCACTCGTCATGTCACAATTATAAATAGAGTGATCAACAACAGAGGGAGGAATGAGGAGAGTTCAGCTTCTTGAAAGCCTGTTATAGACAAAGCCACCCTTTAGTCGGATGGACCTGGCACGGATGGAGATTCCGCAACCTTCTCCCTGATGGCAGGAGTGAAGTTTTCTCTGAGATGACGCTCTCCACTTTTGAAAATTGGCCATGGAGTCAATTCATTTTTACATCATTAAACTTTCTTTTGTTCAGATACGCAAGAGCCAATTAAGTGGCGCTACATTAGGCAAATTAGCAGCACATTGAAGTAGAAGCAGACTTCTTTCTATCTCCTTCAAACTATGTTACACAATGCTAAACGGCCTCTTTCCCACTCACAGTTCACGGCATAGACCTATAACAAGTGCATTAATAAGGAACTCTGATCAATATTTAATGTCGTTCTTCCGGCTGCTGCAGTTTAAAATTATTTGAGCGCCCCTTTGAAATCCATTTGGGCTGAGAGAGAGAGTAAGAGAGAGAGAAATAAGGGTTCCTGATGCAGCAAAACACTGGATTAGGCCTACAGCAGCACGGAGCTTTGTTTGGTAGGGAACAATGTAATGAAATCACAGTTTGTGGGAGTGAAGATTATCCCGGGGAGAGAGAGAAAGAGAGAGAGAGAGAGAGGGGAACTGGATTAAAAATAAATGTGGATAGGAGCAAAGAAAAGGACGATTCAAATGCAAAAAGGAAATAGAAGGAGATGGCTTGGAGTTGTGAGTTTTTCTGATGCGGTCGTACTCCAGGCCAAGTGTAGGAAAGCTCGGAAAGATTATACATGTTTAAAAACAGCCAGATGCTCTTATACCCGATTAGTTCAGTAGCGAAATTAAGGGGTTAAATGAGTTTTGTCCAGTAGTGAAACTGTAAAAGTAGACATTTGTAGAAAAACATACCTTTGTGCACTGTGAGGTCATTTATACACCGTTGTGAATTAGCAGGCTTGTTGGTGTTATGATATTGTGACAGTAAAGCACTTGTCTCCCTGACAGTTGTGAAGCATGCTTAGAAACTCATTGTTAAAATGGGACTGAGGTTAGAAGTGCATTAAGATAAGATAAGATAAGATGAGATAGAACTTTATTGATCTCACAATGGGGAAATTCACTTGTTATAGCTCTCAAGAACACAAATAGTCAGGAACGTGTGCAATCAAAGAAAAACAGGATAATGTGCTGTAGTAAATAGAGGTATCCCATGAACTATGAATAATAAAAACTCTCAGCAGCCAAAGATAATCTGAAAAACGGCCCAAAACCTGCAGGCATGAGGCACGGCTGAACTATTTTACTTGTTTACAGAGCCCATGTGCTCCTTTGGTGAAATGGAACCGCCCCTTTCAGCCTCTCTCTGATTACCTTTCATTTGAGATGTTCTCATATGAAATGGTCATTTTCATCCTATCTTGCATTCAAAACAGCATGGCCAAAATCCAGCTTTTTCACTCGCGGTAAGGCATACAAAGCGTCCTAATTTCACAGTTTTACAACGGACCTGCAATCCTGGTTGGTGATGAGCTTGGGACCCCAACTAACTGTTTAAACTCTGCTTGCTTTCTTATTCATTGTTTGTAAGCAAAAACATATAAAAGTTACAGGGTCTTTAAGGTTCCGTGCAACCCTGATGAGGATGTGATGGTTAAAGTGTTTGTATTGCCTCAGATCTCATCATTTTCATGTTAGTATGTGTACGTTGGGGCCATAGCCTGTAAAAAAATAATAGAGAACTGCTCGTCACTCCTCCCCGTTTGCCACAATGACCACGTTTGACCAGGTAATCATGGCGGAGTTACAGACTCCTCCTCCCAAGCTCTGACGAAGCATGTTCCTAAAAAGGGCATAAGTGCGGGATCTTCACTGTAGACTCGGCTGTTTCTTACGAAGTTTCCTTTCAGTGAGCGAGCGGCTGTATAGCGCCTTTACTTACCATCTCGATGGCCTATAGGAGGCTCCAGGATCAATTGTTTTCATTACTGATTGAACCGTATCCATGGTTACATATGAATTCCATTCCGAAAACCCAAAAGCACTCCTAAAAAACCTGAAATAAAATTGATCTTGAAGCATCATAGGAGCTACCCGGATGGAAAGTAAAGGCACCAAGCTAACCACCCATACAGCTGGGTCACTGAAAGGTCAAATACGCACTAATATGAACTTTTTTAACATAAAAAGTTGGCATAGATACATACCGCATCTCTGGATTCACCCATTTGAAGCAGTTGAGGGGGAATACAAAGAGAAGAAAAATCGAAACTTTTTAGAATTACTCCAAAACTACTTCAACGAATGCTGAATTATGAATATAGTTTTCTAGCCAATAAAGATACAAAGACATTGAGAGGAGCAAAGTGGTTCAACAGCCCATAAATACAAAAACGGATAATGACATGATGCTTTATGTTAGCATCATGCTACATGCTAACGCTAGCTATGACTGCGGTTTTTTCGCTTCTACTGAACAATCTGCTGTGAAAAAAACATCCATATGGACCCAATTTACACTTGACTTTATTTGTGTGTGATAAATACGTTTTTATTGTGCCAGAAAATGGTTAAAAAGAGTGAAAAAATGTGCTACAGCGTACACACAGCCCTACAGTGCACACACAGCCCTACAACGCCCACAGTCCTACAACGCCCATAGCCGTGCCTCCGTGCACACACTTACGCTCGGGGGGAAGAGACAGGTATCACGCATTCATCGCTCTGTTTGTTTTTGTACTTCATTAGCACGAGGGAACGAGAGAGTCTGTCAGCCCCTCCCCTCAGCGTTACCATGGAGACATTACTCACAGCGCATTTGACTAAATGATATTAAAAAAAAGCTTGTAGACCTTACAATCATTAGATGATAACATACAGTATAAATTCTTATTTAGGAATATAATATTTTCTGTTCCTATTTTTATTTTTTATTTTATTTTAATCGAAGATTGTGTTAAATATAGCCTATTTCCCATAGGTTTTTTTACCCTTCGTCCTCACTTTTGAACTCAAGTGTCCTACTTTTCATTCTAATAGAACTGGTAGTTTGCAAAATGAGGAGAGCATGAACAGAATTTTCAAAAGTATATGATCAAGCTCCTCCCCCTCCCTCCTGATTGGACCTGACAGGCTAGTTCACAGGCAAAGCTCCTCTCATTGGTCAACGCGGGAGGATATTAGACTTTGATTAGTTGCTGAGATCCGGGAAGGAGGCTCTTTACAAAAACAATATATATATGATGACATACTTACATCAAATTCCAAGACCAGGTGGTGGATTTTGCACATTTAATTAAAATGTGTAAAACATTTTGACTTCCAGACTCTCACTTTAACGGGGACAATGTGCAAAAACATACAAGATTTAGCTTTACTAGTTTCCATCTTCAGGCAGTCGATGTGTTGATTCCTCGGACACAAGATGTGGCCAAAAAACACGGGGAACGTCAGGAAAGTGGGTTGAATAATTAAGTGCAAACAAACTCATTTAAAAAAAAGCATTAAAATCAAACGCAGTAGTCAGATGTTTGTGCAGCCTCCGCATGTCAAGGGACTGCGCCCCTCTCTCTCTCTCTCTCTCTCGCTCTCATCTCCCCCTGCTCTCTCCCTCTCCTCATCTCTCTGTCGGCAGCTCAGATTCAGCAGCAGTCTCCTCTACAGATAGCACCGCTTCAGCACTTGATCCGGCACTCATCCTCCACATCACACAGTCACCACCGCTGTGCAGAGAAAGAAAGAAAGAAAGAAAGACAAAGAGAGGGAGAGCGAGAGCGTGGCTGTCCCCCTTCCTAAACGCAGCTATAGATCTATAGAAGAGGGACATCGCTGGACCTTTTTACCCCCCCCCGCTGAGACAAGAACCAGCGGGAGCATGGAGGAGACGCTCACCTGCAACCGGAGCCCGTTCTCCCAAGTGTTCGGACGCCAGGGGCAGCTCATGCAGGCCAGTAAGTGACCGTCGACAAGTAAACTTTACTTGACAGCTTCAAAAACAGCTCCAAATGTGGGAGTGAGCGGTGAACTGGGTCTGCGGGTATGATGGAAATTGAGTTTCTCTTATATCATATAATATTTCAGGACATTGTGCATTTTTATATTTACTGTATTACTGTGAGGTAGTCAGTGCAGATTTTTACTGATAGAAAAGATCTAATTTTAGTATCAGACTGCTTCAAAGTAAACAAAAATAATTATAAAAGGTTGGAGAATTTTCTAAAATCTTGTTTTTCCTTTTCTATGACAATTTGCAGTATTGTAACATTTTAAAACCAGCTGTAATATATGAATTTCTTTTGGCCACTAGTGACAATGTCAGTTGAGTGTCACCAACTGAAGGATAGTGACAACCTGCCTAAAGCAGACATATCATGCAAAATTGACTTTAAACCATGTTATGATGTGGTTCCCTCATCACGTAGTATTTTGATCATTATATAGGCTACATGCAGGTTTGAGTAAACCTGTTTAATTTGGTCCTTTCTTCTTCTACAGCTACACCACTGTGTTGCATAATAGGTTGTAGAATAGTCCAAGTTTGATGAACTCAAACTGTATTAATTGTTGCGCCCTTGATTTGTTAGAGTGCCATGAGCTTGAAACAAAAGCTTGCATATAAGACGGATAATTCCTACTTCTTTCAACAGAGGGGGCACTTCAACCAATGACATTTTTATATTGTCCTTTTCGTACAAAGAAATTATTAAATATTAAGGCGAGACACAGCAGGTGAAAGCATAATTTTTTTCAAAAAACAGCAGTGATAGAAGTCAAAAATTCAATATCTGTCTCAAAATTAGGTTTTCTTTACACTATCGCAACAGCTCCTACAACGTCCAAGTTAGATACTTTGAAGTTTTAATCAGAGGGATTATTTAATATCTATTTCCTAGCCTGATTCATTTCCAGCTTGGAACCACAAGATAAAAGGCCAACTCAGATTTTTTACAGATTTGTTCACTTTTAATTAGCTTTTTACAAATAAAACATACAATGACAGAAAACATGTAATACATTTTTTTGGTCATATTTATGTCAGTAATCTACAGCAAAAGCATTTAACATTTTTTTTTCCTATTCACCTGCAGTGTCTCGCCTTAATGCGCAGGCACCCAAAAAACATATTTACGAGCCACAATTGTGCACAATACATCTACTTTAAAAACCTGCCGATCCCAAAGGAAAAAGGCCGCTACAGCTAAAATGACAAAAAAAAAAGAAAGATAATTTCATTTTACGTTTGTTAGTTCTCTCCATGTGAATTTTTATGTGATAGATCGTAGAGCTGATGATATTGCAGTAATGTTAGCCTCCCATGTGCCAGCCTCCACGCTCGGCTCGTCAAACTAATTGGCAAAATCAGAGGATGTTTTGAAGACGGTGGCGCACTAAAATGACAAGCGTGACCGCAGGAAGTTATTCCAAAGTTCTGTGGATCGTCTTTCAATTTTGTTTTTTTGCCGCAAGAGACATTTTACAACCTTGGGCAATAACCGTTTTATGGTTATAGCCCTACAGTTTAGACCTCATAAACCATACCCGGTGTGCTGTGCGTCAGCCGGAATGAAAGCATGGATTTGTTTGCTAATTTTAATGGCATTACATATTTCAACATTCATTAATATGCGGATTGACATTTGTAGGACCCAACGAGAAGATAGAACCATTCATTTAGGTTTGACTGTCTAATTTATTTGGATGTTTGTTGGAGCTTAGGTATACAGCAAGAAGTAAAGGGAGAGAAGCATAGATTTTGTGAAGAAGAATATCTTTAGACATTGCTGGTGGTGAAGAGGTGCTGGGTGACCTTGAGTCTCTCTCTCTGGACTCACTCTCGAACTTAAACCAGTCAATATCAGCAGCAGCTTTTTACCAACTAAAAAGCACTGGAGAGACTTATCCATTCGTTTGTCTGCAGGTGTTTGGAACAAAGGTTTTTAGGCCACGACCCGCAAACATATTACGCAAACAATCTGGGACCCCATGTAAAAACTCAATAATTCAAATGAATATAGATAATATCAAGCAAAACACATTCATTGACTGATTGATTGATTGATTGATTGATTGATTGACAGATTCTACCAGTACGTCACAATAAGGCAATACAGTTCATGTTAGTTCTGACAGCCTCTTCACCTGCTCTTTTCCCTTCCGTTTATTTAAAAGAGACACAGAATGCGGGAGGAATGAGAGCTTGTATCTGTTGCTCTTGAAACTCTCTGTACCGTCTGCCTGATGGGAGAATTTCATATTCACCGTTCAGAAAATGTGACGGATTCTCAGTGATTTTCTGAGCTTGGATGAGGACAGAACTTTCAAAAATGTCTTTCATGGATGTAGAAAAATGTAAATGATTTGTCCTCAAGTCTACAAATCAATGCTGTTTTCAATAATCATACTAAATATTGTTAGGGAAATACTAAAGAAGTCCGGAGAGACACGAGCGGAAGGATGGGACGAAGTCTGGATGTCTTAAGTAGAAGAAGTTTATTACCGTAATACAGGCCTGGAGACATTTGAACAGTCAACACAGTGTTCAGGGCATTGATCATTCAGAGTCTGGCGATACTTCCACTCCCAGAGAGTTAAATAATCTTGGTTACACGTAGGCATTAGCCGTCCACGCACTGACAATGTGCCACGTTTTCTGGACCACAAGTCGTGTAGAAGGTCGGCGCCCAAATGTACTGATTTAGCGGTACGATATGATAAGGGAAATATGTGAGGGCCGAATTAAGTCTATAATTCCCCATCAAATATGTTATCAATATTTCTCTTTTTCATCATCTTTTTACTGGAAACCCCCCCACCCCAGCTCATTGTTCGCGACCCTCTGTTGGCTCCTGAAACCACTGGGTTAGACGAGTGTAACGGCTTGCTCCCTGTCCTCTCTAAACGTTCTGTTCGACAGTTCCACAACACTGCTGCTTGAGTAGTACAACTAGAACCAGGAAGTACAATATCAGGTCCAGCCAGGTCTCTGCACTGGCTTCCTGTCTCACAGATTTATTTAAAACCGCTCTGCCTGTGCACAACCATCTTCATCTACCACCAAAGTATATCTGACGTGTTACAGCCATGGAGACAACTTTTAACACACCATTCTTGTTCTGTTCTGTTGGGGGATTGGGATGCAGGGGAGTTTGCGCTGCCGACATGGGGTTTGCTTCAGGACAGGTGTCCAGCGCAAAATCTGCCAAATGTGGTTCGCTGTGGAGAGCAGCTTTCATTCTCTGTTGTAAATTTACAGATGGACCTCTCTAACTCGGATGGATTTTTGAACACTTAGCCATTTCGCGAGGCCCTTCTTTACAACGTGAACCCCAAGCACTTGCGAACGAAAGCAGTGCCAAGCATTGATCTAACGGGAGAGTGTGCAGCGCTGCAGATAACACCAGCCCAAAGTCACCCATTGAGAACAAATGTCTTACAGTCAAGCAATACGCAAAACTCCAAAGACATTTTTGGATTTGTCAAACTGCTGTTTTTAAGGGTTCTTCGTACTGTATACCAGTATAGTGTGGGTGCAGGGTTTTTAAGGCGTGGGGTAATATGTCTTACAGATGTATTTGTCTTTATTTTGCAACAGATTTCTTTCTTGTTCTACTTCATAAGACTCAGTTTTGGTGTGGGTATAGCTTGGTTATGCTTTAGCTTTATTAACTCGGAAAAAAACAGACCTGAAAATGATCCTTGCTCGGGGAAGGCATTGGGTTTTCGGTAAAGGCGAATCATGGTGACTCCCTATTGTGTGGCTGCTTTTCTTATACAAAACATGTTCACATTGCATCTGCTCTGTAAAATAAATACATTTGTTAATTATAAAACTAGACATTTGTTTACGGGTGGACCAGTTCACCATCTGAGCTCGGGGGACAAAATTACACCTTTTACTTGTTACAATTGGTAAGACGCTTGGCTAACCAGGCTTGCTCAGAATTATGTAGTCATGGTGTTTTCCCTATAATTTTTTTTTTTTTTTCCCCCATTCACATTGCATTTGGCTTGTAGCACGATGTGGCTATGCTAGTTCCTCTAACCTAAAGTTGTGAGCGCCAGTACTTCCTGTCTGTTTTCATTTCCTTTGAAGATTAGCTCAGACCTGTTGGACTAATAATATTTTTTAAAGATAACCCGGTGGACAGAGAGTTCCTGGTAGGTGATCATTTACTGCGTGTTCAAAAATTGATGTAGGATGTAACTAGTTCAGAGGAGAGAGTTGTGTTCATAAAGGACATATAGTTTGTCTAGAACAGCGGTGCCCAAAGTGGGGCCCACGGCCAAATTTGGTCCGCTGGAACAATTCCGTAGGCCTGCCAGAGGGTGACCTACTTTTGTATTCGCGTATGGCTAATACTAACTCTCTAACTTTTCCCATTCATTCTCAATGGTAAGCCCTTACAGTATGGATGCAGTACACTTTTTGGCCACTAGGGTCAAATTGGGGGCGCCGTTTCGCTCCTTCCGCAAAGTTAAGGAAACTCTTTATAAACATAGATGTCTCCTCCACTTAAATATTTACATCCTACAGCAACTCGTTTACATGCAGTAAGTATTATCTACCAGGAACTCACAGTCCAACACAGAATATTGGGAAATGGGATTATTCAAATTGGTCTAAGATAATCTTAATGGAATACAGACAGGAAGTACTGGCGCTCACAACTTCCGGTAAGAGGAATTAGCGTAGCCACATTGTGCAACGGTCATTACTGAATGTACAGACTCTTTGAGGTTTTAATTATCATAAGCTGTAAAAGTGGCGCCTCAGCTATACGCTAAAGTACATCAAAAAGTATGTTTGAAAGGAAATGTATGTATTTATTCAACTGTACTGTTACAAATTAGCAAATAGGAATTGCTATTTGTTATTTTATATATAATTTTAAGTAAAACATTGCAAATTGTTTTGAATATACAGTGAATAAGTATTTCATTTTTTTTCATTTTTAGTTTATTTGAGCTATTTGTGTAAAAAAATAAAAATAAACAAACAGGCATAATTTGCGCTGTATGCAATGATAAAGCAAGGCACACAGAAAAGCTCAAAAGGAGTAAGCTGAAGTATAAAACTTGTTAATGCTTACCCCTTTCTCATATTCTTTTTCTTGACAACAATTGCTTTGTATTCGTAGTATCTTCAGATCAAAAAGGAGGCTGCGACACTGCAGAGTTTGGGAATGGTCGGGCTAAGATTTCTGCTTTTTGTGACCACTGAACACATTTTTTTAGTGTGTTAATGATGGTCGAAACCTCATTAATCATAGAAATATCTTGGCATGCATACTTTTATACAGGGACCGCCAAGTGTCCACATTCTTAGCAGCAGGCGCAGATAGCCAAGAATGCTTCTATGAATTCTACTTTATAGAACTTAACACTGGTTTAGTCCTGATTCAACTCTTGATAATGCAAATGTTATAGCCCATAAAACACCGCTCTTTGACAGCAAATACAGATTGAGTACACTGTGTACAAAAAAAATCACAAGAATTCCTTAGAAATTGTGTTACTGTGTTGTATAGAGTTTGGATTCAGATTTCACGACAAAGCTCTCGTTTCACTCCTGCATCTGTCTCTGTCAGGAATTTGCTCAAGTGACCCGCAGTGTGCACTGTAGGCAAGTTTATGTGGACCTACGGAAATCACTGCCAAAATCCCATTCATTATTTATACCCATTTTCTTTACAGGAACACATGCGTACATAGCGGCATGATATAATAGCGAATTGTAACACGCAGTGCCAAGTGGCTGGGTGGGAAGTGCACTTTCTTGATTGCTAGTGTTGTTCTCCTGCACCAGCTGCTACTGCTGCTACAACCACTGCTTTGGTAGTAGCCCAAGAATATTTCAAAGAACTATACATACAACAAAACAAACATTTACTTAGCTGCAAAACCAGGTTAATTCAAGTAAAGTCATAACAAAATCTGAAAATTGGAAGCAGTTCGGTAGGCTCTCTTTTTTGAGTTACATTCACTTTTGTGTAGAGTCTTTAGATAATGCCTATTTCATCAGCCGATGCCTCGTAAGTTCCCAAATTATGCAACATTTTCTCTCTCACAATACAAAGCAGATGAATGAGCAGGTCTGTAGTCCGTATTGTCAGTAAAGTAAATAATCCAGTTCCCATCTGAATGTGGGCAGGTTGAGAGGTGTGTTCATATCTAGACTTTGATGTTTCAGGTTTGACTGTTTGAGGTTCGGCTCAAAAGACAGCACCGGGGAAAGTCCTTTTATCTGTGATCCCCCACTGCAAAATCGGTAGTTGAAAGCCTTCTCACATTGGGCTAAAACGACACATTTGATGCAACTTTTTTGGTTAGTGTTGTGTTGTTTAAGATCTTGATTCACACAGAAAAAATAAAATATCCACAGATAATGAATGATAGCTGTAAATAAGCTGTGCCCGAGAAACAATATACTGCCGGACTACTCCCATGTCTTTATGTCTCTCTTGACTTGCTAAATTGCTAATGCTATTGTGCTTTACAAGGTTAGGGATGCATGAGCGCTGGTGTGAGATTGAATAGTGATATAGTCTATAATGAGAACATATTCTACCTCCTACATTTATTTTGGTGGAATGGGGATACCAGAGCGCCCAGTGAAAACCTGCACAGACCATACAAACGCCACAAAGAAAGGTTTCACCTGCTTTGGGAATCGAGGGGTTTCTCCGGACTTTGGAAAAACTGAAATTACATACGCTAAAAAATAACTTCATTTATAATTCCTACGATTGAGGTCTTCTTGTATTCCTATATTAATATTTTACTGGTCATTTTAGTTTTTGTTATTGTCCAATGATGATTGCCCTGGGGGCGGGGTTATGGTGACCCTGCTCCATGCCATGGACCGAGAGAACAGCAAATGCTTTCTCTGGACTTTTCTCCCAGACCTAAAAGACTGATCAAACGAGGCATGGTTTCTTACATCTGTGGGGATGTTTGCAGAAGAGTAATTTATACTATGATAGTTTAAGGAGCGGGAAGATTCAAAGCAGATGCAGTGAGCGCAAGCTAGCTCAGGCTAATGCTAATGCTAATGGTAATGCTTATGCAAAGGCAGCGCGTGGCCTTATTATGGGTGGCGCACATTCCGGACCTGGATATTTCAACGCACTCAATATTTTGCAAGTGACTTTTTCGACGCACTCAAAGTTGTACTAAACAGGCCTGCGACATGTTTTTCTTCTGTCCTTGAGCTCGCCAGCCGTGAGTAAACTTGAATATGTTTTTAGCCTCGGTGTATTGATTTCAATGACACTTTCCCACTGGGACATGTAGCCAGGAAAATATTAATATTTTTAATCAACTAAATAAACAAATAAATAAAATAAATGCAAGAAGTTCACTGTATCTAAGAACATAATGTACCACAATAACAGAAAAAAGGGAACCGAAAAATGACAAACTAAACAGCTCGCTCTAGTGATGGGACTTATGGCTCTTATGCTTTTTTTTTTTTTTTTAAAGAAAGAAAGTACCCTTTGACTTGACTTTATTTTAACGAAAATGTCACTATTTCACACAATATAACATCGATATTTCCCTCTATGGAGTTTGTTCACAAAAACAATCACACGACCCGATTAAGCTTTTACTGCTCTCATTCAGTTACCTTTTCTCTGCTCCTCTCTCTTTCTCGCGCTAGAGGGGAGAAAAAAAATGTAAGTGAAAGTTTAGCTTCAATGCAATCTCCTCTGTAGCCGTTGTTTATTATTTCATTAGGACTTTTATTTCTCAAACTCGTTCCCTTTATGCTCACTTTGAGCTTCTCGTGGGGCTGCAGCAGCAGCGGTGGAGTTGACCGGGGCGGACTGAGGCCTGTTTCACACCGCACGCCGACCGCAGAGCTGAGCGCCCTTTCCAGCTGAACTACCTCGCGGCGAGCGGCATGTATTCAGACTGCCACGGAGCAAGGGCGAAGCGCCTATTGTATTGGACTCAAAACAACTCCTCGTGGTTCATTCTAAAGCAGCACTATTAATTATAAGATAGGAATACAACTGATATGTCTCCTTAAAGTGCAAAATGTGTTTTATGCATATGAAAAAAAAAATCTAAATGTAGTAGTACCTGGAAAAGGATATTAATAAGCCTAAAGTTATATTTCCTTATGTATTCCAAGTACAAGATTGGAGGGTAGACGTCATTCTTGGTGGGACGCTGAGTGATTATTTATATTAGCTACACTAAACAGAAGAGTTTGCACTAAGAAAATGGTGAACAGTTGTTGGGTGAAAGGTTGTTGTATAGCAATTGGGACCAAAACCTACGTTTATAGGGATTCTAGGTGGATAAGATGCCCTGCAGGTTGAGCAAATTATCAGAGCCTGGATCTCAGCCATGGGCGCACTGATTAGGTGTGTTTAAGAGGAAATGCGCCTCGCCTCACTTCCAGGTGGTGGTGGCCGAGGGCGGAGAAAGGCGCCTCTAATCAAGGCAGACACATCTCAGCCCCGAGAACAGAGAGGAGCCTCAAATCACACAGCGTCTCGCGTTTGTTAGAAAGAGTTTGTGAATAAAAGTATTTTAAAAGTTTGAGAACGCATTTCTGCTTCTCCCACACACCAGACAGACGCCCCATCACTAGAATTGAAAATAATAAACTCTCCTCTTACTGATTAGGAATAGAATAATCTTATGATTATTTAAATGTAGGTCATATGTTGAGCACACTTTCTGTCAAATATGAAGCCTGTGAAGCATTTCTGCAAATCAGAGTAGATCTCGGTGATGATCTCGCTCAACTTAAACACACCTATTGTCTTCTCTCCATACTGCAAACCAATCAACACAACAATTGACAGGTGTCATATGACACACAGCTGAAATGGCGACCTCCAGTGGAGTAGTTTGTCACGTGTCTTCATGTGACTGATAATCTTACATCAATTTTTGCTTTACACAAACATTAACCGTTTTTTTGTTTGTATAGCTTTAGGATTGTTGTACTGAGATAGGCTGTATAAGCCAAACCCTTTGCCGTAAACTAGGAAAGATGGTTTCTGGGTTGTAAATTTATACTTGATACAAATGAAGAGAAGAAACGTGACCAACGACTCCGCTGCAGGTCGCCATTTCAGCAGCGTGTCATATGACACCAGTCAGTCGTTGTGTTGTTTGGTTTGCAGCACAGGGAGAAGGCCCACGGCTGATTCAGGCTAACTGGTGTCCTCTGCTAATTTGCTCCACCTGCCCTCCCTGGCATCTGTTCCACCTAGGAAATCTATAGAAACCTAGGTTTTCGTGTATTTTTTGGTCCGAATTGCTCCAGCAACCTTTCTGTAACTGTAACCATTTTCCTACTGCAAACTCTTCTGTAAATAATCACTCAGCCTCCACAATGGCGCGCTCCTGGGCTGAATGCGACGTCACCTTTTTTTGTCCGATTTAATAAAAATCTCTACTTCTTGATTTGTTGAATGGCAACTTGTTCAGCATGAGAACATCTATTCCTACTATTTGATGAATATGCAAGGTTATAGACAGCAGACACGATGTAGGCGCAAGTCACTTGTTTTTTTGTGCCCATGCATGTGGAGCAGATATTTATTTTCTTTCCTCCAATAACGTGAAGTGAGAAAATTCCTCATTGGACGGACGGTCATTCAGTCTCATCCTACTGTTGGCCCAGATTAACAGCTACATTTCCTTCAATCAGCCCCAGTGCAGCTTTGGCTTTAAAGGAGCTGTATCATGCTATTTTAGCCATTCCAAAGTAAAGTATAGGCATTTATATGATATATTGTACCTCTATCACTATGGAGTACTCATTTTTGTGATAAATACAAGTATTTTCTGGAGGTATTTTTCCAACCCGGAAGACAAGACGCTTGGATTCAGTTAACTCCGCCCCTCTCTCCGCTCATACAACTTTAGCAGTAGTAGAAATATATATATCACAGCAAAAAGTGAAGTTACTTCACATAATGCAGTTATAAGGAGTTGATATGTGCAACACAGCTTCATAAATGGCTAACACACACGCTAACACATGTTTTGATTGACTCACTGCTCTGATGTTTCCATTATGGGACTTGTGTTGGTTATAAAAGTTAATCCACTTTGATTCTGGCCAAGGTTCACCAAGCATCCATCAGGTTGGTTGATATAGTAGCTAGCTGAATCCCGGAAAGAAATTCCAACTTCTGGCAAGTGCACTCTTCTTTAGGAAGGTTGAATAAAGTCCTGCACCTCTCGCAGCCAAACGCGCTTTTCTCTGTGACATTATCGTGAGGTAAGTAAAAAGAACAGGTGTCCAGACTCCAGAGTAGGTTAGAAAGAGCTCCTTCTTCACAACTTTCGGTGCAAACATGACATGACATCTGTTCAGACACTCAGGGGGTGCATTTGTTTTCTCTGCAGGGGCAGCACGGACGCGTCAGGCACTTCCTTTTTTAAATTTTTATTATTTCTTTCTTACGACAGAAATAATGAAAAAAGTTGTTTTACAAATTAAAACCAGGCCGTAAGGCATTACATTACAGACGTAGAGCACTTCCGTTCCTTTCTGACGACACAACAGAACAACTCAGTCGTTTACCAGGAGAGGGTGGAGCAGCTGCTCAGAGAGCAGGATTCAGGAGGATTAATTAGAACTGCATGAATGAAGCCAAAAAACACTCTGGGGGTGTTTTTGATAAGGAAATAGCATAAGAACATGGCTAAAAACTCCAAAAAGTCGATTTTGCATGATATAGGACCTTTAAGAATAGCTTGCCACCATTGACTGGGCAGAATGATTAAAGGAGACAAAGTACCATCCCAAAAAAGGCATTATAATACTCTTGTGTTTTGCATTTCGCACCTCAACAAAAACACCCTCTAATCTCCACAGTATAGTGATGACGGTGAGAAATACTTTGATTTTCTTTGCCTCTTTCATCAGAGGAGTGTTTTGGCCTCGAGTAGGAGCAGCACCGTCACCTATGTGTTCATCAAAATTGCGCCCTTTGGCTGAACCCCTCCATGGACGAGCTTCCTGTCACTACTTAAGCCTCTATAAAGACGCTTGTATCAGGTTTTCTGAATATGCCGGTATTGTGCACCAGGCTTGGGAGACGACCAGGTAGCTACTGTTGTATGCATGAGTTTAATGAATTGTCCCAGAATAGTAACAGTCTGACCTTTACTGTGACTGCAGAGACCGTGAAGACGCATCTTGCATTGGCTGTGTACCAGAGATTAGAGAAGATGCATCTCCATAATGGTCATGGTCGAGAGAAAGTGAATTTTTAATAAGAAGAAGGTGCAAAAAGTGCAAGTGGACGCATAAAAGAGTAGTACTTTTGTTGATGGCGCTTCTGTTTCAATGTTGGATTTTGCTGAAGTGTGAAATTGATAGATAAGTGCCTATTGTAAACAGCAATTTGTGACAAAAGCATGGCTGCGTGTGCTGTTGGTGTCTGTAACGCATTTCTACTAGTGGTTCCCAAACTTTTTGGAACCGTGTACCCCCTGAAGCTTTAGGTGATGAGTCGCGTACCCTTAATTTGACGCGATTGAAAACACTGGGAATATCACATGTAATATTATGTTTATTTCCTCAATTATTACAGTGAACTCAAGCAGGTTTTCCACATTCAATATGTTTTTGCTTGTCTGGGTGATTAAGGCTATTAAGATATGCAAATACAAAAAAATGTAATGAAAATGCCAGTTTTTGATTATTTTGGAAACAAGGCTGTGAGTGTTTTGCTTTGTCCCAGTGGACCAGCCCTCTGCTGCTTTTTGTCACTCATTCTGAACTTCAGACTCTGGTTTGGACTCTGCGCTCTGGCCCCGCCCCCTCTGCGTCTCACTCAGTCGTACTGTCAAACCACCGGTACAGACTCATGTGCTGGTTTAAGCTTTTGTTAAAGCGGAGATAATATGCAGAACATAACCATCTCTGCACGTGCCACCGCACATCAGCTCGTAAATTTGAATGTATGTGTCAGATACAAAGCCACGGGTTTAGTGGCAGAGGAGGGGCCACAGACACTTCTCCTTCTCCCCTCGCTCCTCCCTCGGATCAGAATGAGAGGAAAAGTCCTGTTGCAAATCGAAGTCACCGTCAGTCTGACGCACAAGCTCATGACAGATATGACAGAAAATGCAACTCCATCGAACGTTGGCGCTGCTGTTGTAGCGAGGGCCGACGCAGCTCAGCCGCGCTCTCGGCCTGAGCGGAGTTTCACGCGCTCGGGTCCAAAGCGGCTCTTGAGGTTCGGTTCTGGAGTGGACATGTTTAGGTCCAGAACCAGCTCATCCACGTCTGAATTATAAGACTCTTTCGCCTGTATAAGCGTGTTCCCCGTTCCCCATCCCCCGGTTTTAACGAGTCAGTATCGATCAGATTGTTATAAACTTTTATTTTGTTCTCCAAAATTTCTTTGCGTACCCCCGGGGGTGTCCTGCATACCCCGGGGGTACGCAGACCATCACTGAGTCATTATTTTTGGCCCGGCACTCAGGGCCAGTGTTTGTAGAAACGGCGTTTACAGGGACGATTAGAACGAGTCCGAATGTTTCATTGAAAATAAAGCAGCTAACCAGCTGTGTGAAGCCGAACTTGCGCTACTACTTGTAAGCAGAGAATGTGTTACACTACAGTAGTTTGCACTCTTATTTATGTTCATGAGAAATAATGCTAATGTGGGAGATAAGGCAATATTAATACAGTGATAGCAAAATAAAAATCGCTTGATTAGTCGACTGATTGAAAAAAATAATCGCTGACTAGGGATGTCAAGATTAACCGGTTTTCTGATTACCACGATTATAAAAGGACGCGGTAGGTTATCCGTAAGAATTTCTGAAGTCACGGTTTACCGCGTAAATCTTTCACGCTGACGCACGAGCCGCTGCACGCCATAAACAGCGCGTAAACTCACCAGTAGTTAAGCAAGGCAGAAGGACGCTCTCCTCCAGTGTTGTATCCACACAAAAACGATTGAAGTCAGCAGAGTGGGACCTCTTTAGGATCCCAAAGATGACCAAGGCGTTGTTGTCGTCGATGGAACATCCGTTATGCAAACACTGTGGTCAGAAAGTTGCAGCAAAATGCGCTGATATCGGCTACGTCGAATATGAAACAACATCTTGGAGATAATCCTTCGCTGTAAATGTCCAGGTCAAGGTAACGAACTGATGAAACACGTTTCATCAAAACGTCTGACAAATAATTAAGCAACAGCATAACGTTTGAGAGCATAAAACCTAGCCTAGCTTGTGGCCTAATAATATATAGTAAAATAATTATGATAATTATGGTCATTATAAAGAATTATACCATGGTCTGGGTGAATAGTCGATTCTGATTGGCTGGAAGGTGTCCATTAAAAAGTGATAATGTACACCAGTTAAAAAAACAGTTAAATCACGTTCTATATCACTCCACTGCAGCTGTTTCCATAGTAACGGTAAACAATTGAGATGGAACTAGTTTCAGGTAAAACTGATTAAAAAGTGAAATAATTCCTGCCCAGGACTTAAAAAAATAAGTAAAGAGGTCCCAATGAACAGTTTCAGTTTGCCGGACCATGGTATAAGCGAGATAATGCACTCCGAGGTGTCCATTATCAGAAATAACTGGACTCCGTGTCGTCCAGTTATTTCTGATAATGGACACCTCGACGTGCATTATCCCTTACGTAAAGTTGACATTGTTTTGTACTATTCAATGTAGGCCTATTTATTTTAATGCAAAACAATCTTAAAGCATTTTTAATTTTTAGAAACGGTGAATGTTTACAAGTTCAAGTATTAAAAAGCTTAAAAGCTTAAAAACTAAAAAGATCAGTTCTTTCCTTTCATTCGGTCGATAATCGTAAAATCGCAATGTTTTCTCTCACAATACATACATGTATGTATGAATTGTATCAACATTTGTTATGTAAGTATGTCAAGTTTTAAATTGTTTTATGTTTTATAATTGTTGTTGGCATTATACACCTTGCCCAGGGACAACAGTTGAAAATTTGCTTTGCAGCTAATACTGACACATTTACAGAAATGTCCATTAATGTGTACTGTCCCTGTCAAATAAACTAATAAATAAATCAATAAAACAATAATCGTGACTCAAAAAATGGAAATCGTGACACCCCTATCGCTGACTAATCGAATATTGAAGTAATTTTTAGTTGCAGCCCGAGTCACTTTGCCGTCTGACAAAGCTTTCAGTAAAAGTAAAAGCTGAAATGTGCCTATAAATGAATGCAAAGTGAAGAATGGCGATGTGAGGTATTACGGTTATGAAAAGCTAGAAATGAGTTGGCCTTTATGCTTACCTAGAATAAAGGCTCTCATGGCTTGACCCTTCATGGGAGGAAAGTATTAGTGCTATATTTTGTAACCATTGTCGAGCTATTATTCCACATGGAAATCCCCGCTGTGCATTTGATCGGTCTCTTCTTACCTTCCCAAATACACACATTTGTTTATTGTTGGAAAGCGGGTGCCTTATATAACCCATGAAAGAAAAACTCTGCTGAAAGTTTTCCTCTCTGTCGCTGTTGGAGGGGGACCGCTCTTCAGATACAGCCTCTCAAACTTTACTTTTGCCTCTTTCTTATTCATAAGACGTGAACTTCTCCTTAAACTATTTGAGTGCTGCTCGGGAACACGCTCGACAGGCTTCCTTTTGATAAACAGACTGCCGAGGGATTTTGACGCACATCACAACACTGAAAGAGAGGGGAAGAAAAATCACTTCAACACCGACGTGGAGGAGCAGTGGGGTTTTGGCACCTGTCACTGCCATGTGAGTTTGCTGTTGCACATACAGAGCCTAGAAGGACTTTTGAGGGGCTGAATTGACTCTGTGGAGCTTTTAGCCATGTTATGACAGTGCTTTGTCATAAAAACACGCACCATGTTTGTGTAATCCTGCGTATTCTCATAGCTAATACTGAGTAGAATAAGCTGTCTTTCCCGTGCGCTTGAGAAAAAGTAGGGAGGGCACAGGCTATTTCCAGCGCACCCGTCTCTGGTCAGAGCTGCGCACAAGGCTGGAGAGCGAGGGAACACATTGTAGTGATGATTGGACCACGCGATGAAAAGATCAGATGCAGGGAAAGCAACCATGTGATGAGAGAGGCTTTTTTTTTTTTTTTTTTTTTACAGCGCTGATTTGGCCATGCAACATTAGCGCGACTCCTGAGCACTGTTAAGAAGGCCGTTAAGGCTGGAGCTTATCGGTCCAGGTGGACTGGCAGACGCTGGCTCCGGGGCCGTTATAATACCAGTTCGGTTCCCATCCCTACTGTGGAGGCTCTGCAGACACTGACGATTCCTAATGATCACAGTGTAACTTTTTGATGTCTTAACTTTGTTTGGAATGGATGCCTAACTTTGGCAGAATCGAGCAACGTGACTCACTGCACTGTAACTTTGTGTCTTTTGCATAACCAGCCATGCTATGCTTTGACTTTAAAAACATTTTTTTATCCACACTATGTGCTACTTGGTATCAGCAGCTACACTACTTAGCTATAGAAAGAAAATGCCTAATAATAAATAATATTGTACCTTAAAGGGGATGTACCTATTTTAACATTGTAGCAGTGAAATCTAGCAACCTCCGTCACTCTTGGTACAGCTGCATTTTCTGCCTTTTTCTGCGAACTGCATTGTGGTTTTTGTGTTCCCCTCTGTTTTACTGGATGCTTTTGTACGTCTTTGCCGTGTTTTTGTGAGGTTCGGAGTCCATAATGGTCCTGAAGAAAGCAGCTTTTTAAAGGCCCATTAAACCCATTTGAGACTTACAAATTTCTTCTGAAACACTGAAGAGGCACCAAGAGCCCCACAGCTGCAGCAGAGTGGAGGCGTCATAAGAGGAGCTACAGGAAACAAAGAAGGGACAAATGAGAAGATGGCGAAAGACTGTTGTGGAGCGGAGGGAGCTGCACAGGAGGAAGAGGAAGGAGGATCAGATCAGAGCAGGACACCACGCTCTGAAACAGGGACAAACCCAGGGGGTGCACCTTTTCAGAGGATCAGAGGAGACTGAAGGCAGCCAGCCAGGTTTCCTTCGGGTGCTACGGTTTCCCCTTCCTCCAAAAACATGCTGGTCAGGTTGGCCCACAGTGATGGCCACTATGACAAATAAAGCACTTACTTACTTACTATTTAGCTCCCTTATAATACTTTGTGTTTGTTGACATTTCTGACAAAAGATTATGGCTGCACAATATATCACAAAAAATATCGTGTCGCAATATTAGGTGATGCAATATCCGTATCGCAAGAAGCCACAATATACAGTATATCACTAACGTCTTCATCGGACTGACATAAGAACAAACAATGCATTGAATTTAGAGATGTGTAAGAATTCAGTTTTAGTTGAAAATGTATAATTTAGTTAAATTTTACCTTTGTTTTGGTCCTGATGGGGTGTTTCTTTAAAGGGGGGTATTATGTAAAAATCGACTTTTTCAAGCTTTATATCATGTTATTATGTCATTCCCTCATTAAACACATGCCTGGAGTGTTGCCTTGGCTCATTCACATATTTTTGAGTAATCAGTAAAAACTTAGACGGCAGCCATTTTAGGTGTAGCTATGCCTCAGTCCTCCTAGGAACGCCCCCACCTCCTGGAGACGCCTCTGGACCTTTTGTCACCAGCCAAGCCACCAACCACTGCTCCTCAGCTCAGCAGAGCCCCTCCCCGCACAGTAGTGTTGTTTAAATGCCACAGCAGTGTGCTGAAGGGGGCGTGTCGGAAAGCTTCTTAAAGAGACAGAGGCCTATTTCAAGACGTTCAGTACAGCCATTTTGAGAGAGCAATTTTATTCAAGGCAGTTATTTTAATTTATTGCATATACAGACCAACAGAAGGTTACGTCATCATTGTAGTATGCTATAGACTGGTGCTATGTGATTGAAAAAAGCATAATACCCCCTCTTTAAGTCTTCTTTTGACACAATTTGCTGAACAACGTGTTATTTGCGATTTGTGTTGAATGAGAATGGACCATATTGTGTTGAAATGGTTTAGTAAAATATCGCAATAATATCGTTCTTGTAATTTTGCGCAGCCGTATCGCAAGTGACTTCAATATCGTGCAGCCCTACAAAAGATCAACTACAGCAACTACGACAAAAACCCAGTAGTTGCACAGAAGATGTTCAACACAATTAGCCTGGTGAATAGATTACCGAGGCTTTACCTGAAAGCCTTGAAACGCGCTCACAAACTCATCTCTGCAATGAATTTGGATGTTTGGAATGCATTAGGAAAGTTAGCTTTAGGTTTGGACTACAACCCGTGATGCATTTCCAATGTTTACGTTTGGTTAAACCACTCGTCGCCAGCGATGGGTGACAGCTACTGATAACTACCAAAAAATAGGAAAAAAAGGAAAAAAATCCCCCAATAATTACCACCTCTCGGATATTGCAAGCCAGCACCCTTGAGGATTAGCCCTCCTTCAAGCTTCGATGTGTAACCATATGTAAGGTTGGAGCTAAAAATAGAAGGAAAAAAAATGTAACTTTTCCCTTCTCTGGAAATGTGCAGCAGCTACTTCAAAGAGCATAGATAAGTGAGAGGGGAATAAACGGTCTTTTGCCAAAACACATGCACCAAAAATGTCACTTTTAGCGGCAGAATCGTGCACTTTTGAGGGGTTTAAAGCTGCAACAACCAGAGGGCAGCCGTGGGTGCGAAAAAATGCCTGACTTCCACATGCCTTTAAACAAACTTTGCTTCTCACTTACTCATCATTAACATCTAAAACATCAGCCATGAAAAATTGATAAGCATCTTCAAGGCTAAATGTTGGCGCTGTGCATCCTAAAATAAACGATTCCAGTATCAGACTCTGAATGCAAATTATATTAGGATTATACAGTTTTGATGAAGAGAAAAGTGCATAATGAGAAATGATGGTATTGAGAGTGGATATGAGCTGGTTGTCACTTAAACAGTGTGATGTTTACTGAATAGCAGAGCACTACAGTAGCAATGCCATAAGTATTTGCAAAAGCGCGTAGAAAAGGTTATTGTAAAATTGTTATCTGGACTGGGTTAATCAGAGTTGTGATGTTTCGACCCTCATGGAAGAGACTAACGGTGCCTACTGTACACACACCTAACTGCACAGATCGCGCTGTTGCTTCTATTTGGACCATAGACGTATTATTAATAGACCGTCATTACTCACTCCTCCCCGTTTACCATAATGACCACGTTCATGGCGTATTTACAGACTCCTCCTCCCCAGCTCTGACGAAGCATGTTCCTAATAAGGGCGGGATCTTCACTGTAGACTCGGCCCTTGCGTGACATGTAGCTCGCGCAGCTCCAATGCTAACAGTCCGACCCTCATTAAGTAGGAGATTTCTAAAATTTATCCTATGATAACCAGCCCGGTGCCTCTGATTGTGTCTAACCCAGTGTAATCACAGGAGGAATATCTAGCTCTAGACAGTTCCAAAAAATTAGGCACTGGGCATTAAAGTTGTTTTTAACGTGTCTAAAGTGCAATGCATTCCAATGGGAGACTAGCGGCTATATGGCAGTACTACTCCAGTGTCATCGTCGTAAAGCAGAGCAGCCAGCGGCCATTGATTTGGACGCTTGAAAGGCTTGCAATCAGACACTCGCATGTGTTCACTTCAGGCGGAGCCACTGCTGTAAAAAACAAAACAAAAACACTCTGCTAAGCACTAAGATGTGAATGAAAACCGTTTCCTGATTCTTTGCTTGTGCTTTGGTGACGAGTGGAATAGTTTTAGTTCCTTTCTCTGACACCTAACGCAAATCTTGCTTTCCTCCCTCCTGCCTCTCTCCCGGCTATTATAACAATAACCTACAATATTGTGTGGTTTGAATGTGCAGCACCCGTCTGTCCAGCGATCATGTCATGGTTAAATCCCCTTTAAAACATGTTTGTAATCCAGTGCGGCCTTTATTTCGTTTGTGTTTTCACAAGTTTTATTTCAAGCATATAATTCCTCTGATCCGAATGCCTGGGCTCAGGAAAGGCATTTCTAACCACAGCTGCTGTGTTGTTATCAAGCTTTTCCACTTCTTTCCAGGCAGTAACTGTTTCACCGTGTCTTTATGATGTAGTAGAGGTAGTCGAATGTTGTTCTCCCGGACTCCTTCCTCCTCACGCCGCGTTCATCCGCTGTAAACAGCTGATGCGTGTTGAGCTCTGATCACACCGCGCAGACGGCCCTGTCGCAAAACCAACACATCACCCGCACATGGACGCGCATTTCACATTGACGATACACAGTAATCAACTGATCCGCGTTAGGTGTGAAAGCTCCTGGCCCATATTTCTACGTAACACAGACTTCCAAATTGTAAACGACTGCACACACTTACCCCCTCCCTAACCACACCCCGTCGTTCTGGGTCTGCCTCAACACGTTGCCTCAGCCCCACCCTCCGGTCAATGGCCGGTCGTCCTTCCTGTCCCCAAGAAAATATTCCGCATGTGACCTCGTGTACTGTGTATTTCCCATGTCTTGATGTTTTTATGTATGTGCTTTGCCTTAACTTTAAGCTGATTGTAATTTCACATATCTTCTTTGTAAGGCGCATTGAGTTGCCTTGTGTACAAAATGCGCGGTATAAATAAACTTGCCTTACATTGCCTTTATGGTTCCTCTTGTACGCCAAGTGATTTTTGGTACGCCAATTGTATCCAGCAGGGTTGCAGTGTTAATTTACAACCCTGCTGGCTGGATTGACCAAAGCTCCACTCAACATGGCCAAGGTCATGCCAATGTGTTGCTATGATGCTTACTGTTGTTCAGTTAATGTGTGAAAACTAGCTGAAAGAGAAAGAAACGGAGTAGGGCTTTAGTTGATCTCTTCCCATCAGGAGGAGTACGTAATAACAGTTTTCAGAGTAGAGGAGCCATACAAGTTGGAAAAAGTCTCTTGAGAGATGAAATGTCAACACAGTCCACATGATTACTATCATAACAGCCCCCTAATCACGTGTGCTCAAATAAGCACACTAAACAGGCTCTCTCCGCTCTCATAGATACATTCGCTGCATCGGATCTGTTCATCCCCAACACCCCGCATGAGAGCGCATGGTGTTGGCCCATCCCCGCACTGTGCCTCCCTCTCCAGCCGTACGCGGGGCGAGACAGGTGTTAAAACATGCCTCTGTAAGCGCACGATAAGGACACGTGGTGTTTAACATTCAAAACGTGCTTATTCTACTGAGAAACCCCCCGAGCTGCTTCCGCTAACTCGCTGTTAAAAGCTTTAGAAAACTAAACGTAACAAGAGCCAGCCCTGATGGCGCTCGGGCCTAACGACTTCGAATTTAACAGACAGACGAGCCACGCGCACTTTTCTCCATTTACAAATACCCGAAATAAAGAGTTTCGGGAGGAGTCTATTTTTCCACAAACAGCACACACGGCGGCACGTGTGAATGCGCTCACATGTGCACGTCAGCGTGAACTGGACACAGTGTGATAACTTGGAGAAAACAGGCTGTGGCTCTCAGTTTTCATTTGGGCTCAGTCCCGCAGCTACAGCCAAATCTAACCAACGTCCTGTGATTAACAAAACACTTTATTTAATCCGTCATTTACTAGATAATTAAAAAAATATGTATTTTACATTTTGGTCTATATTTGTATTTACCTCCCATATCTGCGGTGGGAATGAGGCAGAGGGTGGTTCGGGCAGATAGGGAGGGGATAGAGAGAGCCTTTATACAAATATTGCTTTTGAGATGATTGGTTGAGAGGCAAAGTTTTCAGGCTGTGATTGGTGAAGGGACATATTTTTCCTGGTTAAATTTACATTGAGCTTCATACAATCTCGTCTTCCTTGTTCCCATGTTTGGGTTTTATACGGCCTTCACTCCATTAGAAGTTCTGGACTCCCGGATGGTCCTTTGAGGTAACTCTTATATGTTGTGAAATAGAATGGTTGCTTGAGTGAATTTGACACAGCAGTTTCTCAGCCGCTTCTCTTGTGCTGACAGTGAAAGACTTTGCTTTTCGCCGGTGCCATGGAAAGAACTGCATAAGGCAAACGTTACATCATGTTGCTTCAAAGATGAGAGCCAATGCATGCTATTGTAAAGTAAATGTTTTACAAATAGTGCAAATAGTAAGACACAGCTACACATCGTTTGGCATCAGTTTGTTCTTACTCTTTTATATGAGGATTAATTGTGGTGGCATTTGCAGATTTAAATGCCCATGAAGCAATTTTCTCAACGGCTTTGTGGGCTCCTTTGAACAAACCACTAAATCATACTATAATTGGCAAACACAGGACTAAATGTTACAATTCAGAATTGAGGCAAACTAAACCATGACAGTCTGCTAACATTGCTTCTCTTTCTACCCTTTATTGCCGTGCCATTTCAGTCTTCTAAGCCTCTCCATCTTCATCATAGTCCAAAGGCCCTTAATGAGATATGAACCCGATCAAATCTATCATTCGCTGCCATCTTTACATCACTGGCCTGCCGGAGTCCAAGTGCCAAAGTTTGTTTCAGTAAACAATTCGTCAAACCACATTCGTGCGTCCTTCAAAGTCTTTCCGTTTTGAATTGCCATCCAATAATGTCACAATGAAAAAGCAATTTTCGTTTAACTTTTGATTAATATCGGTTTTATTTTTTATTAACAATCCTAGTATCCAAACAATTAGAAGTGTTTATAAGTTTAACCGCGCTCCCGCCGTCTCAGATCCCCTCAGAACTTCAGAAACTCGTCTAATCCCGGCTTTGCACGGAGTTAAACGTGATGTGAAATTTTCGGACCACTGCAGGTACACGTCTCTCCTCTTTGAAGTGATTCATTGCACTAGTCGGTTCCTGCGCGCTAACACCCTTCTCCACTCCTCTCCTCCTCCTTCCCTCCGGTGGGCCCTCCTCGAGTCGGAGATTAGCTTCATGCTTGCCGCGTTGCTAATCATGTAGAAGCGTCACGTTGCACAAGGTTTAGCCAGTTAGCTGTGTGCGTTTGTATCTTTGCAGTTCATTGAGGTGTATGTTTACTGTATGATTGGCCTAAAGAGATGGAGCGTTAGACTCTTGGTCCCTCAGGGAACAGTGGGTCCAAATGAAAACGTCAAAAGTGTGAAAGCAAGGGCAGTGATGCTGTTGGAAGGAATTCGATTAGTGCGGTCTACAGCAGCAAAGTAAAAACAGGTTTTCAGCCAGTGATGAAATAATCTGCAGAATAACTTCTATGAACTTTTAATAAGATTGTCTTATCCTCAGCTGTTAAAGCTCTGTAACTGAATCCTAGGAGGTTCTTAGCTTTCAAATGATGAATGGTATGTTGTGCTTGTGTGTTGCATCTGTGCAACCTGCATCTTTACCTTTCATGACAACATAGACATACATACATCTGTATCTTGTGTGTGAGATCATACTAATGAATGGTTTGACCATTTTATAGGATGATTGTTGTTGTTATTGTGTATTGTTTGCTGCTGGCAATCTACATCTTGGCCAAGGGACCATGGTTGAAAACTAGCTTTAGAGCTAAAACCATTTTTTTTTTTTTTTTATTTGAAAAGGAGGGACAATACATATTAATGAACATTTTCACAAAAGTAAATATGCCAGATTATAGCCTTAGTCTAATTTCCATCTGCAGACTGGCACATTTACAGTGATGTTGAATAATGTGCATTGTCCCTGTTCAAATAAACTAATAAAATAAAAAAATAAAAAAATAGATTTTGTAATGGAACTTCTGCCTGAATGACCAACTTGTATTCATCTGACCTACACATCATTAATGCACTACAAATGCCATTCATTCTGTGTTGAGTAGGCAGAAGGGAACAACACATGCACTTGTTATGAATGAGGTTCATGAGGTCTTGCTGTCCACTTCTGGACTCCACTTTTGAAGGGCCACAACTTCCCAATATGATACATATCCCAATACAGAGTTCACAATGACACGTATCACAATTTAATAATACAAGATATATTACGAGTTTTGTCATGCTGAATAAGCTCAGTGTACAATAAAAGCCTTTTAATGGAGTAGTTAGAGTGCATGTTGTGATACTTTCTGAATAAAGACTATGGTTAGACAATACAGGTGCCTCGATACGATATATTGAACATAGCCCTACTCTGAACAGATGTCGCTGTCCCCTCTTTAAATGACTAGGTTGTAAATGTATTGGCTCTGTTGGCTTCCCACAATAACTTTAACATGACCAAATCCGCAATATTGTGTTTTAATCCATGTTTATTTCCGCAAACGTGGCACTCTGCTTGTGACTCAGTGCCAAAGATGCCCTCTTCAGAGCATGGGCAACACACTCAAAGCGTATCCCGTTCATACAGTAGATCATATACGATCTGAATTGAGCATTATGTTTTTTTATTTGACTTTTATTTTACCGGGAAAGTCCCACTGAGATTAAGAATCTCTTTTTCAGAGGAGTCCTGGCCCCAGAGGGGAACCTATTGTACATGTTTTAGTGGTGGGGGAAACTGGAGCACCTGGAGGAAACCTACTCAGACACAGGGAGAACAGGCAAGCTCCACACAGAAAGGCCCCGTCCAGGCGGGAATCGAACCCGGGACCTTCTTGCTGTGAAGCACGAGCGCTAATGACTGCGCCACCGTGCCGCCCAAACATTGATCATTTTCAAAACACTTCAGCCTCTGTTGTTGCCAGAAAAGGTGTTTGACAAAGCATTAAAGTAGAAATTGACCAAATAAGTAGATATATATTTAAAACCCCTCAGTGGTAGTGATTAGCTGTCGCCTCATGACACCAGTCCAGTATGCAAGTTATGATTCATAATGTAATCAGAACATTTCATGCATACCATCAAGTGTGAAGAAACCTGCGCTAAGCCTGTTAGGCCAGCAAGAGCAAGCTATAGTACTGACAACTGCTGCATTACCCCTTTGAATGACTGTAATGTATAATCCTGGGGTTTTCTGGAGCAGTGCTGATAAACTGTGTGCATCAACAGGAAAGTGCTTGCTCAAAAATCACATATTTTCACAAATCGCACACATTTTGCCCCCTCTTCCTCAGTCTCTGAGGCGAGTGCTCTGTAACTCTATGGGACAGGGATGTTGTGTCATCATTTTTCTCCCATTTCAGTGTGAAGCTGCAGAGGCATGAAACGACAACAACTTCTGACCGGATTAAAAAGACTGTGTTTGAGGTGAGAACTTTGGTGGAGACACGGGCCGGTTCACAAATACAACCTTTCATTTTGAGCAATTTAAATGTCGCTTTATTCAGACTTTTGAAGCTTCTTTTGGACAGAATTAGTTTTGGTACTGTAGTTGTTGCAGTGTAACGTAAAATGATGGTTGTCATGAGCTGAAACCCTTATGTCTTCAGATAATATCAAATAGGTATATGCACAACCCACTCCGACTGTTAGTGATTCAGAAAATCGGTTTGTTCATCCTGTATTACCTTTAATTATGGTAGACTTTTTTCAATTTAGTTTTTCTCCAGATATTGCTCTTCGGTCATAGTCAGGAATACCTAATTGAAGGCTCGAGTCTCAAATTGTAAACAGAAACAAATGACATGATCCAGAAAAAGAAACCCAACCCTTCTTTCGGTATGGGTTCTATCTTAAGGTTTGAGCCTTCATTTAGATCTAGTGCTTTAAGCCTTGATTTCGGTAAATCTTCTGCAATGTCTCGTGATTAATTTCCGACCACCAGTGTTTATATCATTCCACTATTGATTGTAAAGTCCGACCAACGGGATCTCAGTGTGGATAAGATCTGGACTCTGATGTGGACCCTGAACCTCTCTTCCCCAATTTGAGCCCAATGAAATCTGACATTAGCATCTTAGAAAATGTCCAAATAGCTTTCCACAGAGTAATGCCTCAAGTCTGACCCTGTTTTTGGACACTTGGTCATTGCGAGTCTGTTTTCTCTGTGGCTGGATTCCCTGCAGACGTTGGGACAGTTTGTCGTGCCATGTAAAACGCACTGCTGATTACGCAATGTTTACTAGCGCTCCTTTCATTGGCCGCCGGTTATCTGAGCCAGCCCGTGGGGAGGCTAATTAATTCCTTTCTAACCTCCACTTGTGCGCGAGGGGTAGTTCAGACTTGTATCTTTAATCTGTATCATGTCGCCTTTGAATAATTTATGGCTGTCATGAGAACTGTTTTCATCATACAAGAGACCGGGCTACAAAGAGCATACGCGATGTGCTCCCCCCGCCCCAAAAGTTTGTGCCGATGTACAAACACTAACAGGACAAGCGGAGGAACACATGCAGATGCCAAAGAACTTTTGAGAAGTAACTTTTATCACACAAGCAAGTAATTGGATGTCAGTTTGGCCACTGTATCTCTCTGTATTACCATATTCTGGCCAATGAAATATTAAAGTCCAATGACATGCTACCCATCATCAGTTTCACTGGTGGAGAGCAGGAAAAAGGATGGAAATTCAGGTCTTTGTAAGAAATATCATCAAATATGCAGCTGTTGTTTTGAATTGCATTCAATCATCACTGGTCATGTGATTCCCAAATAAGGAAGTTGGAAATGGCGCGCTGATAAAGCAAATCGTGTGAGATGCATGTCTGCACTTTTACCTGCACCAGTACACACATGTTTTGTTTTTCTCCAAGCATCAAACTATTCTATACAGCGGTTTCCAATGTAGACACCAGCTTTTTAGATTGTGTAGTGATACTTTTACAACTGGATTGGTATATATTAGGCCTGCTGCCGAACAAAGATCATTAGTCGCTGCACAATTAACCTTTATTACATCGAGGTTTGAGCTACTACGGTAACCTAACTGCAAGGGTCTGAGGTGATTTGTTTATTTCCCCCTGCCTTCACCATTCGAGTGATAGACATGTTCGCCAATCAAAGGTCACTTTTAGGTGATTCATGTTTGTATGTCGAGCAGTTAGAGATGCACCGATCCAGCTTTTTTTGCTTTTGAAAAAGTGAATGACCTCTTATCTCCATTGTGAGATCAATTCGATCTTTTTTTGTCATGATGTTAGAATCAGTTATTAGCTTATATCTATGAAAAAATGTATGGAAAAACATTTAACAAGGACCACTGGACTTTTGGGTATATGACAGGCTATTTAGGTTACATTAATATAAACAACTCACATAAAGTTATCTGAACATTACAAATGTTCTATCAGTTATTCTTTAACAGCATTTCATAAACTAAAATACAAACACTTGGCCGCTCCAAAAAGGGACGATTTTATTTTATTTGGCTACTCTGTGTATACTGACCCAACCTTGATTGTTGCTGCTAGCTTTAGCATGCTGCCCCTAGCATTAGCATGCTGTTGCTTGAAAATACATTTGCGGGGTTTAGAACTAACTCAATGATTGAATTCTCCAGGTTCTAAGCTTCAAAATAAAGTAAAGCATGTCCATATTCACTTAGATTTAGTTGGTCAAAGTTGCGTTTTTAAAGCGGTGAGAGCCAAATTAGGTATCGGTTCAGTATCGGATATTTGTAGCCGATACCGATATTGTATTTTGTCCAGTATCGGCTCCGATATCAGATAACAGTATCGGATAGGTGCATCCCTACCTGCGGTGCCCTATAAACAAACTCTATGCGTGTCTCTCACTGTGCCAACTGCAAACTATTTCCACCACTAGTAACAAACAACGAGTATCTCGTGACCTATGGGTTGGATTACCCTTTGATCGCAATAAAAGCTAATCACTGTACGTACGTATCGTTGTATTAAGCCGCGTCGAATTGTAACATGATTCTTTACAGCAGGTTTCTGACGTAAATATGAGGCGGAGTTTCATAAAACAAGCAGCATTTTACGCCTTGTGATTCAGACAACGCTTTCATGTAGCTGAATAGGGAGGGAGATACATGTTAGTGCGCCAAGCCCGTTTATTTGAGAATTATTAAAAATAAGGATTTTTTTCTGACAACTCTATTAAATGCCTCTTTGCTGCGTCAAGGTGTTACATGAAGCTGAAATAAAAAGAGTACCATGAACAGCAGTTTTAGAAGTACTGTATACATATGCAGCTCAATTGCAATGATTGCAATTAAAAAATAAAGCATAAGCGCTATATGTAAAATATTAAAATCGCAAATCAAATCGCAATATCTGGCCAAAAAAAAACAAACCCTTTTTTTTTCCATTAAATTGCGCAGCCTTATCACTGACAAACTACAAAGTACAAGCTTGAGAATCTTGTTTTTTAAATAAACAAAATTGTGCTCCAGAAGAAAAAAATAGACATAGGGCCTCTAACTACCACAAAGCTGATTTTAAATATCCATCACTGTGTGGGAAAAGGCACCAAACTCTTATGGTGTTGATGGTTCTTCTGAGCTCTGTATGATTTTTAAGAGGGAGTGTATTAAAGAGATTTGGAGGCTGCTCTGAGCCTGTCCTCATTACTGCTCTTTCCCGAAGAGAGAACCAGACAGAGAGATAATGATATAACAGTAGACCATCAGGTCTGACCAGAACTCGACCTTGGCATGAGGTAAGGTAATGAGTGCAAATACACTACTGTCGGTTTGGAGCAGCTCCATGGGCCGGTGTCTTGATACTTTAGGAAATCTCTCCAATCTTTCAGTAGCGAGGCAATTTGTCTTCAACTCAAAACCCAGTCTAGATGGTTACTTTGTAAAAACCTGTGTCCATATCGATGCTGTGTGTGAAGCATGGATTACAACAGAGTTAACGGACACTGACACGCCCTTGTCCTTCTATCAAAGCTTTCACTTTGTCTTTTACCATACTTTACTTCATCATTCCCTGACATTGCATCACCCTTGTGGCCTTTTGTACGCACATCTGCTATTTCATCAATGACTGACAGCTGACATTTTTGACAAATTGAGATATTGCCGCGGGAAGAAACCAATCAAAATCCCCTGGCTGTTTATAAAAAGGAGTTTATTATTATTTTCTTTTACTACGCACTTCTCCCCTCTCCTCTGGTTCATTATGCAAACGGCCCTTTGAGAAAACGCTGTCAGGCAGTCGTCGAGTTTGAGTGAGGCTGGGACACCTGGCGCACTTAAAAATTGACAATGCCCCCATCTTCCTTGCTCCTGCTCACCCAGCGCCAACGCTCCTATTTACACGTACGCCAGAGATGGAAAAGCTCATGTCGGCAGATTCACCTTGTCCTTTCTGCCCTCTTCACATCGCCTATTGACTAGTGTTTTCACAATACAAAAATCGATATTGATACTGAAAATAAAACTTGATTCTCGATACAGATTTCGATACCATGGCAAAAAATAGAAAATCCCCTTTTAAATATATATATATATATATATACTATATTTGCTGTAAGAAACTTTTGTATTTGTATATCTGTCCTGTATTATCTACATTACAGAATATTCAACACCATATACATATATGGTTTTATAATGATATGCTTTGCATCTTCACCTGCAATATTCATAGTCAAATACCAAAATCAACAATGTAACCTATTTACAGACTGGATTTGGCCCATGACGATCATGTTAAACACTGTCTGTTTCTGTCCAAATGAACAGTGAACAGTCTCTGCGGAGCAGAACAGAGCATTTATTCAATTATTTAAAGGGGGGTATTATGTAAAATCGACTTTTTCAAGCTTTATATCATGTTATTATGTCATTCCCTCATTAAACACATGCCTGGAGTGTTGCCTTGGCTCATTCACATATTTTTGAGTAATCAGTAAAAACTTAGACGGCAGCCATTTTAGGTGTAGCTATGCCTCAGTCCTCCTAGGAACGCCCCCACATCTTGGAGACGCCTCTGGACCTTTCGTCACCAGCCAAGCCACCAACCACTCTTCCTCAGCTCAGCAGAGCCCCCTCCCCACACAGTGTTGTTGTTTAAATGCCACAGCAGTGTGCTGAAGGGGGCGGGTCGGAAAGCTTCTTAAAGAGACAGAGGCCTATTTCAAGACAGCCATTTTGAGAGAGCAATTTTATTTATTTGAATTTACTGCATATACAGACCAACAGAAGGTTACGTCATCATTGTAGTATGCTATAGACTGGTGCTATGTGATTGAAAAAAGCATAATACCCCCTCTTTAAAATTTCTCAGAATAGACCCATGAGTCAAGTACAACAGTAAACATGCGACTATACAGTTTGAGAATTTTAAGAGTAAAACGGCTTAATAGCCAATGCTAACTGATACATGTAAACAGATGGACAGCGCTAGGATAAGCCATTGAAATTCATGGGCTGCACAGCTATCGTTGGCCACAATCGCAAATTTTAATTTTTCATCAAAATGGCTGTTTCTTTCAACTTGGTTCAGAAGCACTAATCAGATCCTACACTTCGACAATGGATGCATTTTTAGTTTTAGCATTTTATTCAGGATCTAAGTGAGCACTTTTAACTCCAGTTTAAGTTCTGGGCGCAGTCGCATATCCCTTATTGCGCTCTGGAAGCGAACAGGAGGAGTGGGGGGACTGCTCTGTGCGCCAGCCGAGTTGCCAACAAATCCTGTACGTCTCAAAGCTTTAGGTACGGGACAGTGAAGAGATGAAAATGCCGTGGCGTGGCACTCTAATTACACTCCGAGATGGTATCGGCGCGGAGAAGACGCACACGAATGTCACACAGAAATAGAGTCCTGGTATTTCAATTTACAAGATACTGCCTCTACTATGGATATGGCAGCAGAGACTGTAAACAAACCTAAATCTAACCTTGAAAAGTCATAAACTTGGAGTTAGCGGTTTGAACTCCTTGACTGTACTCTGAGGGACTGCCACAACACAGACAAGAACAATGGGAAATGCAGATTCTGAATTTACTGTTAGCCTTAAATCTATGTATGGGTGCATAGTTAATGATTAAAAACATACAAGGAGACATTTTTTAAGGTTTTAAACAATATTGCACTTTGATCCCCTCATCAAAAACATACCTAGTGTTGCATATATGCAGTGTTGAGTAGTCCTGTTCACTTTTGTTGTTTCTGAAACACTCTGATCTTTATCCCCTGGGCTGCATCTAAAAAGTGGCAAGATATCCTTTCTCCTTTTCCTTAACCTTTGAGGCCGACGTCATGAGGTCGACCTCAACCTTTTGCAGTGAAGAACAGGAGCTTTAGCTGCTCCTTCTGCCCGTTAGATCTGAATCCTCCACTGCCTTCCACAACCAGGAAGTTGTGTCGTACAATATACACTCCATATCCTCCTGCAACGATTTGAATGTTATTACCAACAGTACAAATATAATCCGAGCAACTGGACAAAAGTCAAAATTATGTGTTAAATAAACAGCAGATCTTATGCAAATGAGCCATGTGGGCTTAAGTTTCGTTTGTGTGAAATGTGAACAAAAGTGAGTTATTTTACCATAAGTTCAGAGATATCCTACAATGCAACTTTCAGGTGCTGCTGTGCCTCTAATGCTGGCATGTACTGCTTTATGCTTTCAAATATTCAGGATGGGTTAATGTTTTAAATGAATGAAATGTCACGCAGCTAAAATGTCCTTCATTTCACACTAGTGCGGAGATTGGCCGAGTTCGGAAACCTTCGGGAGGCAGCGCAGTGATTTGTGGGATTGTTCTTAGCTCCTTATGAGCTGATGAGAAACATCCCAAGGTTCCTCTACCTGCAGAAGGAGCTCGAGGCAAACTCCTCCCCAGCAGAGTCATTATTTCAAATGATAAAACATCAGATATCAATGCTGTGGGACCCAAAAAGAATGTTTTTAAGCTTCGAGCACAACGTGTTGCTGAACCATAACAGCTATTTAAATCCAGGTGGTGACTATTTTTGTGATCAGGTGTTTTGTGTAGTTGAACATAAATAATGTATGCGTTTATGTTTTGATGTGGGCCGAACATTATTCCGTGGTCGTTAAAGTCAAATTTGCGAGATGTAGGACCTCTTTCATGCTATTCGGCAATACGTGCTCAATGTGCTTTTTGTGCATAAATCAGGAAGAGGGTATGTCTTGTCAACCCGCCGCCTCAGCTGCACCCCTTCATCTCCCCGTCTTCTTCTTCTTCATCGTAGGAACAGAACATGAGCCGCCTCAGACTCTTCGTCTTGTCTCTACCAGCCCCAGTATCGAGCAATCTTTATTTCTGCTGATTTCTTGTGAATACATTGTCAGTTAGTCTTAGTCGTCTGCCTGCTGGATATTATTGTGTGCATTTTACTTATTTATAATGCAATTTGCTTCTAGCTGATGAAATTACTTCCTCTGAAATGCCAAAAGAAATGGTGTGGTTTTTGTTTCGGAAAATGAGCTTGCATACTTTAAAAACAAAACCAATTATTCCTCAAATCCAAAACTTTGCAAACGCAGCGTGCTTCTCTGCCAGCTGTGCCCTATTTAATTACCCAAAACGGAAGATTTTTTTTCACTTTAAGAGTCTTTTGCTATTTCCATAGCAAGATTACAAAAAAGTATTGCTCTATCTCAGCTTCCTATTCCGACTGGAGAGGCAGTAGGTAAACACTAGCATTAAAATTGATAAGATATTAAAAGAAGTGTTGTAGGAAAAACTGTCTTCCTCTTAAGTTGGTCGAGAAGAAGTCAAAGAATTTTCTTTTTTATTCAGTTTATTTTATTTTTTATTTATTTGATAGGGACACGTGTGAACAATAAACATGTACCACACTACAACATTTATAGCCAGGGCTAATTTGCAATGTCCGTCCCTAGAAGGGCTTTTCAAATGCACACACAGAGTACAGAAAATACCGAGATTTTCCGAGAAGGCTACTAGCCACTGCAAGGCGTATGCTGCCACGTACTGAATCAGTTGTGTTATAGATACAGATGGCTTGTTTGGAATTGCCCATATATGTTCATGTTCATGTGGGGCGGCACGGTAGTACAGCGGTTAGCGCTCGTGCTTCACAGCTAGAAGGTCCGGGTTCGATTCCCACCAGGGTCCAGGCCTTTCTGTGTGGAGTTTGCATGTTCTCCCCGTGTCTGCGTAGGTTTCCTCCGGGTACTCCGGTTTCCCCTACCACTAAAAACATGTACAATAGGTCAGGATGTATGAGAGTGTGTTTGAGAGTGTGCATGGGGGACGACGGATGGAAATTAGCTCAAGGCTACAATCCGGTGTGGCTTGTTCATTAACTTGCACTGTCCCTACCAAATAAACCAATAAATAAATAAATAAAAATGTTCAAAGCAGCCATGGAAAACTTTCTCCCATTTCTCCACTATTACTTTAACAAATGCTGAATTTTTCTACTAAATAAAAATACAAAGACCTGGCGAGGAGCAAAGTGGTTCAACAGTCCAACAGTTTCCTCTGAGGGAGCCCTCTACCCCGAGAGCAGCGGTTGGCTGTGTGGGCACTGTCCTCTGGGTGCCCCGATGGAGGTGTGGTGTTTGTGCTGCGCCCCTGCTGGGCGTCCTGTGGCGGTGCCCTGTGGCTGTGGCTGATGTGCCGCGCCCGGTGCAGACGGCTCCTCTGATGGTATTTCCTTACCTGGTTCATCTGTACCCAGACTCAGCCCTACGTCCATTATCTTATCTTGTGGGTCTGTGCAGGAGTGTCTGTGTGCGTGCGTGCATGCGTGCGTGTGTGTGTGTGTGTGTGTGTGTGGCCAAGGGGAGGGGGTGGGGTGAGCAGTATTATTGTTTTTTTTTTATTTGGAAGAGTGGGTGGTTGGGTGGGCGGGAACTGCTTTTAATCTGTAAAGCACTTTGCGTTACAACCTTGTATGAAAAGCGCTTTATTTAAGTTTTGATTGATTGATTGATAGAAAAAACAGGCAAGGCTAACTGGAAGCTAGCGAAACTAACGTTAGCTTCATGCAGTGCTAGCCAACGAGTACCGTTTTTTGCTTCTACTGAACAATTTTCAGCGAAAAAACACCCATATGGCCCGATTTTGGTTTGAATTTTTTGATGTGTAATGAATATGTTTATAGTGTGCCAGAAAACGCTAAAAACAGTGAAAATGTGTGATTTACAATACAAGGTTTCTTCCCCCTCGGCTATAGGCCATGCCCCTTGTATTATGGGTAGCTGTCTGTATCTATTGCATTATGTCTTTGTGAATGTTAACACTCTACATTCTGGAAATCATTCCAGAGTGAATTAAAAAAAAGTTCTCCATGCCATTACTTGATCACAAGTAGTTTCTCTCTTACGAGCAGAGAAGTGGTGAAGTTGTACACAAAATGCTTAATCGTGTCATGTCATGTGACTGTTTTGGTGGCCTAAAGTGATGATAAATACCCAACAGAGAAATATAGGTTATATTGTGTAAAATAATTAAATATTTTGATAAAATAAAGTTCATGCAGAGGGTTTCCTTGCAAAATCCGGATGTTGTTCGCATTCTCTTTCTTCCTATTTGGTTCGATCTAAACTGTGAAGCTTGATCCGGCCAGACTCTGAAGAAGCAGAAAATTGACTTGAACTGTGTTTTGTGTTGGAGAGCGGAGGATGTGGAACTGCTCTTATTAACTACAATAGGAACCCATTAATTGTGTAATAGAGGAAACAAAACATAATGTCTCCATGTCACAGCGATGGCCCTGTCCCAATACGTGCCAACCCAAAGATGTTAACAATTCCCAGCCTCTTGTCACGTGAAGGATATGGATAATCCACTTTGGCTGTCACACGTAATTCGATGATGACAACTTCTTCCCGCTTCTCATCCTTTTTTGGTCCCTAATTCTTGCAAATCACCTCACACTCCTGATGTCTGCAGGATTTGGCCATTTCTTCTTTATCCCCTTGTCATTACATTGTACAATTTATGCATCGCAGTCAACTTGATTAGCCAAATCGTCAGGTGAATATCGCATCAGTGTCATCCAATTTTCTGGCAGATCTTGTCAGTTCTATAGCCGCTAATCCGTCACTTTCCATTCAAAAAACACACGCTCGCTCCTCCATCCAAACAGGCGATATTGATAGATGCTAATCCCACACACATGCAGGATTAAAGGGAGAGCCGCTGTGCTCACTCGGTGTGACTTTTAAAGATAATGAACAAACTTTGCCAATGAGTTGCTGCGAACGTAATTAGGGAAGAAGCGTCATGTTTAAGCATTAGTTAGAAAATGCAAAAGGCTTTATCAGACTTTCAACAAGTAAGAGTAAGCAAACGGCAGATCACTATTGCTGAAAAGCAATTGTTTTTATCCTTCCTCATTGGATCAGTCTGGTATGCCATATCAGACGCTACCATGAGCCCAGGTATTTTTATAGGAATGAAAAAAAGAATGGGGTCAAGTTATAACTACTTTGCATTACCAGCCTTTGAAGAAGGAAAGGTCAGTTATCCCAAGTTTAAAAGGAGACAGATTCAAACTTACAGCTGCTTCGCTCTGTAGTAGATCTAAAAATAGTTGTAGGTCCTGTTCTTTTGTTCTTGCTGCTGTGCCCACTGCTCCCCTGTCCCTGGGGATTGGAGCTCAGAGCTGGTCATCATTAAGGCAGCCCTTAAAGCCACTACTTTTTGCTCTTCAAGCTTCAGGGGAGCTGGTTTTCTTTGGTATCTTACTTTGCTACACCAAGACACTAAACCCAGAAGCACAAGGCCCATGCAGGATAAACTGAAACCGTGAGCTGTGAGTTCTTCTTCCACACTAAAGACTAAGTGAAGGCATCAAAGAGGGAGGGGACATTTGTACTTTCTCTCAGACTACTGCCTGGATTTCAGCTGCTCTTGGTGTTAGCAGTAGCATTAGCAGTATCTTGCACATTACAAGAAAAACACAGTCTGGTATCGGACTAGAGAAGAATAAATGTACTTGCAGATAGAAAACGTAGAAAATCTGAGACATTGGCATACATTCTGAAAGTATTGGAACAACTCTAAAGAACCATTGCTAGCATTTGTATGGTGCAACACATGAGGCTGTGTATTATGATCAGGTGGGTGATGCTAATAGTTGTCAATATTTCGATTTTATTTAGAATGCCTTTTGCACTCCAACTCATTTGACCATGACATGGACACTACAATTATCTTTCTGAGATGAAACTTACTGAGATTGCTCAGTGAAAGATTTTGCACTTTTCCAAAATGTAAACATGTAACATGCAGCAAATTATAGAGTTGCTACCTCTGAGACGATCTTTGGTCAAGTCTTTTCATTTTATCCATTTCAATTTATTTAACAGAATTCTTAAAATAATTCAACTCACATACTTTGTAATTATATCTGCAGTAACTGCTTTCTGTTAGTGGCTGCACTGATGCAGAACAAAGCCGATTTAAGGGATCCTTGTAGTTTGCATTTTGCTTCTTCAGTAATTACCAAAGCACCTCAATCTGTCTGTCACAGCGAGAGACTTTTTCTCTTTGGGGCTTTTTTGTTGTTCTTGCAAAACTGCAAAACGTGCACTAGAATCACATGTTTTTCAGAACATGTTTTATCTCATGGAGACAGGATTTTTTGTTTTTGTTTGCAAAGAACACTGTATTACCTATTAGCAACATTTGTGATTTGCTAATTGCAATTTCCATTTACAAAATGTGATGTACACTAACTGTTTAGTTTAACGTTATTGCAATATTTAAAAAAAATACTGCTCTGAAAGAGTTTTTCTAAGTCAAACTATATCACAATAAAGCAAATTGAAGAGTAAAAAGGATAAAGGTTAAATTGACGACTTCATACTATATGTTTTCTGTTGTTGCTGTATGTGTTTGCAACATATTGTGCTGCCTTATTTCCAGTCCTTGCATTAATGGAAGGGTATGTAGTAATTGGATATTTTATAAACAAAGTTCAAAGTCATCAAGTAAACATACTAGAGTTCTTACTGTTCTTTCTGATGACAACTCTAACATTTCCTAATTACATGTTAGATGTTCTTAAGCCCGCCCACAGCCAGTTGTCCAATCAGAAAATTCTTAGGGTTTTCAGATTTGACTAAAACCATTTGAGAATAAACCTATATTGCCATTTTAAGGCAGTAAGTGTTCCTGCTCCATACCCTACCTTTAATCTTGCAGTCCTAGTAAAAGGAGGCTTCAGTCTCACACTGGCTGTGCGCCGAAGCTTAAAATCTCATGTTCGGTGTGATGAGGGGAGACAGAAATGCCCGAGGGACCAATCTGAGCCATGCTGAGGTGTTAGCGACGGAAGAGAGGAGCGAAAGAGAGAGAGAGGTAGAGGTGTGAGAGCGCATTGACCTTAGACATGCTCCAGGACATACTGTAGGGCCTCGGATGAGACCGTTATACCCACATTTACTTACCATGACTGGGACAGAGAGAGGAGGAGAGGTCTGGTAAGGTGTCCTGCAGAGTGGTGGAAACTTTTTAAAAGGGGAAAAGGAGAAAAGCCAAATGAAAGACGTGATGAAATGGGATGTGGGGAACTTTTGGGCAAACTTTAGACACAAAAGGAGGTGTTGTAAGGAAGAAGACACAGTTTGTATTGGCAAAGAGTAGGAATGTGATGTTTCCTACAGATGACAGTGTAAAGGATAGGGATATTATTCTAAGTCAACTTTTTAGCGCTCGTTACCATAGAGCAACTAGTCGAAGTGCCTTGGCTTGACTACACTGCTTCACCAATTTCCCCTGAGTTTTTCCCATGGCCTTACTTTCAATATAACCACAGATCATTTAAAATACCACCAAATCCCATTGCAGTGTTTGGTCTGTAAGCTCTAAGTCGTACAGAAGCTTTTCATAATAGAGAAAAGTGCCTTATCCACAAACCGATGTTGTTCCAATTAACTAACATTATTGGAACAGCAGGCTGACTATATACACGTTGAACATTGAAATGGCCACAGGAAAGAGGCATTTCAGTTTAGGAGACTTCCTGTGTTTCTGAGAGAGTCGTGTTCATATCTGTTCAGAAGGAGACAACCTAAAGACCATTGTCCAGGAGGAAAGGGAAAGAACCAGCCCCTGTTATTTATTTTCATTGAAGATATTTTTGAGAACGGGGGAGACATTATGAAATATGGAAATTTTATAAATCATTATAATTCCCCTGTAACAACCTAAGAAATATAATCGTGTGGTCAAAAGTATTCCTGTATTCCCACAGGAATTAAAGGGCATAACAAAATGCCCCAAAAAATACCTTCTTGCATCAGGTGTTAAAGGTCCTATATCATGCAAAATCAACTTTTGGAGCTTTTAACCATGTTGTTATGCTATTTCCTTATCAAAAACACAACCAGAGTGTGTTTTGGCTTTATTCACGCAGTTCTCAGCAATCCTCCTGAGTCCTGCTCTCTGAGCAGCTGCTCCGCCCTCTCCTGGTAAATGACTGACTTGTGTCCATTTTACGCATTTCACGTAAGTAAGTACCAAAGTGGATTAACTCTTATAACCGGCACGATTCTCACAATAAAAACACCCAATGGAGAGACCTGAGCACTAAGTAAATCAAAACACATGTTAAATACTGCTGATAATGTACGTTAGCCATTTATAAAGCTGTGTTACATATGTCAACTCTTTATAACTGCATTGTGAATAACTAGGGATGTAACGATTCACTCAAACCCCGATTCGATTTCCGATTTTAAGTTCCCGATTTCGATTTTTTCTTTTTTTAAAGAGCAACTAAACACCAAATCAAGTTTTTTTTACTGATAAACTTTCTCAATGGGTGTCTCATAGTGTTGTCTACTGGTCACTGACATTATTCTGACATTATAGCGCAAACAATAATTTCCCTGTAACAACCTATAATAACAAGAAATATAATCGTGTGGTCAAAAGTATTCCCACAGGAATCAAAGGGCATAACAAAATCCCCAAAGACATAGCTTTAGGTTAAGTTTTCCTAAATGGAATCAATATTAGAGATAAAAAATGCTTATTGTATTTACAACAAAGTTAGAGTGGGGTATTGGACGTTTTTACATAATGTGTACCCGACTAATTTGAGAGTCGCAAAGTACTCGGATAAATCATCAGTTTGTACTTTATTTTAGTTTGTAGTTTATTTATTTTTTGATTGCAAGTACAGTCAGAAATTTTGGAAAGACCTTGAATCATACATGCAACAAAAAACATCATTTGATATTAAGCTGAATTTACCAAAACATAATAACTTATTATAACCACCCCAATTGGAAAATAACATTTATGCTGAATTGATTTATTGTTTTAGGTAAATTTCATATTCATAAAGTAAAATTTAGCAAAAACTATAGTTATCCCCTACTTAAAGTATTCTTAAATGAAATTGAAACGTATTTAAGATCTCTAAACAAAGGTTGGAATAAGAACTCAATTAAAATATTAAATATATAACGAACTATTCACATAATTTTCGCGGCAGCTTTTGTTTCATGTGGGTTGGAGATCTGCATTAATCGACAACTAATCGATTACCAAAATAGTTGTCAACTTATTTCAATAATCGATTGGTCACTGTCTGGTGGACACAGGCTCAAAAAGAGTAAAGATGACATGAAAGCGATGTATTTTTGATGAAAACCTACTTTGTCTTTGAAGTGAGGGTAATGGAGTGTCTTGCAAATTGTCTCAGTCAGTCGGAGAGCTGAGTTAGCACTAGGAGCCTCCTAGAAACACTCATTTTAAGTTTGCTCCTTCAACATGCCCTCAAGCCACATTAGCTTGATGTGATACACCTTTTTTTGTTAGGCCCGAGCCGGACGCAGTCTCCGGCAAGGCACTATTGTTTTTGGTTTTCTAAAATTTTTCTCCGTCAACGATTGCATTTTTGACCCGCTAAACGTCGGCGAAAACTCATCAGATTTGGCGGAGACATTTGGATGGCGTGAAAATTTATGGAAATAGATGAATTGGCCACGCCCAAAACAAAATGGCTCGACAGCGCCCCCTCAAAGTTGACCCCTATTCAAATGAAAACGCTCAGTTTTCGGCATAGGCCAAAACCGTTTGGTGCAGTGAAAGGGGACAAACTAAAAACTGAATTGGAGCGCCACGCCCGGACGCACAGGAAGTCGGCCATTTTGGATTGAAATCCAGAGACCGTTTGGATTACTCTTACGTTTTAATTTTTTTATTATTATTATTTTTCATACACGTTTCATAGTCAAGCAAGTGATCGATCGTGGGAATGACCGGTGGTTTAATCGATTGCCAAAATGATTGGTAGTTGCAGCCCTAATCTGCATATTGACAGGCACCATGGTTGTCAGCCTGGAACTTTGACTGCCCCCATCGCGGCCTTGGCTTCTTGGAACGCTGAGATGTCATGTGAACGTATACCTGTATTTATATACTTAATGTTATTTAATGCCTTTCCCCTCTTTTTGCCACTGTCGTCGTCCTGCTTTTATTTTTTTGCTTATGCTTTTGTTTATGCTCTGTTTCTTTATCCTATGCTGTTGTTTCGAACTCTTTTGTTGAATTTTCCTCCTTGGGTATGTCTGGTTCTGTTTGTTACAGTAATGTATATCGAACAATTTGTGTTGAAAAACCCCGTGCCATATGTCACCTCTGGTTATAAAAAAAAAAAAAAAGTCTGTCTATATACACGTTGAGCACTGAAATGGCCACAGGAAAGAGGCATTTCAGTTTAGGGGACTTCCTGTTTTTCTGAGAGAGTGGTGTTCATATCTGTTCAGAAGGAGACAACTTAAAGACCATTGTCCAGGAGGAAAGGGAAAGAACCAGCCCCTGTTGCAGTGGAAGATGTCTTGTCACATTTGTCTCTCGTCTTGACAGGGAGAAGTGTCTGAGGAGCTTCTACACTTCTGTCCACTCTCATCACAAAACAAGGGTTTATCACCCAACATTCCCCCTGACCAGTGCTGTCAACACTCAGGGCAAATGTCAAATGGCAGGAGAAAATAACAAGAAGAGATGTGTTGCTTTTAGATAAGCACAAGACACTTTTAGTTCACTCTCTCAAAAGAAGAATCAGCCATGTTACCGCTTAAACAACGGCTGCAAGAGCTGCAAAGTTACATGCTTATGGAGAACATTTAAAATCTAGCCTAAATTTAAAAAAGTCCCTCTCAATTCTCATGTGAGATTTTTGTTGGGTTGCGATGGAATTGCATATTAAAAGCACTAATGTGGCGTCCAACACCGCTCGTCTCATTACCAGTGCAGAAGGGAAACTGCTCCTGTGTTATCCACACACAGCCCAGACTTACTTTATAACATGTACTACAAACTGTTCACACGTTCATTTGGGTGGTGAGATGTGTCATCATACGTTCTCCCAACCCTCACTCGCCCGCTCGCTCGTCCTTCAGTGCCTCGTGTCAAACGCACAGCCTGGTCTCTATGATGGTAAAAGCTGTTGTTTTGTACAGCAGATCAAATCCTAAGTTGAGCTCGACTGCTTGCGCTGATGCTCCAGCCAAAACTGCTGCTCTCAACTTGTTTTTCACATTCTCATTCTATTAAAGTGCTGCAACTTCTCTCATGCTCACCTTGCTCACGCTACAAGTAGGCGGTAATCACAAGCTTGTGCTCCCGTCTTTGAACTGCTGCTTCCTGACTGCCTGCTGTGCAGACTTCTCCATATTATAGACTGCTCTAGACACAGCTATCAAGGTAAAGAAGTCCCAAGGTCTTATCTTTACTCAAATGATCAACACGTGGACACCTTGTTTAAGAATAGGACCTATTTGGTTTGATTTGTTTATAATTATCTGTAAAAGGCTAAACTTAAAGGAGAGTGTGGGTCCCTTGAAAAAAGTTTGAGAACCACCGCTCTAGTCTGTAGCAATGTGACAATGGCCTGCCAAGCTCTCACTCTTCTGTGAGATGGCTGAAATAGCCACAATTTGTGACATCTATGAATATGATCTTGTTAATTTATTCTAAAGCAAATGATTTATGACGAGATGGGAATAACAAAGCATTGTTTTGTTTTTGAATTTTGCATAACCCTGAAATCAGAATCGCAGAGTGGAAATCATATCAAAAGTGATAAAGCTGGTTATGCACATCACTATTTGCTTGTGTTCTTTGAGCTTTAAATATCATTGATAAAGTTATAGAGAGAAGAGAAAGAAAACAGTAAAGAGTCTGTCTCCTGATGCTTGGCCCAGATTTTTTTGACAATATTTACGGAGACATTTCAAAGTGCTGCTCACAGCAAACATACCCCCCAGCTCTGCTAAGGAACAGTATTTCAATCTCGTATAGACTCCGGCAGTGTCATTTCACAAAATAATGAAGACTGTGACAGTAATTTGAGCTGCACTACATTGCAAGTATGCTGTCTTACCACAAAGATGAAACATGACTGGCAGTGGTGTAGTGGTTTGAGAGTTTGCAGGTCAGTTTTCAGCCACATTGCTCATACGAGGGTGGCTTTGACAGGATAAATGAGATTAATCATAAGGTGAACCAAAAAATGTAAGCGAACCATAGTAACCCATGATGGATCTAATGTTGAGGGTCTTGACAAGCACGGCGCAGATGGTTAGTTTAATCTGAGCAAATTGGGGTGTGCAGGTCGAAAGAGACAAAATGTTCTACTTTTTGTTCATGAATCAGAGAATCAGCCTATGGACTATTTTTTCCTTATGTCCTATTTGCATTGTTGTCTTAAAAGGAGCTGCAACTTCGATTTCCGCAATATCCTAATCACATGAGCGAAATACCTTCTTGCATCAGGTGTATGTCAACCTTAAAGGTCGTATATCATGCAAAATCAACTTTTGGAGCTTTTAACCATGTTGTTATAGTATTTCCTTATCAAAAACACAACCAGAGTGTGTTTTGGCTTTAATCACGCAGTTCTCAGCAATCCTCCTGAGTCCTGCTCTCTGAGCAGCTGCTCCGCCCTCTCCTGGTAAATGACTGACTTGTGTCCATTTTACGCATTTCACGTAAGTAAGTACCAAAGTGGATTAACTCTTATAACCGGCACGATTCTCACAATAAAAACACCCGATGGAGAGACCTGAGCACTAAGTAAATCAAAACACATGCTAAATACTAGTGATAATGTACGTTAGCCATTTATGAAGCTGTGTTGCATCTGTCAACTCTTTATAACTGCATTGTCAAGTTTTGTTTTAACATCTGCATTTTTGTCCTTGTAACTAACTGTCTCTGTAAGAGAACTTTACATTACAAAAAATTACAAGGCCTGAAAATGAACTATAATCATTTTGACATGAGTGCTTGTAAATTTACATGTTTTCAGCATAAATAACATGTGTAGCAAAGCAAAGCAAATATTTTGAGATTATATTGTATTTATTTTACCAAACCTCTTTTTTTTTTTTTTTTTTTTTTTTGCAGTTTGAACATAATACTACCATTTAGAACTAATTTTACAGTGCAGTTTTTTTCACCCTCGAACGCCTCGTGCAGCCTTTGTAAACATAAGGAGGAAAAAGAAATGATGGCTCCCTGTAGGTATTGGATTATTTGACAAGTGGACATTTGATGAGGATTTCAGCAGAATCAGAGCAGGTTGGTCAGATGTTTGTCAGTTTATGATCTTTGGTAAACTTCTGTCAAAATGCTAAACTCTGCGTTAGCCGCTAAAGCAAATCTTGTAGCCGCTAACTTTAGCTGCGTCTGCTGCTGCTATGCCTACACGTGTATGTGTTTACATGGTGTGCCGTGTGTTGGGGGTGAGGTGGGGGGAGGTGTGGAGCTTGTCTTGAGAAAAAGTTAAAAACAACGAGCTGTGTTCCGGTCTATTTCAGTCGCGCAAAATGGAGTAGCTGAGGGTGGCTTTAAAATCGATTCTTTTATTTTTTACGTCATTCACATTTTACGCATATTAAATCAATTTTAAATCGATTTTCGATGAATCGTTACATCCCTAGAAGTAACTTCACTTATTGCTGCGATAATTATATTTCTACTACTGCTAATGTTGCATGGGCGGCATCAACTCATTTTAGATACATTTTCCATTTTTATAAGTGGAGGTGGTGAAAATTTCAAAATGCTGCACACGCTGCACATGTCCCTTGAATCTTGGCCATGCAGCTCAAGTTGTAATTTCATTGTAAATTTCTATTTTGATGAGGATTTATTGTGTAGTCTCTGACTTGTTTCTTTATTCACACTTGGAGACAAAAATGGCTCACGACTCAGGGGTGGTGTTTGTGAGGAGTAACAAGAGCGATTGTTTACCATCTGTCAGAATGAGCTGCCAATGCTGCACTACTAATGAGACTATTAACATAATGTGCTCAAATCTGGGTAGTAATTGAAAAAATGTAATGAAGAAAATTTAAAAGCAGCACTTAGTCTTATTTCCAAAACTATCTACCACACAGCTCCATGCACAGTGTGGTGTGTGCAAATTATATGTGTTGTTATCGGTACAAAAGAACGAAGATGAAAGTTTCACAGCACTATCAAGTTTTAGTATAATAACTCGTACAAGCCACTAGATACTAAATAGCAATCCTGTCTACTTTGGTCGTTTCTTCTTCTTCCACTGAAGCGATCCGATTTGTATTTCCCAGATTTTGTTGCGTCACGAATGAAATGCAAAACTATCCACATTTTGAAAGCCTATAATCCATCGCCATCCCTGTTCTGATCTCAAACTGTCTCACCCCTACTCTCATATACTTGTATAGGTATTATTTGAAATTTCAAAACATGAAATATCAATGTTGATGTACCCAAAGTCACATCTGCAAAACTGTTACAATCCATCAAAGCCATGATTAGCTTGTCCGTGTGTTTCAATGGCTCCTGTTTTGAGGACATACACAGTTGCACAAAGCTGCTCGGAGATTCCAGCCTTTATCTCCCTCCTGTGGTTATTATGAAGCGGCTTTATTACAGGATCAAGCTAATGCGCCAGCAGCCAATTACACCGCGGCAGTGTGTTTATGTGCCTCCGAATCGTGCTGTTCTTTTATTATTGAATTTCTCACACGGGAAAAAAAAAAGCATAAACCCGCGCAATTATCCGACAATTGGAAATGTTTTTAAGAGAATGAGGGCAATAAAAATGGCAGACATTTTAATTGAATATTTTTGGGAATGGAAGATGATAGAAATTAGGTCTGCGTGAGTTTGGAAATGACTTGTGTGTGTGTGATTTGTGAGTAGATTTGCAGTGTATGCTTTGAAACAACTTAAGAAGGATTAACATGAGTGGATGTATGGTTTTAAATATATGTTTGTAGAGATAATTGCAGTCTTAGTGTAATTTGAGTGAAATGATCAGGGGAATTTGTATTTTTGAGCATTTTGAGTTAAGGTTTAAATGGTAAATTGTCTCAACTCATATAGCGCTTTTCCACCTTCATTAGGCACTCAAAGTGCTTTACAGCAAGGATCCACTCACCCATTCACACTCCAGTGTACGCAGACACTAGGCAAGGAGGGTGAAGTGTCTTGCCCAAGGACACAACGGCAATGTGCACCTTCAGGAGGCGGGATTCGAACCTTCTGATCATGAGACGACCCGCTCTACCATCTGCGCCACTGTCGCCCCATGTGTTTTGCCTTTCTTTGACTCTGTTTCCACAGCTAGTCATCACCACAACCCTCCTCCTCTCCATCCATACTGCTGCAGCAGATCCACCAGCCTCCTCAGCCTTTCAATCCCCCTCATCACCATATAGGCCATATCATATCGTGCACGGTTATACGTAGATTTTAGAGACGAGCAGCACAGCAAGGTTGTGAGAGCCAATCTTCACAGACTGCCAATCGCTAGCATTACCCAATGTCAGCATAACATAAGCCACGTTAGCTTAACGTAGTCTTTTAGATGCTTTTTCCCTTTAGTTTTTGTCTCAGCACTACTAAATAACTTCGTAAACTCCATCAAACGGCAGTATTTGTACACAGTGCTCAACTCGCAGACCGCAGACTTTACTGGCTTTATTTCTGCCGTCTCCATGAAATTATTGTGTTGTCGCTTCTTGCATTTCCTCAGCATGACCACCTTCCACTACAGAATAGACATTAGTCAGTAAAGTAAGTAAAGCGAAGCTGTGTAGGGTTGAAAACTATCCTCGAGAAAAGGCCATTAAGTTTATCCATTGAAGAAACTTTTCCTCACACGTCGCTCATTTGCCCAGATACTCATTTGCAGAGCTACTACGATAATCTCCTTATTCTCTGCCCTTGGTATTACCGCACAGAGAACACATGGATGAATGAGGTTCTAATGAGCTCTGCAGAGATGAGCAGGTATCACAAGGACCCCCGGGGTTTTCCCCCCCACACTCCACACAACACACCTGCTATTATTATCCTCTTCCCACCTTGAGAAGCAGCGTGCGCAACTCACTCTGATAGACAACTTAAGACTGCAGTGGTTAAACATACGATTGTTTGATGCGAGTGGATGGAAGTACTGGTAATTGTAACGTTGCACTGTTGAAATTACGATTCAAGCACAGTTGAAACATGGGTTCTATCTACCGCCATAAGTAAAAGGTTGGTATCGTGATCGTTTTCAATAGTTTTGGGCATTTGCAAGAATTGCCCGACGCCCGTGTTTATTTCCCTACGCTCTGGATGCTCCTCGTTTGTTATGCCGCCTGTTTGAGCTGAAAACGTAAGCGCTGGGTCGTTGTTTTTGTTTTGTTCCTGTCGTGCCCCTATCTTTGAAAGCCCCTCGACGGCAGCGGCACAAATCTGTCAAAAGTCCCCGTCTTCCCTCTTCTCTTCAAATCCTCGGGAGCGGTTTCGCCTGACACCCCGCAAGACAAAACAAAGTCTGGTTCCTGACTGCCACAAACTTTGAGCTCTTTCTCACAGATTGTTCTCATGCTACATAAATCATCCCCAAACAATGTTCTTTGTTAAACTCATTATGTGCTGTCATCTTTAATGGCTTCGATACCGTTTGCCACATGCTGACAGACTTTCCACAAAGAAATCCATGCAACACCTTAAATTAATAACTCGAATCAAATGCAATATTAAACCAAACACGAAGTCGGAACTCTGACTGACGTGTTTCCATGGTTACGGTCCTCTTCCCGCTCCAAGCAAGTAGCCCAGTGTAAAAATAAAACAGTCAGAATCTCTCCACCAACAGTTTTCTTTGATTGGGAGCCTGCGTTTGTTGTCCCCTCATTGATTTACATTAATTTCACAGGCAGATCAAAGCTCTGGCTCTGCAGCGTCCAGCAGCTTGTGTTGAATGTAATGTCTGACGGTGGCCATTGGAGGGCGCTGTGGTATAGTGGTTTATGGGGCTAATACAATGCTTTGAACTTGGGAGTCTGTAAGGTTTTTACATGTATAGCCTACTACTACTACCACTACAATTACTATTACTAATGATATACACACCATTATTACTACTATTGCTTGTTTACTACTACAGCCACTACTGTTAGACCTGATACTATGAAAACTACTACTTTTACTACTAGTACTACGTCTCTCTACATGTCATCGGTTTGGAAAAAGCTTGAAGGATTCAAAGTAAGTCACTGCTACTCTACCAGTACTCCTATCACTAGTGTTGCTGTTACTGCAGCTTACTGTGACTACTAGTGCTGCTGCTTGTATTACCAATTGATCATTAGCATTCAAAACAGATTAGGAAAACGAAACAGATATATATATATATTTTTAATGTTTATCTTATTTTCAGGATGTATTCCAGAGACAACAACGCTTTGCCTCAGGTTTGACTCCGGCAGGCTGCGGTTTACCAGAGAATCCCACCTCAACTTGTGTACGCATAGGGGCAAGCTTTAGGCAGGTACCCCAGAAGGAGGGGGGCGACCCAATCGTGACTGAGTATTGAGGACAAAAAAAATCTTCAACTGACTGCACCTGCTATAAAACACTCACTGGAGCTCCTTGACATAGGCATAGGTATTGCTTACAGTGGGCAACCAAGGGCTAAGTGCCGGACTATTGAGCGCAACTGAATATACTGTAAGCCGCACCAACTAAATTCCAAAAGTAAAACGAAAAAAGTACGTATATAGGCCGCACTTGTCTATAAGCTGCAGGTGTCTGTCCATGCAACATGAGGGCGCACGCACACACGCTGCACCAGGGCCGAGAGGTGAGCGTGGTGTGGGATAGGTTATAATGCACACGGCGTACGAGCAGCACCGCGGACAAGTGTCCCTCCTCTTTGCCCTTTCATTCTCATCTCCTCCTCGCTTGTTTTTCATCAACATTGCGCTGCATTTTCCATACGTTTACCCGCTAAATGGACACCATCAAACTACTTTTTTAGCCCACTGGGAGCTAACACTGTTCTGAGAGAAAGAGCATAAAGCGATGGTCTTGGTGTAGCACCGCCCCGGCATCAAAGCACTGGCCTCACCACGCTTTAGAAACGTGACCAATACACTCACTACGGGATACCTCCTCCATATGATATCTCAGACCAAATTTCTGGTTGGGCTCGGGCATAAGATCTTAACTCTTCGCCGTCAGCGCGTAAAAATGTGTAAATTAGTCGCATCGTTGTATAAGCCAAATGGTTCAGAGCGTGTGAAAAAAGTAGCGGTTTATAATCTGGAAATTAGGACAGGTTCACTATGTACACATTTTCAGGCCGGTGTACTGCACAGGTTCATTGGATGTGGGTCCATACTGAACTATGTGGGGTTGGGTTCTCAGTAGTGATGGGATTTTCGGCTCTTTTTGGTGAACCAGATCATTTGGATCGGATCAAAAGAGCTGGCTCTTTTGGCTCCCAAATGGCTCTTTTTTTTAAGAGATTTTAATTCATGGCTTGTGAGCCTTTCTACTGCCCCCTGCACACAACAACTATAATCAAGAACGAAATTAAAACAAAAAGAGGAATTTATTTTTTTCATTGCTATAATAATGTGATATTTGCTTATAGTGTTGTCTTCAGGAATCAAAGTTGATTTTTCGAGGTTGTGGAGCCATTGTTTATTATAGCAACATACACTTTTATATACAGTCAAAATCCTTCGTGCTTCTCCCAGTGCCTCTGCTTCCTGTGTCTCCTCCGCCGCCGTGAGCTTCTGGAGCCTCGCGCTGAGAGAGGGATACAGACTCCAGACATAACTGAAGTTATAACTTTTGACAGGACTCCTGTACTACTTTAGTAATGCGCTCACACACATGAGAGGAACAGGCCGACATTGCGACGTATCGCCGTATCACTCCACAAACCCTGCGTAACTTTATCTAACTTTATCTAAACCGAAAATATGAAACGGATATTTCTCAAATAAGAAGTGGCTGAAAGCTAGGGATGCGCTGACTACATTTATGGATTAGTTTAGGTTTGTAGAGATCTTGATTTTGTGTAAATAGCAGGTTCATTCCTCGCGGACGGGCTGCGCCTGCAGAGTTCTCCTTTCTCCCTCTCTCCTGATCCCATTCTCTTTAAGATAAGATAGATAAGATAGCCTTTACTCATAGTCTTTGCCTTTTCTCGAATGTAGCAGAGAGCGGTGCATGTGAAGCTTGATAAACATGCAACATGCAACCTTAGATAAAACAAAAAAGAAGAAGGAAAAAAAAGTGTCTCGCGGGTGAGACTCGGCTCTCATCATTCACTTGTACCGACTCGTTCGCGACCGACCCAACACTAGTTCTCAGGGACTCGGGTCAAAACAGGCTTCCCAACTTCTGCAGCGGAAAATCAGCTGGTCTAATACGAGCGTTAAGTTAAACCCTGGTACTTTCTTGAGTTTGGTGTGAGCTGTCTTTGTCCACTGAGTAAACTAACTGCGAGAGAAAAGCCCGACATAAGGTGAGCATAAAGAAAATGTACAATTATATTTTATAAGACCAAACAAAGGTTCAGCTTTTAATAAGCACATCTACACATTTAGATGGTTCGTTGAATGCAAATCAGTGATAAAAGACCACTCAAAATCCCCACTTTCCCAAATAAAAAGCACATGAACACAAACTAGCTGGGAACAATGATGTCACATCCCGGAGCATAAATATCCATATCGCAAGAAGCCACAATGTAGCTCATAAAAACTCTTCTAGGCACAGTTTTCCTAATTTTGTTTCTTTGTGGCACAATTTGATATGAAAGAGATGTGCTCAAAATAATGGTTGAATATTTTAGTTAAAAATAATGACACAAGCAATTCACAAACGCAATACTGCAAATGTTCTTTGATTGCGCAGCCGCACTACTATAGTAGTACTACTGTACAGCTCCATGCTGAATTCCATCACATGTCTGCCCCTCCCCATTCCTGTATCCCAGCTGTTTCTTCACAAAATGCATCTTCCAAAATTGGGCCTAATGATGCGTTCACTGCACACCCCACGCTGCTCGCTTTTATACAGATAAGCGGCAAAAGAATTAGCCTGAACAGCGTGAACCCGAACGCACCACGCCCAGATGCTACACCATTACAGGCCGTTTTCTCTGCTTTTGATGCCAACCCCAGGGGAGAAACCATTTTGAGAAGCAAAATGACTATCAAGCGTTCCCCCCCCACACAAAATCTTTTCAAAGCACAAACGAATGGAAGAAATAGCCGTTCGCAGTTCTTCAAAAGAGCATTTTTGCTCATGGAAATGCCTGTTTACACTTCAAGGGTTGAGAGCGGTGCTTGTGAGAGAAAGATGTCAAAACGTCTGGAAAAGCACACGATTTTGACAGATTAAAATTGCTAATAAATTCAGAGAGGCTTAAAAAGACACAGGCAAGTGAGTGAGTGGTGATGAAAAGCACAGTGCATGGAACATTTTTTAAATACCGGTACTTTAACGATACTGATCGAAACCTGAACGATACTTTTTTCGACACATATACTAAAGTATTTGTCATCTGGAACTGTAAAACAGAACAATAATGCACATTTATATCAGAAAACACAGTTTCTTTTTTATTTGTTTCATTAATTTGAGCTGAAACAACAGAGTACCTTTAACGCTGTCCCTGGACCAACAGGCGGTAGTACGTAAGAAGTACCTAAAATCCTAAACTAGACACTGACAATGCCTTTTACTTTTACATTGAGTCATCAAAAATGCAATGCCCCAAATAAAACATTACAAAAGACCGACATTTAACCAATTTTTACAGCAATTTGACCTTTTGCACCTCACACAGTCATCTTTTTCAACAGTAACTCCAACTTTGACATTATCCGCTTTACGACATGCGCCGCGAACGGCCCCCGTGAAATGCGCTCTTTTTATCTCAACTTTAGCGTGACTTATCCTGTTAGCTCTCTCCCAGACACTTTCCCATCAATGTGATCTGATTCCCCCGGTTTCACTCTTCCCCTGGAGACTTTTTCTCTTCTACTTTCAGCTAACTTAGAGATTTTACTTCTGACTTGTATGAAGAAAAAAAAAAAAAAAAAAACAGCAAAAAAAAAAAAGTGAGCAGAATGACAATGCTGCTTTTTTCTAAGCGCTGCCGCTCAAGGCGCGCTCCGGGTTGACTCTATTTTAGTTTCGGAGATGAAGCTGTATTCTTGTACTGTTACGCTCCGTGACAGAGAGGCTGCCTGTCGCTCTGATGCACTGGCCCGGTTTTCTATATAGTTTATATAACACGGCTCAGCGGTTCCTAAAGTGCGGCACGCGGCCTTCTGAGGGTCAGCAAAAGCACTGTGGCTGTTCAATCAGTGGGTTTGGCATGAAACTGCAAACACAAGCGATGTAAAAGACTTTCCCCTCTGCGATGGAAAAAAATAAATAATATTGTGCAGTAATGTTCAGTAGAGTAAATTGAATTGACTCACTGATTGTCACATATACAGAATCGACAGAAATCAAAATGGCCGATGTTGCTTAAGAATCATTTGTTGTGGTAATTGCTTCCAAAGATAAATGTGCTTGATATTTAGAGAGTGATATATTTCAAATGTTTATTCATTTTGATGATTATAACTGAAAACTAATGAAAACCCTAAATCAGTATCTCAGAGAATCAGAATATTAAGGTTCAATATTGAAGACATCTGGTGCCACACTTTATTCAGATAATTGACTCAAAACACATGCAAAGGCCTTTAAATGGTCTCTCAGTAGTTCTGTAGGCTACACAATCATGGAGAAGACTGCTGACTTGACAGTTGTCCAAAAAAGACGACCATTGGAGGGCATGACACAAAAGGTCATTGCTAAAGAGGCTGGCTGTTCACAGAGCTCTGTGTCCAAGCACATTAATAGAGAGGCGAAGGGAAGAAATGATGTGGTAGAAAAAAGTGTGCAAGCAAAAGGGGATAATCGCGTCCTGGAGAGGATTGTGAAACAAAACCCATTGAAAAATGTGGTGGAGATTCACAAAGAGTGGCCTGCAGCTGGAGTCAGTGCTTCAATAACCACCATGCACAGACGTATGCAAGACATGGGTTTCAGCTGTCGCATTCCTTGTGTTAAGCCACTCTTGAACAAGAGACAGTGTCAGAAGCGTCTCGCCTGGGCTAAAGACAAAACGGACTGGACTGCTGCTGAGTGGTCCAAAGGTATGTTCTATGATGAAAGTAAATTTTGCATTTCCTTTGAAATCAAGGTCCCAGAGTCTGGAGGAAGAGAGGAGAGGCACAGACTCCACGTTGCTTGAAGTCCAGTGTAAAGTTTCCACACTCAGTGATGGTTTGGGGTGCCATGTCCTCTGCTGGTGGTGGTCCACTGTGTTTTCTGAGGTCCAGGGTCAACGCAGCCGTCTACCAGGAAGTTTTAAAGCGCTTCATGCTTGCTGCTGCTGACCAACTTTATGGGGATGCAGATTTCATTTTCCAACAGGACTTGGCACCTGCCCACAGTGCCAAAGCTACCAGTGCCTGGTTTAAGGACCATGGTATCCCTGTTCTTGATTGGCCAGCAAACTCGCCTCACTCTAACCTATTGTGAAGAGGACGATGCAATACACTAGACCCAACAATGCAGAAGAGCTGAAGGCTACTTTCAGTGCAACCTGGGGCTCTCATAACTCCTGAGCAGTACCACAGACTGATCGACTCCATGCCACGCCGCATTGCTGCAGTAATTCAGGCAAAAGGAGCCCCAACTAAGTATGAGTGCTTTCCATGCTCATGCTTTCCATGCTCATGCTTTCCATGCTCATACTTTCCATGCTCATACTTTTCAGTTGGCCAACATTTCTAAATGGCATATTACAATGTGCCATAGGAGCGTTCTTCAAAACGAAATTTCACGTGCGCTAAAATATTAACAATGTGCTTTTGAGGCATTTTTGGAGTTGAAAAGGAATATACTAAACAACTTTGGCCCAAAGCCTGAGCTCGTCTAGCAGCGTATGTTTTTGTTGCGTGTTTCAAAGCACCCACAGTAAAGCGCAAAGATGAAAAGCTTTTTTTTTCTGGTAAACAATAGTTCTCCACTGATGGTGTGGCCTACATGCTGACAGCGTAAACAACTTCACATCCTCTTAAAGGGGTGGTTACCCACAATGCACTGCTGCTCGGGGCTTATTTTATTCATCAATACTCCACAACCTTTGAAAGATAAATATAATACTTCATATACCAATTTCCATAAGGCTGCAAAGTAAAAAAATGAAATGTTTGTTGCGTATATTAAAAGCTTTATGACGCACATACGGTAGTAGAAATAAAATCGAAATCGCAATATTGATTGAAAAAAATCTCTATTGATTTTTAGCAAAATCGTTCAGCCCTAACTGAAATACACTTGTGTTATGCCCCCCAATAACACTTGTGTTTTTATTTTATTTAACCTTTATTTAACCAGGAAAGTCCCATTGAGATTAAAAACCTCTTTCTTTTGAACGCCAACTGTAAGAGCCAACGCTCCTCCGTGAGATTAGGTTACAGATGTAAGAGGGCAGTAGACCAAGCATGGCTTTATAAATAAAAGTATACCAATGACCCAGCCTCCTGGAGGACAAAGAAGGCCATCCCACTCGAGAATAGAGCTCACAATGATGGGTCAAGGCCCTACAGTTAGTAAGGAACCTCAGAGAAGCATGATATACAGTGTCAATCTTATGTAGACATTGAGCAGACACATTCATGTACAACAGGTCTCCATAGTCTAAAATAGATACAAATGTTGCAGTGACAAGCCGCTTTTTTGCCTTAAAAGAAAAACAAAATTTATTTCGAAAGAAAAAGCCCAATTTGAGTTTAAGTTTTTTCACAAGATTGTCTATGTGGGGCTTGAAAGTCAGGGAGTCATCAAGCAATATACCGAGGTTTTTGTAAGTGTGAACCACCTCTATGACATTTCCCTCAAAAGTGGACACTATAAGGGGATCGTTTGAGGAACCTTCTTAGTGTTTGAAAACAACATTAGTTTGGTCTTTTCAGCGTTGAGGACCAGTTTTAGCTGCAGAAGTGTGTGCTGGACCACATCAAAAGCTTTCTGCAGAGATTCTACAGCTTTAACAGGGTTCAATCCAAAACAGTAAATTATTGTGTCATCAGCGTAAAAATGCATATTAGCGTCAGACACATTTTGTCCTAATTCATTAATATACATGATAAACAGAAGGGGTCCTAATACTGAACCCTGTGGCACCCCCTTGTGGACATTAAGAACACAGACCGTCACATTTAATACACTGGGTCCTGTGACTCAAATAATTTGCGAACCAAGAAACATGATAAGACAGTCCCAAACAAAGAAGCCTATGCTTTAAAATAGCCTGAAATTATTTATTTCAAGTATTTCAATGAGTGCCCTATAAAGGGTTAACCGCTTAACTCTCGCCTTAACTGAGCACATTTTCTCCAGTGTTGACATTACGCAAATCTAAAAGCTTCTTGGGGGGAAAAAAGCGACAAAACAGCATCAAAAAATGAGAAGAAAATGAGGATGTAAACGCCAAAAAAAATTGACAAAGTGACAAAAGAGCAGCAAAAAAGTGACAAAGTGGCAAAAATTAGATGAAGTGAAGAAAGGCAACAATGCAGGAAAAAAGTGAATACTTGCGTACATGCAATATTTCAGTTTTATTTTTAATACATTTGCAAATTTGTCATTATGAGGCATCGTGCGTAGATTTGAGAAAAAAAAAGACATAATTTAAATCAATTTTGGAATGAGCCTGTACAACATGTGAGAAAAGTGTAGGGGTGTGAATACTTTCCAGATGTACAGTATTTATTTATTCAATAAGGACATGCTGTGCTCTTACCATTTAGCTTACCACCACCGAGTATGGAGTGAATGTATTGTCTCATGTAAAGCGCTTTGTGACCATGTCTGTGAAAGGCGCTAAATAAATAAAGATCTTCTTCTATTTAGGATGACGACTGCATAAAAAAATTAACAAGGCCACATGCGACATATCATTTAAAGCACTTCTCGTCCTCTCTCGACAACATGGAGGATATGGTCTCGTCTTGTTGTCACCATACAGGCTGCTCTTCTCGCTCCATAGTGCAGGCCACCGGCTCTGCTGCATGTGATCATTTTGTCCACCAGAGGGCAGTAAGAGTAAGCGCCTGTGCTGCCACTGAATATGAACTTGTGTTTGTGGGGTCTAGAAAAATGCAACTACCGTAAATGATAGGCTGCTAGAAACAATTATTTTGCTTTTGATTAATCCGTCAATCATTTTTCAGATGAATCATTATGCTGCAAAAGGCTTATAAATTAGGTTTTCCGTCAAGAATACTACCTTTTTGTTGTAATTCTTGCTCTGAGTGACAACTTCAGTTGTTACTAGAAAACAATCATTTGATTTCTGAAAAATTGCATTATTTCAATGACCAGTTGTCGATGAATCCATTAGTTTCAGTTGTAAGTACAACGGGATAAGCAATGAATTCCAAAAATAATTAAGCTATTGTTTCACTTGTGGATCATGGACGTTTGTCCAAGTTCTAATTAGGTACATTTAACTGTGAACTGGATGTTACTTTAAACAAAATATATAATGAAATTGTTGTCTTTACAAATCTGGATAATGTCGCTACAAAATCGCATGATCAATTGCGGAAATAACACAAAAGTTGCGACTACAGTTGATAGACAAGAGATTGAAAAAACAGTCAAACAAATCCATGACTCTGACGGCCACCAATCACATGGTCGTGCAGATACTGTACATCCACACAAATTGCAAAGTAGTGAATGGTCTCGGATTAGGATTGATAGAATTTGCACGTCAACCTTTCGTTTTGCAGTCAACTGCTCAACCATTCACCAAGTGCATGAACTCAAATCTCAACGCCCACTCAAACTAGTCCACGTCGCCTTAGGCCTCGCGCTCTCTCTCTCTTTCCTTGTGAGTCTGTCCTCTTTTGGTGTCTTCTGTCACACTTCCTCCTCAAAGCTCGGTGCGGCTGCAAATGTCACCCACAGTGGAAATATGGCAGCAGTTACGTAAGGCAGTAATCTATGCTCTCTCAGTTTTCTGTGTGGTCTTTTATGAGGCGAGATGACACATTTGCATCGTAACAAGACCATGAACATGTACTCGGGGAGGATTCGGCTCATTTCTATTTCTTAATGGGGTGTTTTTGGTGCCATTTTACGATGCTGTTGCTTCATCAGAAACATACAAAAGTCGGTGCATGTTTGAGCAATGGTCGAATCGTCCACGGTGACTTTTGAAATGCCATGACGCCTGCAAAATTGCAAATTCCCCAGCTTTGTAGCACAGCTTACCCCTCCTTTGCAGAGCACCAACGGGCAAAACTATATCCACCAGGGCTAGGCTGCAACAAAACAACACGCTGCAGCTGGTTTTGATACTAGCACTGAAAAGATGTCCGACAGCATGCTACATGCACGGAAAAGAGGTTTAATTGAAAGGGGAACGAGAGAAGGAAGGGCACATTTAATAATAATAATAATAATAATAATAATAATAATAATACATTTTATTTAAAAGCGCCTTTCAGAACACCCAAGGACACTGTACAATGGACACAAAATCATTAAAAACAAGAGCAACTAAATAAAAGTACAACATTGAGAAGGTGCGCGCGTAATTCAGTGTTGTAGGACTGCCTGAACAGGTGAGTTTTGAGTCTCGATTTGAAGAGTGGCAGGGAGTCTATGTTACGGAGGTCGGGGGGAGAGAGTTCCAGAGCTAGGGAGCAGAGCGACTGAATGCTCTGTGCCCCATGGTGACGAGTTTGTGTGGTAGTGTTGGTTATTTGTTTTGTTTGTTGCTGCTGTGGGGTGGCAGTTCTGTCTCCTGTTCCTGGTGGGTGTGGCTGATCCCTCTGCTCCCTGGCTGGCTGGGCACACCTGAATCCACTCTACTCATCTCCTGCTGTAGTTAAGCCTGGGCTCTCCTTCACTCCAGTGCCAGATCGTCAGTCTACCTCCATTTCCGTGCCTGTCAGTTACCCACCTGCTCCACTCCGGATACTAACCACCTCCAGTGCCAGCCCCAGTGCCAGCCCCAGCTCCAGCACCAACCTATCTGCCTGCTCCACTCCGGTTACTAGTCAGCTCCAGCCCCAGCTCCAGCCCCAGCTCCAGCCCCAGCCCCTACATACCTACTCCACTCCGGATACCAGCTTCCTCCAGCGCCAGCCCCTACCTATCTGCTGCCCCTCGTCCCTCACCGTCAATAAATATCGGATTACTTACCTGCTTTGACTTCCTTTGGGTCCGCCAACCTTAGGCCTTAACAGTACGATCTGGCCAACATGGACCCAAACGATCCCCAAGCTGTTGAACGGGCCCTGTCTAGTCAAGGAAATTTACTCGGTCAACATCACCACACGCTTCAGCAACTTATGGACACACGGGGTGTGCTCGGTCAGCAGGTAATCCAAATTGGAAAACTGCTTGAAGATTTAACCAATAAGATTGCTGCTGTTTCAGCTGCTTCCACCAGTTTACAGGAGCCTAATCCGAATCCAGCTGCTACATCAGAGTCGCCAGTTCCACCACCTGAGCCGTATTCTGGAGATTTGGGCAAATCTAAAGGTTTTCTACTCCAATGTTCGCAAGTATTCAGGCAACAGCCACAGACTTTCGCTTCTGACCAAGCCAAGGTATCTTATGTCACCGGTTTGTTAAGAGGGAGAGCACTTGATTGGGCACAAGCAGTTTTGGGAAGTTCAGCTAACCCCATGACCTTTTGAGAGATTCATTCAAAAAACTGTTTGCCCACCCAGATATTGCTGCTGACGCTGCTAAAAGACTGTTAAATCTTCGTCAGGGTTTACAAAGCGTAGCAGAATATTCTATTGATTTCAGGATAGCAGCCGAGTCAGGCTGGAATGACCAGGCACTTCGTGGGGCTTATACGTTTGGCTTAAGTGAGACTATGAAGGATGAGCTGGCTTCACATGACGAACCTGAATCATTGGATGATTTAATCTCTTTAGACAACCGGCTGCGAGAGAGGAAACGTGAAAGGAACACAAGGACCCACAATGCTCCATCTGCTCGTCCAGCCTCGCTCCCTGGGTTTAGAGCAGGGGTGCCCAAACTTTTTGTCTCCGAGGGCCAAAATGAAAAAGTGCCTGTGGGTCGCGGGCCAAACACGGCGATGTCAAGCGTGAAACACATATAACTGCAAATAATAATAGTTACTTTATTTTATTTTTCGGTATATATTTGCATTAACATGACATGTTGATGTCAACACACTTTGCCATAAAAGTTGGAAAACTGGGAAAGTTGATGCTACAACGCTCTGCGATAAACACAAAGACACCACAACAGTGTTTCCTTAACTTTGCGAAAGGAGTGAAACAGCGCCCCCAATTTGACGCTGGTGGCCAAAAAGTGTACTGCATCCATATTTACCACTGAGAATGAATGGGAGAGAGTTAGTATTAACCATACGTGACACAAAAGTAGGTCACTCTATTGCGGGCCAACAGAATTGTTTCGGCGGGCCAAATTTGGCCCGCGGGCCCCACTTTGGCCACCCCTGGTTTAGAGCAACTCCCAGCCCCGTTCAGCCTCCACCCTTGTTAGCCTTACCGCCCACAGAGGAAACCCCTAGCTCTCCTGACACTATTCTTCCTTCCGCCTGTGTTATTGGATCCTTGGTCTTGCAAGTTGAGTCCGCAGTGCTGGCAGCTCAACAGACTGATCCCGGTCCAGATGACGGGCCTTCGGGAAGGCTCTATGTTCCATCAGATGTTAGATCCCAAGTTCTGCAATGGGGACACGATTCAAATTTTTCGTGTCACCCTGGAACCCAGCGTACTCTGTCTCAGGTCCGTCGGCGCTTTTGGTGGCCATCTATGAAAGCCGACGTGAGGGAATATGTTGCAGCTTGTCCAATCTGTGCTCGCAGCAAAGCCTCACATCAGCAGCCGGTAGGTCATCTCCATCCTCTTCCAGTACCTCATCGTCCATGGTCACATATTGCTGTTGATTTTGTAACCGGTTTGCCCCCTCCAACGGTAACACTGTTGTTTTAACCATTGTTGAACGTTTTCAAAATCTGCTCACTTTGTAGCACTTCCCAAGCTCCCATCCGCTCGTGAGACTGCAGATCTCTTTTGCCCAGCACGTCTTCCGCATCCATGGCATCCCAGTTGACATTGTTTCGGATCGTGGTCCACAATTCACCTCACAGGTATGGAGGGCATTTTGCAAAGCTTTAGGAGCTAATGTGAGCCTCTCCTCTGGTCACCACCCGCAAAGTAACGGTCAAACAGAGCGTACTAACCAGGACCTGGAGGCTGCATTGCGTTGTGTGGTGGGGAGTAATCAGTCTACCTGGAGCGACCATCTCATGTGGGTAGAATACTCTCACAATTCCCTCAAATCCTCTGCCACTGGGCTGTCTCCTTTTGAGGGTTCCCTTGGTTATCTACCCCCATCGTTACCTTCTGAGGAAACCGATATTGCTGTCCCATCTGTGCAGGTACACCTTAAACGCTGTTGCAAGGTGTGGAATGATACTCGCAAGGCTCTCCTACAAACCACTGAAAGAAGCCGTCGTCAGGCTAATCGTCGTCGTTCCTCTACACCTCAGTTTACTCCGGGGCAAAAGGTGCGGCTATCTACTAAGGACTTGCCTCTGAAGACGGGAGTCTAGAAAGCTTTCTCCCTGGTACACTGGACCATTTGAAGTTTTGTCACTTGTCAATCCAGTTGCTGTCAAACTAAAAAAACTGCCACATACTCTTCGGGTTCATCCCACTTTTCATGTGTCTCAACTCAAGCCGGTTTCTTCCGCCGGCCGTGCCCCCTCCGCCCCCCTTGTGGTTGATGACCTTCCTGCTTATACGGTCAGTCGGCTTTTTGGATGTCCATCACAGGGGACATGGTCTCCAGTACCTTGTGGACTGGGAGGGGTATGGGCCCGAAGAATGTTGTTGGGTTTCTCAGTCTATGGTCTTGGATCCGGATCGGGTTTGGGATTTCCATCGCCGCCATCCCGACAGGCCTCGTCCGCCTGGGGGCGTCCGTTAGTGGGGGGTACTGTGGTAGTGTAGGTTATTTGTTTTGTTTGTTGCTGCTGTTGGCGTGGCAGTTCTGCCTCCTGTTCCTGGTGGGTGTGGCTGCTACCTCTGCTCCTGCTCCCTGGCTGGCTGGGCACACCTGAATCCACTCTACTCATCTCCTGCTGTAGTTAAGTCTGGGCTCTCCTTCACTCCTGTGCCAGATCGTCAGTCTACCTCCATCTCCGTGCCTGTCAGTTACCCACCTGCTCCACTCCGGATACTAACCACCTCCAGCGCCAGCCCCAACTCAAGCTCCAGCTCCAGCCCCTGCCTTAGCCCCTACATACTGTACCTGCTCCACTCCGGATACCAGCTTCCTTCAGCGCCAGCCCCTACCTACCTGCTGCCCCTTGTCCCTCACAGTCAATAAATATCGGATTACTTACCTGCTTTGTCTTTCTTTGGGTCCTCCAACCTTAGGCCTTAACAGTTTGGCCGGTGGCACGGAGAGTTTGAGAGTGGAGGAGGAGCGGAGTGCGCGGGCAGGAGTTGCGATGTGGAGGAGGTCAGATATGTACGGAGAGACCAGGTTATGAAGTGCTTTGAATGTGATGAGGAGTATTTTGAAGTTGATTCTTTGTTTTATGGGAAGCCAGTGGAGTTGTTGTAGGACGGGGGTGATGTGGTGAGAGGTAGGGGTCCGACGTCCGTGTGATGATTCGTGCTGCAGCGTTTTGAAGGAGCTGCAGTTTCTGGAGGGATTTGTTGGGAAGACCAAATAGAAGTGAGTTGCAGTAATCAATGCGGGAGGTAACGAGGCTGTGGACGAGGATGGCGGTGGTGTGGGGGAGAGAGAGGGGCGGAGACGAGAGATGTTACGCAGGTGGAAATGTGCAGACCGGGAGATGCTATTGATGTGAGACTGGAAGGAGAGTGTACTATCGAGGATGACACCCAGACTCTTAACCTGAGAGGACGGAAGGACAGATGAGTTGTTGATGGGAATAGGAAAACTGTTAGATTTCGAGAGAGTGGAGGGGGTGCCTACGAGAAGGACTTCTGTTTTAGAGTTTTAATGTTTTCTTTACTGACCAAATAAGCTCTTGATATCCTCAATTTGAGAATTTGATAAACTTAGTCTGTAGATTACTGACATACACATAAGATGGTAAGTTAAGTTATGTTATCCTTTATTAATCTCTGTAGAGAAATTTGTTCTCTGCATTTGACCCATCCTCAATGTCGCTGGGGTGACCTGTAGGAGCAGTGAGCTGCTAGCGTGGGCCGGCAATCGGGGGCAGGTAGAGTAAAGTGTCTTCCCCAAGGACTCGACGATGGTGTGCATTTTGCGGGAGCTGGGATACGAACCCCCGACCCTCCGATCATGAGACGACCTGCTGTACCGTCTGCACCACTGTCGTAAATGGTTATATAGCGCTTTTCAACCTAGATAAGGCACTCAAAGCACTTTACAGCAAGGAACCAGTCACCCATTCACACTCATTCATACACCAATGTACACAGACACTGGAGGTAGGGCTGGGCGATATGGCCAAAAAATAAGTCCTGCTCATTCATATTTATTTTCATTTTCATTTATTTATTTTTAATATGGACATAGCAATTAACATTGGACGAACCGGATGCATTGTTTAAAGTGTTATAGCACGTGCTAATTTTCAACACCTGTCCATAGGGGGCTTTTAGGTTACAAAGATAAAACACATTATGAAACAAGGTTACAATAAAACACATTATTAAACAAGATAAGGCACATTTTACACATGGGAACAAGTTTGGCCCGATTTGAGCCACTGTTTAAAGATGTTGATATTATTTTGCAGTTTCAGTGCAGTCGGGAGAGAGTTCCACAGTGTAGCCCCTCTGAAGGAGAAGCTCGACTGTCCAAAAGATTTTCTAAACTTTGGGAGCACACAATCCCCGCTAACTGAGACTCTGGTGGAAGGTCTGAGAGAACCCTGACACCTCACCATGAGGCCAGAGAACAGTGGTGACACACAGTTGTTCAGACATTTAAAAGTCAATTTCATTACACTAAAATTTACAAAGTTTTCAAAAGTAAAACGCTTGTGCTTTTGTATGATATCACAATGATGCCATCTCAGAGGTTTCTTGTCGAATATCTTGCCTGTTTATACAGAGAAGTGACTGGTTTTAGAGTGGACGCCGATGTTTGTGACCATGCTGTAATGCAGTATGACAGATGTGAAAAAACATTGCATGCATATACAATAAAGCCGCGTGGTGTGATAACTCTCTTCTTATAAAACGAAAACAGTTCAGATTTGTCATGATTTTTAGCCATTCGCCAAATGTCGCTATTGAACCATGGAAGAGAATCCCTTCTTGGTTTACTTGTCCAACTTTTTGTATGTTTATTTATTACATCATTTAATTTAGTGACAAAATTGGATGCACTCAAATTTAAATCAGACTCAGCAGTAACACTGTTCCAATTAATTTGGTTTAACTCATTGTCAAAATCATTTATTTTTGCTTTGGGAATTCCTGTTGTTTTCATTTTGTTCTCTGCTTTCTTATGATTAATGATACGCTTTTTAGTTAACTTTCTGACAACTAATGTCATATTATGATCGGTAAGCCCTGTTATCAGGTTATATGTTTTAGTTATTCTTTCTGGTCTATTTACAAATATCAAGTCAATCAATGTTTCGCTGTGTCTGGTGATTCTAGTAGGTTTGTTTATCATTTGCTTATATTTGAATTTAGAATTCAGCTTTATTCTGCTTTTTTTCTCCTGCCAATTTATATTGAAATCACCCATAATTATACATTCAGTACATTTGTCAACATTCAATAGGAGACTCTTAAAATCGTCACTGAAATTGGCTCCATTTGAGGGTGGATTATAGATAACGAGTAATTTAAATTTCATTGTTGTAGACAAAATTACATTTAGCCCCAGGCATTCCAGTTTCACATCAATGTAAACTTTCTCACGTTTAAATATTTCTTTAATGTATAATAGCACACCCCCACCCCTTCCTTGGTCCCTGTCTCTCCTGTAACACTTGTAACCAGGTATGTTGATCAGGTTTGTTGGAGTGGATGAATTCAGCCAACTCTCAGATTCATAATATAGCCTACAATTAGGCCCATTCAAAATAGTTTTTTTTGTTTTTAATATTCCCTGTCTGCTCTCAAAAGTAAAACTTCTTATCAAGCCATGGAGTTTTCAAAAGCGTTTTAGTTTTATCATCCTCATGCCTTGAGCTCTGCTGTGATTGACAACCGTCTCTATGGAGACTCAAGGGGAAAGGGGCGGAGTTGAATGGTGCTGTGTCTCCTCTCTGAGTGTGAGAATGGCAGAGGATCAGACCGGGAAACAATTCTGAAAAGTACGAAAACACAACACGCAGCCTTTGTACAGAGATCGTCAGAAAATCGCTGGGTTCTCCACTGTTGTCATTTCTGAAAACAGTCGCTACGGAGCCGTCTAAAACGCTGCTTAATTGGTAGCATGGCGCACATGAGGGGGAGATGGAGCAGCGGGCGCGATTTTCCGATTTAGCAATTTTTCACTTCGTCTGCTTTTAAGAACATGAATTAATCGCATTAATTCAATTTATTACCCAGCCCTAACTGGAGGTGGGTGAAGAGTCTTGCCCAAGTACACAATGACAGTGTGCACCTGCGGGAGACGGGATTCGAACCCCCGACCTTCCAGTCATGAGACGACCCGCTCTACCACGTGCGGCACTTTTGCCTGTCCAGAAAAAACATATTAAATCTTCTTTCAATTAAAGGCACACTGCGTAACACTTAGGATTATACTGAAGCCAGACATTTAAAACAGGCAGCCAAATATGCAAAAACTTGCATATTTGGCTGCCTTCAGTCGATATTTCCATGAAGACGAGCCGTAGACGTCACTGCTCCCTGTAACATTACATTCAGGTCTGCTCACAGCAAACACACATTTTGTTTTAGGTATTTTTCAACAATAAAAATAACTGTCATAAAATAAATGATTGTATTTTATTCTATTTATTGGGTGTTATGTTACACTGTGTGGCTTTAAAGCAGTACTAAGTAACTTGTTTACCTTAATAAATCCTTGTCGTAGTCCCTTTAGGGGGTAATACAAGTGTTAATGGAATGATTGGGGGTCTTTCATCTCCCCCTGGTGTCTCTGGCCAGAAAACCACAATTGCAACTTCCTGCCACCGGACCGGAGCAACCAATACACACTAATAGAACCACGAAGAAGAAGCTAAGAGGCTAACGGGCAAAGCTAACTGCGGGCTAGCACCACTTTAAACAGTATTTACAGCCAAGTTTGAGTGAAAAAAAATCATTTCTATTGTGTAATTAGATGTACAATATCCCTCTCTCCCTTTGTCTTTTCTGTCAGCGTAGTATTTACTCTCACGGACAATTAATACGTTAAAAAATCGCAACTTGCTACGACACCTGCAGTTGCGCTTATGTCCTCTAGGGGCATGAGTTACTTAATACTGCTTTAATGTTGCATACCTGTAAAAAAAAAAACTGAGTAATGGAGGTTTCAAATACTTTTTTTTTTTTTTTTTTTTCATACAGACATTGACTTTCTTTTTTCCAGAGGGATTATGCATATCTCATTTAGTCTTTGAATAAACTAGTTATATTACAGAAATCAGTAAAAATTCAAATTTCACCTGTCAAAGGTCAATAAATCAGTCTAGGAAATGGATACAAAGAAAATCCTTTGAGGAAATAAACACTTCAAAATGTTGTCAAGTACCAGACTGGAAAATCTGGTATCAATGGCTGTTAAGTGAATCGGTTCAGTTTAGGTGAGGTTATGAAAGTATCCCTAAACTGCTCCGTACTGTTCCTACAAAAAGAGGTCTCCAATCGGAAGGCTTGTCAGGAAAATCGCACGTGAGGTTAATGGATCATTTCAACTTTCAAAAAGCCGTCACCAAGACTCGTCTCATTTCTTCTGTTTTACTCCTCAGCGCACTAGCAAAGGGTACGTTTATCAAGCTTTTCTGGCAATCGTGGTATTTGGCGCTCAGGTATCAGGCCTGAATTAGCCAAACCTCTTTTCTGTACATACAGTACCTAAACATCATGCTAAGAGACTAGTATGGCTAATGGTATAATACACATGCCTTTAATCACTTTGATGATAAGTCTTCCCGAGCCAGAGGTCCGTGAAAATTTGCCCCAAAACCAGACTTGGGTCCGAGGTCTCTGTTATAGAAAGGGCACTACAGGTGACATACTTCTCTTTTTACAAAGCCCACAATCCTCAATAAATCAAACAATAAATCTGATAGAACATTTTTCAAAGGTTTCAGATTACTCCATCAACTGGCACAAGTCTTCAATTCTTCCCCTCCAAAAAGACCTTTGGGATGTGACAGCTTACACCCCCCCTATCCCTATCTGCACAAACCATATTACTTACCTGGGTGTGAGGGTCTCCTCCAGGCTGTCAGAGTTGATAAACCTCAACTTCACTCCTCTACTTAAAACAATCAACAACAATCTTCTCCGCTGGATGAATTTACCCCTCTCTCTCATTGGCAGAATAAATACAGTTAAAATGATGATCCTCCCCAAAATCAATTATCTGTTTAGTATGATTCCAACTCACCCCCTCCATCCTGGTTTTCAGCTTTAGATTCAGCAGTTTCAAAATTTTACTGGAACAATAAACCGCCGCGCATCAAGTTAAGTACATTGCAAAAACCCAAAACTAGAGGAGGACTTATAGCTCCAAACTTCAGTCTTTACTCAATTGCGAACCAACTACAATACATCCTCAAATGGATTCATCCTCAAAATTCAGACAATACATGGTTAGATATCGAACAAACTTTATGCAATCCGTTTATAATTTCAGATCTTCCGTTCCTTAGTCAATCAATCAAAAAATACCACCCTTTTAAATCACTGACATTATCTTTGACTCTGACAGCCTGGTGGAGATTCCACAAAATAACTAACACTAACATGACTCCATCAGATCACACTCCAATTTGGCATAACCCTGACTTCCTCTGCAATAAAAAAACAATTTCACTACATGGGCAGAAAAAGGTATCACTCACATCATCCACCACAATAAACTGGTCCCTTTCTCCCATTTGGTCCAGGAGCATGACATCGAGAGCAAACAATTTTTCAAATACCTTCAGCTTAAATCATCCATAACCTTCACATTTACAACCACAACCATCAACTTAAATCTCCCTTCATTAACATCAGAGATAGTTAACTTTACCACAACAAAAAAACGGCTCTCAAAGATGTATAGAATTATATTACAGGCTGACGAATCAATTTCTCTCCCTTCAACCAGATGGGAAGAAGACCTAGGTTTTGCTCTCGATGCCAGCTCCTGGATTCAAATCTGTCAAAACATCTACTCAATGACAAAAAGCACAAACTTAAAGCTAATCCAATACAAAATTTTACATAGAACACACTATACAGGCCATAGAATGTTCAGAATTGTTTTTTCATCAGACACTTGCACCAATTGCACTCAGAATACACCAGACACCTATATCCATGCCCTTTGGTATTGCCCACCCATTTTACAATTTTGGAATACAGTCAAAGCTTCCCTTTCTTCACTTTTAGGCTGCCACATCCCAATGTCCCCCTCCCTCTGCCTACTTGGTGATCTCTCCCTCTGAGGTTCCGCTTTCCACAACTCCGTCCACGTCACTCGTCTCTGGATCGCACTCTCCCATCTTAACCACGCACCTTGTTTTCCCATTTCCACTGCTCTACATGATCTCTCCTCCTCCAGGCCAGCTCGAACTTCCTCCTGGACTTGCTGACGCTTTTCCGTACCTTTTGGTGCCATCTTGGTTGGAACAGATCCCAAGCCAGCCCTTCCTCTTGTTACTGCACCCACAAGCCTGTTGAAGTGCAGTCTGGACTCTGCTTGTTGAACGGTCTTCTCTGCACTCCACTTCCTCGCCGACTTTACCTCAACACCAGCGTTGGCTACCTTTGGGTCTCTTGAGTCTCTGTATTGCAGCACTGCTCTGGTTTTTGTCACCTTGAAGTCTTCCTCAAGGGATTTTAATGGAAGTTACAGTTTGTTGCTGTTGCCATAGAGTGCAATGCTACTTAGGCTCTTGGGTAGTCCCAGCCATCTTCTGAGGTGGCTGCTCACTTTCCTCTCAAGTTTCCACCGTTGATAGAGGCACCTCATAGACCTCATAGAAGTGGCCACAGGATTCTGGGGAGGATTCCGTGCTGGTAAAGCCAAGCTTTAAACTTCCCTGGCAACCCAGATCTTTCAACTGCTTTCAGCCAGCTGTCCAGCTCAGCGCAGGTTGTTTTGAAGGATGCTGTGTCCCTTAATGTGCTGTCAAACATCTTGCCTAAGCTCTTAACAGGCTTCTCTGTAATGGAGGGGATGGCTGTTCCAGAGATGCTGAACCGGAACTTGTCGTCCACCTTCCCTTCCTCAGCACCATCGACCTCGACTTAGAGGGTTTAAAGCACATTCGTGCCCACTTCACAAGCTTCTGAAGACCTTCTAAGATCCACCGGCAACCTGGAACTGAATCCGTGGTAACCGTAAGATCGTCCATGTATGCTCGAATTGGTGGCTGCCGTTGAGCTGACTTAGTCTTGGGGCCACTGCACTCTGGCTCAGCCGATTTCACTAGCATGTTCATGGCCAAAGGGAACAAGATGACAGAAATGGTGCATCCAGTGATGATCCCAAGTTGAATCCTGTGCCAGCTGGATGTTGTCGCTCCTGTTGAGACTCTCATTCTGAAGTTGGTGTAATAGTCAGCAACAAGGTCTCGTACTCTGCCTGGAACGTGATGTTTTTCCAAAGTGAGCTCCACCAGCTTATGGGGCATCGATCCATATGCGTTTGCCAGATCGAGCCACAGCACCGCCAGATTTCCCCGATTTTCTCTGGCCTCTCTGATAAGTTGTGTGACTACACCAGTGTGCTCCAGACAGCCCGATATTCCTGGGATCCCCTCTTTCTGGACTGAAGTGTCAAGAAATCTGTTCTTTGCTAGATACACACACAGCCGGTTGGAAACTACGCTAAAGAAAATCTTGGCCTCCACACATAGGAGGGAGATAATCCGAAACTGGTCTATCTGTTTGGAGTTCTCTTCCTTCGGAATTGGGACACCTTCTGCTACTCTCCAGAGCTCTGGTATCTTGCCCCTCCACCAGATAACTCGCAGGATCTTCCACAAGCGCACCAGGAGTTTGGGCAATGTTTGTACACCTTGTATGACGTGCCACTTGGCCCTGGGGCAGATCTTGCTCTTGCCTTCTTAATCACCTCTCGGACCTCCTTCAGCTGCAGCTCAGCCAGATCAAAGGACTCTGTCGGTTGAGGGGGCTCAATTAGGGTGTCACACTCCCCTAATTCCTGTTCTCTTGCAGGATCACTGTACATCTGCTGGAGATAGTTGTCTAAATCCTCCTGTGAGCACTCCAACTTGCCATTTCGCTTTCTTTCTTTCTTTCGCAATTTTCACCCAGTGAACATCGACGAAAAGTCACCGATTTTGGCCCAAAATTCAAACCCGATCCGACGCAACTTTTGACTATTTCCAAATTTCGAATTTCAAAAAAGTGGCGCGATAGCGCCACCTCCGTTTTTTTTTAACATTGCGAGATAGGACTTGGCCAAAAATGAAGTTTGTCGTACAATCATAAAAATCGGTACAGACGTGCATCATGACAAGTTGAGCAAAAATATTATTACGGCAACGCCGTCCGCCATATTGGGTGTCGGCCATTTTGGATGACAGCCCGCGAAGCGGGAATCCGCCTTTATTTTTCACTTTGTACAAAATCTATCTCCTCCTAGAGCGTTTATCGGAACGACCTAATTTTGGGTGGAAAATAATCTTGAGAAGTAGAACTTTAAAAGTTATCCAAATTACTTTTCTAAGTATTACGGTTTTTATGCGGCGAAGCCGCAAGCTGTACGAAGTATTTTGAGATTTTTCGCAAACAAAAAATGGCTCCCATTCGCACATATGAAGCCCGATTTCGCTCATTTTGGTATCAGTTGTTTAGCCTGGCTAACGCCAGACTAAAATCACAAGTGATATTTAGTCTGGGGACCACCAATTCATTTTCTCGTAGGAGAGGTGTGGTTTACGATTGTCCATAGCCGTTTATTGGTCGCTACGAATGTCTCTCATGCGTCTGCATGTAGCCATAGCCAATCATATCATGGTATCAGATGACGTATGACGTACCTGCTGTAAACTTTTGAGCTAAACTATTTAGAACACGTTCTAAAGCTTGATCGAAAGATGGCATCGCGTCTGCTGCTATCATGTTAGATCCGTAAATATTTTTTATTTTTTTTAATCCCTAAACAAACTACAAGCTTCCGTATGTCAAATAGCGCGTCATCGTCTTACCGTTCCTCCTCGTTCTGTGATTGGTGCCCAAATCCATGGAAAAATGTCGGCCATGGTCCCCAGACTGTTGTGAAGTTCGAAAGGATTCGAGCGCACACAGCAGTCTGGCGTTAGCCAGGCTATCAGTTGTTAAAGTCACAGTCCTAAACACTTTCATTTGGCAAAATTCAAATTGGGCACGATAGCGCCCCCTATAGGAATTATATGGAGAGTACAAATTTTAGTTTTACGAAAATTTAAATAATTTGGCACAAAATTCTATTTGGTCGTTCCGATCAGAAAAGTCAATCACACCCATGCCATATTTTTCACGGTGTTGCCGTAGCGATGACCAGAACGTCCCATTTTATTCTGATGGAAAAATGTTAAATTCCATAATTCAACGAGAAGTAAGGAACCAAAGATTATCCAAAGTACTTGGATAACCTTTGTGGATGATCTGCGGCGCAGCCGCAGCCCTAAGTAAAATGTAAAAATATGCTTCAGTTTGCAGATATAGTGTGATACAAATTCATACTAATTTTTCTCTGTATAATGTCAAAATTGAGTGCGGAGTGCGCGTTAGCGCATTCCAAAAATCCTAAAACTAAGACCCTTGGGAAAAAAGTTAAAAACAAACATAAAGGCAGTAGCAATACCATAATTTTAGATTGAGGGAGACAAAAGGGCGCGAAGCGCCCCCTTGCTTTAGGCCGATAATCGCCGCTTGCGGCTATATTTTTACTGTTGTTTCTTGTTTGTTTCTTCTTCCTAATCATAATTGTCTGTTTGATGTCAATCTTTAATGTTTAGCCTTCCTCATGTTCACTACCCTATTCAGTTTACCTTTACCTCGACCTCGATTATTATTGTTTCTTTACTGTTACTTGTTACTATCATAATTTTCCATGTTTTAATTCTTATTTGTTATGTTCAACCGATTATTATAACTGATCCATGTGTACAACCCAAGAATGAATCAAATGTGTATCAATCTAATACCTTACCCTTGTGTATCCTCCCTTTGTGCTATTTGTAAGCTTTGTTTTATGTCAAGAAAAAAAAGAAAAGAAAGGGCACTACTTAGGTGAAATAAGGCAAGTATCATTTGCAAGGCAGGATGCATGCAGGACAGTGATTTGGATAGTGAAATATTGTTTTCTGCATTTGAATGTTCGTTTCTTGACTTCGTATCACACATGCTGCTGGTGACCAATTCACTGGCACACTGCAAGCTTGATTGCAATGGATCATTTGTAAGTACAGTACAGATTTTATTCATTCATTTATTTTACATGTTTAATATAGTTTTACATTTTCTTTTACAGAAACATCAAATGCTTATGATCATTTTGACCTTCCTGGCTTATGGTAAGACTTTGTGGGAGATTTCAGTATGTCAGGGTTAAGAAATTAAAAGCCCTATACCAGGCAAACCTTTGTGCGCTGCGCATTTGATTATGAAATATATACAGATTGTGGTTAGTTTTCTAAATAACAAAACAGTTTTGCTTCCTGAAAGTTTTAGAATGTGCTTATAAACTCATCCCTGTGAAGAATCAAGATGAACAATATAACATGTATGCACACTCTCAATTGTTAGTGAAAACAATAAAATAAATTCCTTTAAGAATGTACATTACTAATGATACTAATAAGGACAAAAGTATGCTTTAGTTGATACTCAAAAGGCCATTTCTGTTTTTATGTTAACACAATTGTGATCTTTTTTCTCAACATTTAGCATTTAAGCTAACACTGTGCTACCACCCCTTGAAATTCTTCTTCATCAACACTACTTTGAATTGGAATGATGCCTCTACATACTGCAAGCAGCATCACGATAGCCTGGCCACCATCAAAAGCATGGTGGAGAATAACCAGCTGGCCACATTCCCCGCAGGCGGTTGGATCGGGCTGGCAGATCTACCCAAGTTCTGGAACCAAACAATGGAAAATGGCTTCAACTCCTGGAGGTGGTCGGTCAATAATACGCTCAACCCAGGGGGATACCAGAACTGGACTTTAAACAAGCCCGATAATGTCAATGCAAGTGAACACTGTGGAATCATGTGGAATGGACAGTGGGATGATGTGTTTTGTAACGACGCTTTACCTTTCGTCTGTTTTAATGGTAAGTTAAGATCTTGAGATGAGCTGCTGTCAGGGAGTTTGGGTTCTTGCTTTTTCCCCTCTTTTAAGGATCTTGATTTTTAATACTATTATGCTTTTACGAATTAAAAACAAAATAGCTTTCACTAATTTGGTTCATGAGCGTAGCCAAACGAGCCTTAAACAAACCTTAGCAAGGCCCTTTTTTGCTTCCAAAGAGTGGGACATGTTGATTTTAATCTGTTTGTTGTGGTCCAAATCCCCAAATTCCTATAATGCGATATAACCAAGGGAATACAGATATAGTGTTTAATTGATTAATTTTGGAATCGTTTCTTTCATGATTATTACTACAGGATCAACTGACCCAGGTTTAAAGAACTACACCTTTGTTTCTACAAATATGATGTGGCCGCAAGCTCTGTCCCACTGCAGACAGCACTACACTGATCTGGCTATGATCATGGACGAAGACGAGAACACCGCGGTGGCTTCCGTCATTCCACCGTCGACAGCTGTGGGGGTGTGGATCGGTTTGCACAGAAATCCGTGGCAGTGGATTGGTTCTGGGTCAAGGTTCACCAACTGGGCCACTGGGCAGCCTGATAATAACAACGGTGTGGAGCATTGTGCGATAATGGACGCAGATAGTCTATGGAGGGATGAAAACTGTGAGCTTGCACGCCCATTCTACTGCCGCCATGGTGAGGCTGGATTCATTTTCAAAGTCAACTTACATATGTTAACATTTTTACCATTTTTGGAAAGATAAAGAAAATGCAAAGAAAAATAGCAATTAATAAAGTCAAAAAGGTCCTATATTATGCTATATCCTTGCTTGTATTAATAATTTATACCGCTTAATCTTCATATTTTGTAGTAAAATAATGTATATGTCTTAAAATGCAGCTGTGTTAAAGGAACAGGCCACAGTTTTTCCATACTGAGATATGTTCTTACCGGAGCTTAGACGAGTTGATGCGTACCTGTGCGGTCAGTCATGCAAAAAGACCTAAGATGTTGTTGAGCGACCAAGCTCTTCCACGTTTTTTAAAAATACGGTTACGTGAGTAGTTACACGATCCAAGTGTAGTTACACAAAATTAACATGTCGATTTGCAAAGCGGATAAAAAGGGGAACTATATTGTAAGGCCACCTGAGGATAGGGCTGGGCGATATTAGACCGTCTTACGATCTCCAGAGCTGACGATCTGTTATTTTTGTGGGATCGTTTTATCACGGTTTTATGCACTTCAGCAAAGTTGAGTCTTTTCACCCTCAGTGAAGCAAACACAAGCCGCACACTTTCTGCTATGCAATGTCGGACGCTAATGCGAGCGTTTGGCAGCGAGCCGCTCCTCTACAGTCGCATACACGACCAGACTCCTCATTCTAGAGCTTTAAACCCAGCGTTCTGTCTCTATTTCAGGGGTGTTTATGTCTGTGTCTTTCCCCCGCAACGCCGCTGCTCTGCGCAGATCACAGCGTGTGTTTATTTATTTACCTGGCGACACATGTGCGAAGAAGCGAGTGTGTCCTTTGTCCTTTCAGTTCTGTCAGGCGCCACATCCTTCTCATTTGTTTAATTTAAATCCTGGACCGTGTTCACAAATGCGCTGTTTATCCATGTCTTTGAAAATATAAAAGTTCTCCAAAAACACCGTCAGTCTGAGTTCATTATTGTAAATTCGCCTTACAATGAGAAACTTCTTCCTGTTTGAGTTTTACACAATAAAAGTCCCTGCATGTTATCGCTTTAGTAAGACTCTTATTGTGAAAGGGACAGACAGCAACAGAGCGTTACATTTACAGCAGCTTGACGTCATGAGAGAGACGTCTCAGAAAAAATGCCAAAAAGCAACAGACACCAACAACTAATAATAATAATAATGATAATGATAATGATAATGATGATGATGATGATATTAATAATATGTCTATGCTAACAACAAGCATTTACCAAACTTACTCTTTAACTTACTTCTACTTAATTTTAGGTCCAAGTCTATTATTGCTGTGTTGATTATCACAGTTGAATAAATTAGTGTAGTATTTTTCTTCTTCAGTGTGTAATTTAAGTAATTTTGTAAAAAATCGTGATAAAACCGAAATCGTAAGTTTATTATTCAAAAATCGTGATATTCTATTTTTGCCATATCGCCCACCCCTACCTGAGGAGCACTTTGATGTCCGCGCAGAGAATTCTATAGGAGTGAAGATATTACTGCGCGGACGTCGAAGTGCTCCTCCTAAGGTGTTTGGGTCTTTGGTCTTTTTGCGTGACTGAACACATGCGTAAAGACCAGACAGGTACGCATCAACTCGTCTAAGCTCAGGTAAGAACAAATCTATAGAAAAACGGCGGCCTGTTCCTTTAAAGGCCAGAGGAGGGTGCACCTCCTCCTTTTGCGTACCAGTGACCAGGGCACTTGTTCCTATAAATAAGATTATGTACAGTGCGGGGAAGCAACTTTGGGTATTGACATGATCATAACTAATCTGGTGAAAGTCCAGAAGAGCGGTCCTCAACTTTTATCACCCAAGGATGACAAACCATGACCCAGAAAAGAGTTCAATGTGTTGAATTTTTATGTAAAATCATGTATTTTCCCCATAAAGTATTGTTTAATAATAGCAATATATAAGCCTATAAAGCTGAAATCATGATCAAAAAATCCCAATAACAGTCATTTTAACTGACTCGGGTTGCTGTATTTTCCAGTAGATAAAGGAAGATTAAGAATTACTGAAACATCCGCGAATTAAACAAAACTTCTCTCAGGTCTTTTTTATTTTATGATCCTCTGTTATCATTGTTAGGTATATAATGTTAAGAAAAAGTACAATTTGCTTGATATAGCACCTTTTAAAAACAAAAGCACGCAACACAAGTATACAATATGAATAACAAAATTAGCAACACTTTTGGATGGGCTAAATATTCATGTGCTTTTATTGACAAAAGCTAGATGATGACTAATAGTTATTTGGCAAAATCATGACCTAAACTGTTTTTGCCAATAGGATATGGCTAAAAGCTTGCTGTCAAATGTAAAATTGATCTATAATTGCAACGTCTGTTTTATGACTTGCAGATTTTAAGACAAAGGTACATCGTATCAAGCTAACTCTCCAGACTGGCGCCAACTTGTCAGATCCGTTTGTTTACAACCAGATCATACAACAGGTAACTGGAGGTGACTGTACATGTGGATAAAGAATCACAACATAATTTACATATTTATTTTTTCTCTCTCTCTCTCTTTAGATTGGAGCAAAGTTTAAGGACAAGGGACTCGCGGATTTCAAACTCATTTGGAAGCCTCAAAAAGTCTGAAGATCTGCCCGAGTTCCAAGGAGCAGTTACTAGTATATGCACACGTGGGCATATACTATATAATAAAACACGAAATGTAGAGCAGTGGATGAAATTATTGTATTAAACAAACAGTAAATGTTAGAATTTAAACACGTTAATGTGTAGTATCACTCAGTTGTAAATGCAACAAAATCATTGTGCAATAAACAACTTATTTGCATCAGATATCTTTTTTTGACAGCTAACACCAGCATCTGCATTGAGTGAACATAGCAAGTCATACTCTAATCATGATAACTGCAGGTATGTTTGTGATGAGTATACATTATTATATGTCTACATTCAAGAGCGTTTATTTTGGTCTAAGTCAAGGCCTTGAGTTTACCATCTTATGCAAAGATCTGCACATTTATACCACTGGGATAGTGTAAATGAGAGTGAAACAACAATTTACTAAGTTATATGGCATGTCGTGGGATTTATTTATTATTTATTAATAAAAATACATATTTTGCAACTCCCACTGATGAGTTTGAGTCTGCCTCACTGGTGACTAGACCAAAGTTGTTTTGCACAAGAGATGCCTCACAGAGCAGCAGCAAACAACAAAACGGTGAAACAAAAAACAAATGTAATGTCCAAAATGAGCGGTCCTCAGACTCTCCAATGTGGAAGAAACAGTGAAACCTTGTGGGGGAACCACAAGAGGAAGAGATAAAACCCCATGGATGGACAGGCTATGGACACACCCAAGGCTGATGGGAGTCCCTCTGCAGATAGAATAACCGCACACAAAAGAAGGGGCAATTAAGCAATACATGATCTTTGTAGCTCACAGAGACAGGTGCTCTTTGAAACTTTAAACATTCAACACACTGAAGTTAATGAAGTGTTCAAAAAAGGACTGCTTAAAGATGAAATTATGCCTCATTATGCCTGGGTTATAACAAATTTGCAAGCCAGGATGAAGTCAGGCAGGTTTGAATAGTGAAATATTTTCTATATTTGAATGTCTTGACCTCATCACTTTTGCTGGTGGGGACTCGCGTGCTACAAGATGGAAATGTATCATCTGAGAGCCGCACAGTCTTAGATTAAATTAAAGTAATATTTATACAATTTTACATTTCCTGGAGATAATTTTACTGGCCTACTACTCTATTGACTAATCTGAACTAGGTGGCTAGTAAAATAATTAGGGCCAAATACGACGATATTGGGTGCAGTATTCATATTGGAAGACATGATATTATCAAAATATACAAATGTACAAAAGGATTGAGATTAAAACCTTTTTGGTATTGCAGCCTAAAACAAATTCACAAAATCTGCAAAAGTTCCGCTGTAGTCATGATTTTCCTAGTTTTGTTCAAATTTTTAGATTTAAAAATTTGAACAGAGTTTAAAAATGTTAAAACTAAGTATTTTCATCCCCCTATTTATTGGTTTGTTTGGTCGGGACAGTGCATGTTAATGAACATACATGAATGTCTTGACCTCATGCATGTAAACAAGCCACACCAGATTGTAGCCTTGGGCTAATTTGCATCCGTTGCCCCCATGCACACTCTCAAACACACTCTCATTCATCCTGGCCTATTGTACATGTTTTTAGAGGTAGGGGAAACCTACGCAGGCACGGGGAGAACATTCAAACCCGGACCTTCTAGCTGTGAAGCACAAGCTCTAACCGCTGTACTACCGTGCTGCCCTACACTTTCCAGCCATGTCCAAATGTGTAGAATGAGCCCAGACCTGTTCACCACAACTGCCTCTAAAATCCTGCACTGTCACTCAAAAAGTTGTTACTTCGGGTCCGAAGTGCCGTCATGCACGAGCTTAATATAGAGACTGCAGTTACGCATATGACCTGAGGTGGAAGTAGTGAGCATAAAATGACCAACTTGCATCTAGTCTCTTTAAGAAATTTCTTCCGACGTTTGTTTTAATGTAATGGACCATACTATGGAAAAATTATTTAGTATAATATCGTAGTACTGTATTCACAACAGATCAAATCTCAAATGATTAGTTGCAGCCTCGATCTTCTGTTTGAACGCGTCTTTGCATGTGTTTCAGCGGTGCAGTCTCTGAACAGTCTGAACGACCAGATCGCCAGCTTCATGGTGACCAGCCCCAAGCCCATGGAGCAGGAGCAGGAGGAGGAGCCAGACTCCAGCCCCAGTCCTCCAGAGGGTCAGGGCATGCACAAGTCCATGACACTAATGAGGCACCTGCTCGTCGATGCCCAGGTAGGACGATCAAGTGAGCGCATGTCTGCAACGCTAGCGCCGCTAAATTATGAGCAACTATGTGAATATTGCTATGATTCTAAATATAGGCAATATGCACTTTGTTCCTTTCTTGCATGGATGTAGCACATTGATGCTAGCAGGGTGCGATTTGTCAAAAAAACAGAAGAGGGGATAGTTACTCAATTACTTTAATGCATGAAAAGCATATACATTTCATGCTGTTGAACTTGAAACCCAGTGTTGTTAGAGGTGTTCTATTCTGCAAAAAGATTTCAGTGCTTTCATGTTTGAAGAATTCGCAATGCACACAAAAAAGCTTGACTTTTTGTACAAACAGAGAGAGCACCACTCTGTCCTGATGCTTTAGTGGGACTCAGTAGGGCCCTGACGATTGACAGATAGGCCCGCTCTGCATCTGACTCACTAAGCGGAGCTCATGGCGTCTTGTCTTAACAGCTCTGGAGGGGATGGATCTGCCTTGTACATAGACGTCGGAATTAGGGGGGGCGTGAGTGACCAGCATAGTGTGACCAGGGCGACAGGTGTCTTTCTTTTTGAGGGACAGAGCTGGAAATGTTACGGAATGCACATGGATGCGCACTGCTAGCACTTCACAGAACCGAATCAGAACCGTGCGTAAAGGTCCTGTTTGTAAAACGCGCAGGATTTCACACATGGCTGGGGCCATTAACGCACCTAACGCACGGGTTACGGGATCCCCCGCGGTCCCTGCAGGCTGCCCGGACTGGACCCGGATTGGGTATGGTCATAAAATTCTCCTTTGATCGCGGGTCTGGTTGGGGCGGTCGCCGCCACTCATTGCCACCGTGCGCGCATTCATTGTCCAGCCACGAAACAGCAAAAGGTTAAAGTGTTTCTGACTCCCCAGACCCTCGCTCTCTGCGGTAGACATTGCGTAGACCCCGTGCGCATCAAAGCCCGCTAAAGCAGAGATCACCCGCGTCTCATGTAAAATGAAATCAACTGACCAGCAGGTGCACGGAACTTGAACACACAGCCAATGTTACAATTCTATCCCCCCTAAGTTTAATACAATAATACGGCAGAAGTAGGGATAGGGATAAAAGAAACGGGGACAAGAAAACCAGAAGGGGGGAAAATCCCCCCCATCCCCCCCAGCAAATCGCACCCTGGATGCTAGTGTTGTCAGAAAAGAAGCACAAACCTCAAACTTCCTTGAAATTTCTTTATCTAAACTTTACTGAGACGAAGAAGAACTTGGTAGCCGCTAGCTCGGGTTAGCCATTAGCTCGCTGGGGTTAGCATTTGTTTTGAGTTGGTTTTGGTACTTACTGGGATGCAACTGACACTGGCAAAGATTTTGTCTTTAATATGTTCATGGTATATTTCAAATAATTGCTACAGATTATCTAAATTTGTTTGCGATTGTTAGCTAGCTAGCGGTTAGCCGCGACCTGCTAACAGAGTTCACAGAATTAGAGAAATGAGCAGCTTGGGCGAGAAATATTTTTTTGCTGCATATAACCTGGGGTAAGTCGTCAGTCAGACATTTTGCTCCAGTAGGATCAATGTGAATGTTTATTAGTCATCTTGATGTCGTTGGCACATAGCGTGTAGATAGGTACACAGGACTATATACAATGAATTTATTACAATACCAAATCAAAGGTATTGGCATCTGCCAAAGAAAAAGTGATCTGTCGACTTTTAATCCTTGAGGTAAGGGTACTCGGAGTATAAATGACAGACTTAAGGGCACAAGAGACACAAAGGTTGGAAACTACAGCTGCAAAACACAGGAACATCTGTGTGACGCATACTTTAGTGTGGGTTAGTGTTTTTAGTGCGGAAAGAAATAGTAAAAGCAATAACTGCTACGATACTAATACGATACTAAGCTATTAGTGGAGCAAGCTTTGAAGGCTATTTGAGAGCTGAAATGTTCAGGGGGAGGTATCATGCCGTGTTCAGTTGTTGGAACGGAGCATTTTCAGCTCTACATAAGGCACAAGGAAACAACTCTGTTTGTCACGAGGGAACAATGTTATAACGGGCTTATGATCTCAAAAATCCACTTATCTCACTCAGGCTCTTTAAATACTCTTAACACAATAGTCTTCTGCCGCAATTCCCTGTCCCTGCTCCCTCTTTTATCCAATGATAACCAACCTGTCTGCTAAAGTCAATTTTTCTGAAAGAAAAGTGACAGAAGATATGAGCTGGCACTATTTAAATGAACTGCGAATCGTTTAGTGTGGAGTAAATGGTATTTTTGATTAACCAGATTCACTTCCATTCAGAAAGTGAGAAGTGCTCCAGAGAAGTGCAGAGTCAATCGTTTTCCTGGAAGCCGTCAGCTTGCATTGTAGTTAGTAATAGACCATGACACCAGGGACAATTTTTAGCAGTAGCTGTCAAACCAGTGCGTCAGAAATCCTTTGAGGTATGATGATATGGAACGACCATTTTATATTTGTAAAAATGTCGATTAAAGACAACAGTGTTAAGGTGCAATGAATACTTTGTTGAATAGGTAAATATTAGCGCTTATTACAACATAAGGGAGAGAGGCTGGTGATTTCCCCTATGGGGCGTGTGGAGCTGCTGGAGAGGCTGAGGAGGCTGGTGATTTTGCTGCTGCTGTGGAGATAGATTGGTGGAGGGTTGTTCTCCCCGTGTCTGCTTAGGTTTCCTCCGGGTACTCCGGTTTCCCTATACCACTAAAAACATGTACAATAGGTCAGGATGAATGAGAGTATGTTTGAGAGTGCGAGTGTGGGACGACGGATGGAAATTAGCCCAAGGTTGCAATCCGGCATGGCATGTTTACTTGCATAAGTCCCATGTATGTTCATTAACATGCACTGTCCCTAACAAAAAAACAAATAAATAAATGACACAATTAAAAAAGTGACAAAAACATGACTAAAAATGACAAAAACAACAAAAACATGATAAAAAGCGTCAAAAGAGCAAGGAAATAAAGTACAAAATTACAAATAAAAGCAACAAAAAATTACAAAAACATGACAATTTGTAGGTCTTAAATGAGGCGTTACACTGGCCTATAGGCTGTAAGTTCCAGTTGAGAGGTTTAAGGTAAAGAGTTTAATAAGCATAAGTAAATTTTAGGGGTACCATACTACCCAGTGTTTCCCACACATAGACTATTCTGTGGCGCACCGCCACAGAATCAACACATACCGCCACATATTGTTATAAGCTATTCCTCTGTAACTCTTGTAACTCACACTCATGCGTCTCTCCCACATATTTACTTCAATGCACATAGCCTACACACACAGCCCCTCCCCTTCGTGCACACCGCGTGTCTCCATCAGCGATGATCGCTGATGGAGGCCTCCCGACCACGACAACCCAACCCCTACCCCAGTCCGACCGCAACACATTGCCTTCAAACCTGTAGGAAACACTGCTACCATTACTACTACTGATAATATTACTATTACTACTGTGACGAACATGTCATACCTTGCCATACTTATTTATAGGGATTGGCTTCACTATTTATTTGTTTTGGATTAGAACACTCAATTCAAATACAGTGCCTTGCGAAAGTACTAATACACCTTGAACTTTTGCACATTTTGTCATGTTTACAACCCTAAATGTAAAGATTTTATTTAGATTGTTTTACTGAAAGTTCACACACAAGTAACAGACAACTGTGAAATGAAAGCAAAATGATACATGATTCTGTTATTTTTCAAAAATAGAAAAGTGAAAAGTGGGGCGTGCATAAGTTTTCATACAGCATGACTTAATACTTTGTGGAACCCCCTTTTGCTGCAATAACAGCAGCAAGTCTTCTGGGGTATGACTCTACAAGGTTTGCACATCTAGAGACTGACATTTTAGCCCATTCCTCTTTACAAAACAACTCAAGCTCTGTCAAATTAGAAGGAGAGCGTTTGTGAACAGCAGTTTTCAGGTCTTTCCACAGATTTTCAATAGGATTTAGGTCAGGACTTTGACTGGGCCATTCTAACACATTGTTGTTTTTTTTAAACCATTCCATTGTAGATTTAGCTTTGTGTTTAGGGTCATTGTCCTGCTGGAAGGTGAATCTCCGCCCCAGCCTCAATTCTCCTGCTGACTCCAGCAGGTTTTCCTCCAAAATGTCCCTGTATTTGGCTCCATCCATCTTCCCAACTATTCTTACAATCTTCCCAGTCCCCGCTGAGGAAAAGCAGCCCCATAGCACAATGCTAACCCACCATATTTGACACTGGGGATGGTGCACTCAGGACGATGAGCAGTCTTAGGTTTGCTCCATACATGACGTTTTGCATTTGGGCCAAAAAGTTCATTTTTTGTCTCATCTGACCAAAGCACCTTCTTCCACATGGTAGCTGTGTCCTCCATATGACTTCTAGCAAACTTCAAACAGGATTTCTTATGGCCTCCTTTCAATAATGGCTTTCTTCTTGCCACTCGTCCATGAAGGCCTGATTTGTGTAGAGTACGACTTATAGTTGTCCCATGTACAGATTCCCCCAGCTCAGCGGCAGTACGTCGCAGCTCCTCCAGAGTTATCTTAGGGCACTTGGTTGCATTTCTGACCAGTGCTCTCCTTGTTCGGTCTGTTGGTTTACGTGAACGGGCGTGTCTTGGTAAGTTCGCAGTGGTGTCTTGGTAAGTTCGCAGTGGTGCTATTCTCTTTCCATTTCCGAATGATGGATTGAACAGTGCTCCGTGAGATGTTCAAATCTTGGGAAATCTTTGTATAACTTAACGCTGCTTTAAACTTCTCCACAGCTTTATCCCTGACCTCTCTGGTGTGCTCCTTGGCCTTCATGATGTTGTTTAGTGACCAATACACTCCGACCATAGCTCTGAGGCCCTCACAGAACAGCTGTAATTATACTAAGGGTAGATTACACACAGGTGGCCTCTATTTAATGGTTAGGGCAAGGTGTGAACATTCTGCAGTCATTAGGAATGTTATAAAGGCAATTTAATGCACTCAGAAAAATGCTGTATGAATACTTATGCACGCCCAACCTTTCACTTTTCTATTTTTTGAAAAATAATAGAATCATGTATAATTTTGCTTTCACTTCACAGTTGTCTGTTACTTGTGTGTGAACTTTCAGTAAAAAATTCAAAATAAAATCTGTACGTTTAGGGTTGTAAACATGACAAAATGTGCAAAAGTTCAAGGTGTATTAGTACTTTCGCAAGGCACTGTAAAAGAACTTATTTGTCTGCATTTCTATGATTCTCTATAGTTTTTTTACAGAGCTGTTTTGATCAAAAATGGCTGTTTTGACACAAAAAGTTAAGATTCATTGCACTTTTACAGAGCGCTTCTCCCCCCATGGTGGCCTCAGGCAACTTCCCCAAATGCATCTGGCCGCCATCTAATAAGTCCAAATGTTCCTCGTCATTGTCAATGGCAGGCTGATAGTGAATACCCACGCACCTCTGAATAGGACTAAGAGCGACACATACAGTATTGTAGCCTTTGAATCTTTGGCAGTGCGGTCTTGTTATCCTCTCACCACCTCTCACCGTTCCTCTTCTTGAGGCAGAAAGCATGTTTAATTCACCGACTAAATCGCGCTGGTGCGCTGGGGCAGAGAGACGCGCAGAGACTACAGAGCGAGCCGTGATTGACATGTTCAGGTCTGCCCTCTCTTCTTCACTAGAGAAGACGGGAGGAGGGTGGCCACTTTCCCTCCAGCTCCGCGCCGCTCTACATCTGTTTGTTGATTGTGTACTCGTCTCATGGTGTTAAGGTTTTAGATGAAAATAATATAAGGAAATAAATATCATGATGAAACTGTCAGTTATGCACGGGGGATGTTGTAAATAAAGCTAACACTCTTTAACTGAATACTAAAGGTGCTTGTTGGTCGTGAAAGTTTCAGGATCCCTGTGATATTGAGGAATAAGGCAAGTGCTTTGCTTGGATGTGGTTGTTCCCACACAATTCCTGAAGGTTACAATTGACATCATACATGGAGGCATTAAAACAATAGGGAACAGCCAATTCTTCCCATAAAACCTACACTTACAAACACTGATGTACATTTAATGGACCTAAGAGGAGTGTCTGGCTGTTCTCTTCACACACAAAAAAAAAATTGTCCGTATTGCAGTGTTTTGGGGATGCTTGACAGGTGTTTTAGGTCACTGTTTGGTGAAATCATCTTGAGGGCCCGAAAATGTACTTATTCTCGAGGGCCGGAACGCTTCAGTAGTAGAACAACCATACTACTCCAGCCATGTTTTTGATGAGGAAATAATGTTATAACACAGTTAAAAGCTCAGAAAGGTTGATTTTGCTTTAAAGATACTGCTAGGTTGTAAGACGTTTGCCATCCGTAAACATAATTTAGGTTAGGAATACGAGGATTGCCCTGACATTGTGGCTTAAGTGGTGACTTTGACAGTGACTGAGGAGTGGTGAGGAGGAAGCCATGAGTAATTGTACAGATCTGACCTGTGTTCACCTCTGCTTAAACCAACCGTAAACTGCTGCCAGTCACTGTCGACGAAGGGCTAAGGGGCAAGAGCGGTCAGTGTGTCTTTGGAGGGCTAAAAACATAGCGAAACACTTCCTTTGCTACTGTGCGGCTCCATTGGTAGAGCATGTGGTGCATTTGCAGAAGTAGAGTACATTTACAGACTCCACACAAATAATTTTGCCTACACGTAATACAAAAAAAACAAAACAATTTACCCCTTACTTACCTTAAAGCTGGGACCACCCCCAAAATAATCTGCCCTAATTTTTCAGTTCAGTTCTGCGAGATAAGTGTTAGTACATTTCCGAGACCACATATTTATACATCTGATAACAACCAACCGCTGTGTTGTGTGGGAAAAGCCCATGTGATTCTGAATGCGAATAACTGATTATGCCGACAGGCCCTGATGCAACGGCTCATTAGTTCAGTAGAAAAGCTTTAGCACTCTGCAAAAACAAGACACTTATGCAGTCTTCATCATGAATTTTTCACACACCATAGTGCAGGGTTCGGGAGCGGGCTACGGAGCCGGTCACTCAGTGCAGCTCGATACAGGCAGAGAAAAATGTATGAGGTGAGAAACATTATTTCAATGGGGTAGTAAGAAAAAGGGGATCTATATTTTGAACCTGCTCAACTTTAAATTTTGTCATGCTTCTGTATCCTTAAATGTTACAGTGCGGAGAATTCTAGGTTATATGTACAGTAGGTATGGGAATTGATAAGATTTTATTTATCAATGCCATCAATAATTTTACCTATCAAATCGATTCTTTATCGATTCTCTTATCGATACCTGACTTGTCTGTGTGTTGGGGAAAAGCAAGGAATAAATGTGCTTTCGATAAATTGTACCAAAAAGGACACATTGTTAGTTTTCCCAAGAAAAAATATTCATTAAATTAAGCAAGTTTCCAAATATACTGTGGCTCCTGCTGGCACTCAGCCTGTCTGGCATCCTCTAAAATATAATGGTAACATTTGTACTTTTCAACAAGTGTCTGTAACTTACAACAGACTGATGCTGTTTTGTAACACCTAAACAACAGGACTCGGTCTCAGCCCAAACCTTACAGATTTTCATCTATTTCTGTTTCATCCGGCGCTACATTCTCCTTGGTTTTAGAGAGAGAGAGAGAGAGACTCAAGGTGAATGATAACACTTTCTCTTTGTGTCTGTGGGCCAAAAACAATTATTCCACTTCTGAATGAGTTGGTGAAAGTTGTGTTGCATCCACACACTGATCTGTTGGATGCAGTGACAGAGTGGTGAATAATAATCGGCCCATCGGCCCCTCCAACCACCAACAACCACTCACTCACACACTACATTCACCCAGGCTTCCTGGTGTTACCAAACGGTCTCCCATCCAAGTACCGACGCTGTAAATAGATGGTTTGTTCATAAAACGAAAAACAAAGCACATTTTGCTCACGTCTCCTTCAAATACAAATCGGCAGAGACTGATGTCCAGTTAGATGCTCTCACCAATTCCTAGTCCATGTACGATCCATGTGCTGACTTTATGACTGACAGTTGCAGATAACTCTTGCCTCTGTCATTATTAAACAGTGGTGTGAGTGGATTTCTAAGGCTGAACGTGTGGTGGGATCGGGGGTTCAGTAGGGGCTTGTCTCCAGCCGGGACCTGGATCCGGATCCCAGGTGCACTCTGTGATACCATGCATTAAACATGAGCATGGGCCCATCTGCTCCCATTAACCATCCCTCGACCGCACTAGGGCTTGATATTTTAACTATATCATTATGTGAAGCTCTGTCCTAAGGCAAGAAATTTAAGACATTATGTCGAGGATTAAATAAAATAAGCCAAAAACTGTGGAAGTTTACAAATGCCATACTCAAAATACAGTGGCTACAATGGCTCGCAGGTTTAACTTAAGAAAAAGTTTGATATCTTTATCCTGTCTTATTTATACACTGATAAATAAGGGTAGTTTTATTCAAAAACAGCTGAATTGAGACAACAAGCTGACATAATGGCACTTTTATAAAAAGTAACTGTAAAATTATATCTTTTTACTTTTAAATATTTTGGACATTAATTTTGGTCACACCTTTTTCCTGTTTTGTTTTTGTAAATCAAATTGATTTATATAGCACATTTAAAACAACTGTTGTTGACCAAAGTGCTTCACAAAAAGGTCTACAGTACAAAAAGTTATAGTAAAATAATAATAAACAAAACACAATATACAAGCAGCAAAGCCAGTGTATTGTTGCCTCTTGCCTTGTGATTCTACACATGATACACATGAACATTTCCTCAACAATTTTCTCGTGATGAGCAGATCAATACCAAATTATCGATATTCAAAACTCAGAAAACAGTGTCATGATGTGGATCATGGGTGTTATAGGTGACGTCAAGCATTTGCACCGGATTTACTGGTTGTAGTTTGGCAATGGTGGTGGATACGAAAGTAAAGGAACCTCTTCAAATCCGTTCTGGTTCGGCTCCCAAATATCCAGAAATGGAATTTTCTGGATATTTGCGTGAGTTATGATAGCTCACTTCACTCACTCACTCGGGCGCATTACATACGTCACGACCAAACGCTAGCGAAAAGAGATCTAATAATTTTAAACTTTAAAAGAAGTTCACCCCTCCCACCTGAAAACAGAGCTCAATTGTGAAGATCCAGACCCTCTGTACGAAATGAGTACAAGGGTATGATAAGACCAGGCTAGTACCAAGCCCTAGTAGTGTATGTATCTGTTAATACATAGCCTATGTGTATCGTAGGTTGCTAAACTAAAATGTTATGGTCACATTGTAGCTGCAAAAGTGAAAAGATTGAATTGTCTTCACCTGGTGGCTACAGAGAGAGAAAAATATAAATAATATCTATATTGAAATTTTGATTTTAATCGAAAATGTATGTTGTAAAATGAAGATTCAGTTCACAGTGCATTATGACAAAAAACTGTTGGACCCAGCAGAATATTGCTTGTTCATTGTAGGCATGTACACTGGAGCAGAAAGGATACAGTTGATTGTAACAGCCCTTTATACACTAAATTTCCCATCAGCCCTTGGCTATGAACTTTAACAAAATGAGAGGGGTGCAGTCGTCTCTGAGGAAGACTTTCGTATGTACCCCAAATTAGAGCTCTGCATTTGAGCCCGAGGGGCCCGATGGCCCGAAGGCCCGTGGGCCGGGCTTCGGGCCCTTTACCATATCATTGCGTCGGACACGGGCTGGGCTCGGGCTTTGTTTTTCCCTGCCAATTAAAGCGATGCGATGTGCTGATTTTTTAAAACCAACTTAAATGCCGACAATAAATGCAGCACCCGCTCTCCTCACTCCCTCTCTCCCTGCCCACCTGTTCTCTTACACCCCGTCTTGACCCGCCAACTCAACACAAACATGTACCTGCCGTCCCCGTGGGCCGTGGCGTGGGGGGTTTCCTCGCCGTGCGTAAATGAAGGTCGTGCGAAGTGCGAACACTGTTTTGGCGCACAGGCATCTACACGAGCGACCGCTATTGACCGCATGAAAAGGTGTGAATCGCAGTTGGATTATTTGTCGCAGCTGAATGTCATGCATGCACAAAATTTAGTGGAGGTCGATTGCGACTGAATATAGCCGCAGCAGGCCGCTACAGTCGCGAGAATGGTGAAAGATAAATCGTCTCAGTCGCGCAGATGGTGAGACACTGGTGAGAGTCTGGTGAGCGCCACTATCAGTCTCGTGCGATTCCTTTTGTAGGTATATAGAGGCTAGACGCTGTTTCCTCTTCCCCCGTTTGGTCACTGTGGCTTTTGCGAGTACCTTTAATTTTGCGGCGTTGGTCTTCCTGGGTGGAATCTTGTCGACTTGTCCCTTCAAAGTTTAGCGTGGAAGACGAGGAGGACGTCTGCGCGCTTTGACGCACGACTGGCAACAGTGACGCACGACTGTCCGCAATCAATGTCTGTGGCCCGTGAAACACTCGCTCACCAGCCACTCACCATTCGCGTTCCTCCTTGCACCACTCGCATTTGGACACTATCCAAATCAACAGCATCCAGTCACTCTATTGTGACTGTGACTGCGATTTCTTAAAAGTCTACTTTGCGATCTTTGCGGCTGATGGCAATTTCAATTTTGGCAGACAACGCTGGATGATGATAAGACAGGATGACTCGGATCATCACGAAAATCAAGAGAGGCCACACGCCAAGTTTAGTAAAAGTGACTGACCACCACCATGCTGAGGATAAAACTCCATCTCCACCACGGGCCAAGCGGGTTGGGTGGTACTGTAAAACTATATTTACTTCACACAAGTCCTTTGAACTGGAAATGTAAGTATCAGAAGCGTGACGGGCTCAAATGGCGCATGTTTCATAAAGCATGCGATATCTCAGTTTCTAGAAAATAAACAGTGATTTTGATAAAAACTAGCCTCTGTTTAGCTTAGGATTTCTCAGGAACCGGGCATGTAGTATTAAACGGTTTCCATACAGAGAGCTTAGAGTCTCACCTTTCAAACGAGCCATAGCATAAAATGTCCATAGCTATAACATAGAATACGCTGGTGCTACAAATATCATGGACAATGGTCTGGATTGTTGACACTACGGCGAAATCCCAAAAACAGCGCGGCACTCAATGTGTTAATACTTTCAGTACTACTTTTTCTTTTTTTTTTTTTACTTCTACTTGTGTATATTAAACAGAAGTCAAGTTACTCTTAATTTGGTGAGAAAATAGTTATTTGTTCCGCTGTAGTAAAAGTAAATCTTTCTGCTTAATGTTAAGATGTACTTTTCGTTTGTTGTACTTTATTCTTATATAATAATATTAGGTATATTAAGCCAAAAATATTGGTCGGGCCCTAAATAATTAATTTATATATATTTGTATGGCTTTTTCTGTGGAAATATTTGGATTTTCATATTATTGCTGGATATGCGGTCACCAAACCATGATGAAGCTCCCTCTTTCTTTTAAATTACTATTGGAATACAAAAGGTTCGGACAAGTCGTTTGAAAGGCCAATCTGAAGTTGCATGATGCTTGTGTGCATTCAGTATACTGTAGCCCACGTGGCAGAACATTGATTTTGATGCCAAGATATACAACGCCACAGAACCAAATGACAAAAACAACTTTATTGTAAAAAAGAAACATGTTTGGTCCTTATAAGAGCAATATAGCACTTTCTGACCAGCACAGTGTAATATAATAATTGACACATGTTTGACACACAGATTATTTCCAAATATGTGCATATATAAAGCATAATACTCACTCTTTAATACCTGGCACGTGTAATTTGCATAGCACCGTTGCGTTCACCTGGGCTGATTAGTGGCAGGAGGTTACCATTGAAAGAGCGGCCGGTTATAGACCCTATGAGAATCCCTTTTATTACATCAAAGAATGAGACCCTCTTCATAATCCACAAACACTCCGACTGTCTGAGGCATGCATTCCTGATCCGTTCCATAACCTCCAACAGTAGTTGGTCTGTAACTTTCATTGTTCCATTCCAATAACCCGAACCCCTCCCTGGTAGACACTCTAATATCACCCTTTCTTCGCACAGACTCTTTAACCACTCCCACTGTCCATTGTCTTGACCCTTCTACAGTTACCTCAAAGTAAAACTTGCCTGAAGAGAAAGCTTGTTGCCCTGTGTTTTTGAAGAAAATCTGTCAGGGTGATCTGGATGATCTTGTTTTGTTGATTGATATCTTGCTTTTTTTCTATGATATTCCAGGCTAATGTTTGGATGTGCAGTTGCAAGAATCTAGAGTGACATGCACATCATGCTGTTTGAATCATTTTAAATTGGCCCAAAAGACCTTTTTAATCTCTTGACTAAGCTGATGATCCTGCAGTTTGGACAAGGTGTCAGCCAATATTCCGCCGTACGTTTCACGTATATTGCTCTCTGTCCAGTCGTTGAGCTGTGGAGCAGGTTTGGCTGAAGTGAAGGTTTGTACAAACTGCAGATGGTCTCCTGAGCTCCACTGCTGCTCCATCTCAGCACCTCTTTGCTCCAGCGCAGAGATCTCTGTCTGGATCTGCTCAATCATCTGTGCTGCCTCCTCCTCGCTCTCCTTGTGCTTCTCCTCAATGCTCTGTTTGAACGAGTCCAGACTTTGTTTGACACACTCCATCAAATTATTGAAGACTCTGATGCCTTCTTGTATTTCTGTGTCTGCGTTTTTCTGACTGAGCTCCACTGAGCCTCGGATCTCCTCAATTTTCTAAAGCCTTTGTTTGATCTGCCCCTTCACCTCAGTCTGCTGAACCTCACACTCCTCCTTCAGGGGGACGGCCTTGTGATCTTTATGGTCTGCAGAAGTACAATCCAGACAAATGAAGTGTGAGTGATCCTTACAGAAGAGCTCCAGGGGTCTGTTGTTTAGTTTAGTTTATTTGTTTATTTGAGCAGCAAACACTCTGCTCAAAAGGAGTGGGCCGAAGCAAGAGCTTATAAGCGCCCACCCCCAAAATCAATACAATTAAAATCATCTTTTCACAAGAACATAGTGGAACAACAAAGGAACAAATAGCAGGACTCAGGACACATGCGCTCCTCCAGGTTGGGCACTGCCTCGATCGGGGTTGGTGAGGTGGGGCTGGAGGTGGCTTTGACAGTAGGAGGCCAGACACACCAGGCAGGACTTCAGAGCTCGGAGCCTGGGATCAGGGCACATGTCACAGAGCATCTCTCCGCCTTTAGCAGAGCCCCCACCAACCACCTCTCCTGCTGGAGCAGAGACGTCACAAACCTCTTCTCCTGCAGCAGACTGGGGCTCCAAAATCACACTTTCAACCACAACATTGTCAGCTTGGGGCATATTTTTAAATTCAAAGACCATCTCAGCTAGAACGATGTTCACTTTTAGCTGTGGTTTTGTGTTGAAGGCCTGTTAACAGACTGGGCAGTTGCAGTGGTCACTGTTGTCCCAGTGCTGGTTGATGCAGGCCCTGCAGAAGCTGTGTCCACATGGTGTAGTGACTGGAGCAGAGAACACCTCCAGACAGATGGAGCACAGGAACTGCTCTTCCGAAAGTGTACAGCTCACAGAGGACATTCCTACAACACGACACTTAGATGAGGGTTAGGAATAATATTATTATCATTATCAGTGTTTTTCACGTCAAGCCAACAGTGTTATTTTTGGCAGCCCTTTTAGTTTTAGTCTTAGTCTTTTGGACGAAAATGCTTTTAGTATAAGTCACATTTTAGTCATTTCTAAATGTGATAGTTTTAGTCACGTTTTAGTCAGACGGTTTTAGTTGAGTTTGAGTCAGTTTCATTATAAAAAGTATTAATTAATTTGGATAAGTATTAGAAATTGGGGTAAATAATAATAATCTCTTGGCTTTATATTTTATATTCTTTCGGGTCAGGCAGTGTATGTAAAAACAAGGAACGGCACCCAAATTGTAGTTTATATCTGCCAAGGAAAACTGGGAAATGCATGAACAGAGAAAGGACACAATGGCTGTGCAGGGAAGTTCCTCCCTCGGTTAAGTGTATTTTTGTCCTGCTTAGGCATTGCAAACATGTCATCAGCGAAATCTTGATTTATGTGATGCATATTTATTCATTTTTCTATACTAAAACAACTGAATGTTGCATTTTTCCCTTTGAAAGGAATTAGAACTTTAAAAGTGGTTTGTGTTTATTTTTATAAGAGCTAGAATGTCGCCCATTGTCATAAAGCATAAAAAAAATCAAATCAAACATGAGCATTTCCTACTTAGCTGAGATGGTTGTTTCTGTAGATCAGAGGTTGAATGTTTGATGCTCTTCGAGCTCCACACTCTCCACAGTGCTGACTTCTCTTTGTTGTGAGTTTTGTTTCTTGTGAAGCTCCAGTGTTGTGTAACGCTGCTAAAGTTGCTCCGTCTCTAGAGCACTTCCTGGTTCATGTCAGGACAGACTGTATTCTCCCCGTAGTGAATAGACCTTCCTCTAATGAGACAGTTGTGTTACAGATATGCTGTCCTTTGTTTATTTATTTTATTTTATTTATTGGTTATTTGGTCGGGACAGTGCATGTTAATGAACATACATGGGTCTCATGCATGTAAACAAGCCACACCGGATTGTAGCCTTGGGCTAATTTCTATCCGTCGTCCTCCATGCGCACTCTCAAACACATTCACATTCATCCTGGCCTATTGTACGTGTTTTTAGTGGTAGGGGAAACCGGAGTACCCGGAGGAAACGTACGCTGACACGGGGAGAACATGCAAACTCCACACAGAAAGGCCCCGTCCCTGGTAGGAATTGAACCCGGACCTTCTATCTGTGAAGCACGAGTGCTAACCGCTGTACTACCGTACCATGTGTAGAAGTAATTTCACATTTGTAAATGTGTTGTATTTGCCGTTTAAAAAACAGCAGTGGACAATTTGAACTCTGTTGAACTTGGATTGAATAAGGTCGGTGTCTATCTGCTGACTACAGTGAGGTACAGAGCTCATTTTGCAGGAAAATTCCCAGCAACCTGAAGTTAACAGTGGTCAAATTTTGCACTGAATTGATCAAAATGAGTCTGGGGACTTACATAGAGCAATAAAGGTTTTACGAGGTCTTGAGAAGTGGCACTTTAGTGTGAAATCACCCGAATGTATGTTTGCATTATTGAATTTGTCTTTGTTTTCTATTTTTTGTTGTCAGACTTTTCAACATGTGTTAAGACTCTTTACTAATTTTTCCATTGTTTATGATGTGTGTACGGCACTTTGGCCAACTGTAAAGTTTTAAAGTGTGTTATAAATAAACCTGGTATGGTATGGTGGTATGGGAAATGTGTCAGTAAAACAAAATACAGAAAATGAACATGTCAAAACAGTTTTAACATTAACATTCTTTGAAGTAACTATTCTAACGTAATTGCAAAATCTGGCCTCTTCTTAAATGTTAGGCTGCTTTGGCTTCTTTAGCTGTTGGAAACCAAACGTATGTCCTCCATCCACTTCCCTCAGAGTGGTACCGTCTGTCCGTGTTGTAAAAATCAATATGCAGTTCACCGTGCACTGTGTACAATATTGATTCTTACACTAAGGAAAAACCTGCAACTTTATACTTTCAACACCACTTTGCGTACAGTGGTAAACTCAACTTAAAATAAATAAATATATAAAATAAAATAAAACACGTGCTGTTCAAGATGTGGATTAAAAAAATATAGCCTATATTTTTTTCTTGAATTCAATTTTATTGATCCATATACATTTGTATACATATGAATTATGTACATTTAAAACATGGGTAAAGAGGAGAATGACATTTCTATCACATGTCTGTATCAACATATAAAAATCATGGCTTTCATTATGATCAGATTAGCTTTTTTGATCTTGTACTGTAGAGTCAATGATAGGTCAGAAAGTTGTTGATTAGGCGATATTTTTAGAAACGATTAGCTCATACAAAATGTCTTCAAATCAAATAATTAACGATGATAAAATAATATTATTTGTTATATATTAAACACCACACACCATCACCACACAAGTAATTATTAAAAAATAAAGTGACAAGTCCCAATAGTGGCACAAAAATGTAAAAGATAATTATGTAAAATGATAGTTAGGTTAATTAAGTTGCATAGCTCCGTGTCCACCTGGGCTAACCAGTGGCCGGAGGTTTTCAGTGAAAGAGCAACATTTTAAAGACTCAATGAGAGTAGCATCATATACATCAAAGAAAGAGACCAAACCCTCTTCATAATCCACATACACTCCAATTGTATAAGGCATTTTGGTGAAGCGAGTCTTCCTATCCCCAACTTCGCAACACTCTTTTCATCATTCCACTTTATTAACCAGAACCCATTATTTGGTGTAACCCAAATATTGCGTTTTCTTTCTACAGACTCTTTAACCACTCCCACAGACCAGTCTCTTGACCCTTTTACACACACCTCAAAGTAAAACTTGCCAGAAGAGAAAGCTTGTCGCCCTAAAACAAAGTGCTTTGAAGAAAATCTATCAGGTTTATCAAGATATCCCCTTTCTTTTTCCTTATATTGCGCTTTTGTAGAGTAATTTTCTAGCCAAATGTTTTGATGTGCAGTGTCGCCATCTAGCTTGACATCCACATCATACTGTTGGAATCTTTTTATATATGGCACCAAGACATTTCTTAGGTCTTCACAAAGCTGATTATTTTTCCACTCAGACACAGCTTCTGCCAACATTACGCCATACGTTGCACTGATCTTTCTAGTTTTCCACTCGTTGAGCTGTGGAGCAGGTCTTACTGAGGTGAAGGTTTGTACAAACTGTAGATGGTCTCCTGAGCTCCACAGCTGCTCCATCTCGGTCCCTCTCTGCTCCAGGACAGAGATCTCAGCCTGGATCTGCTCAATCATCTGTGCTGCCTCCTCCTCACTCTTCCTGTGCTTTTCTTCAATGCTCTGTTTGAACGAGTCCAGACTTTGTTGAAGACCCTCAATCAAATTATTGAAGACTCTGATGCCTTCTTGTATTTCTGTGTCTGCGTTTTTCTGACTGAGCTCCACTGAGCCTCGGATCTCGGCAATTTTCTGAAGCCTTTGTTTAATCTGCTCCTTCACCTCGGTTTGCTGAACCTCACACTCTTCCTTCAGGGGGACGGCCTCGTGATCTTTATGACCTGCAGAAGTACAATCCAGACAAATGAAGTGCGAGTGATCCTTACAGAAGAGCTCCAGGGGTCTGTCGTGCTCTGGACACACACGCTCCTCCAGGTTGGGCACTGCCTCGATCAGCTGGTGCCTCCCAAGACGGGGGTTGGTGAGGTGGGGCTGGAGGTGGCTCTGACAGTAGGAGGCCAGACACACCAGGCAGGACTTCAGAGCTTGGAGCCTGGGATCAGGGCACATGTCACAGAGCACCTCTCCGCCTTTAGCAGAGCCCCCACAAACCTCCTCTCCTGCTGGAGCAGAGACGTCACAAACGTCCTCTCCTGCTGGAGCAGACACCCCACCAACCACCTCTTCTGCAGCAGACTGGGGCTCCAAAATCACACTTTCAACCACAACATCATCAACTTGGGGCGTATTTTTAAATTCAAAGACCATCTCAGCTAGAACGATGTTCACTTTTAGCTGTGGTTTCGTGTTGAAGGCCTGTTTACAGACTGGACAGTTGCAGTGGTCACTGTTGTCCCAGTGCTGGTTGATGCAGGCCCTGCAGAAGCTGTGTCCACATGGTGTAGTGACTGGAGCAGAGAACACCTCCAGACAGATGGAGCACAGGAACTGCTCTTCAGAAAGTGTACAGCTCACAGAGGACATTGCTACAACACGACAGAGAGAGAACACTTACTGTAGATGAGGGTTTCTTTTGCATGTCAAGCCAACAGTGTTGTTTTTGGCAGCCCTTTTAGTTTTAGTCTTTTGGATGAAAATGCTTTTAGTATTATTTACATTTTAGTCATTTCTAAATGTGATAGTTTTAGTCACGTTTTAGTCAGACAAAAACTCAAAAGGTTTTAGTTGAGTTTTAGTCAGTTTCATTATAAAAAGTAATAATTAATTTTGATAAGTATTGGAAATTGTGGTAAATAATAATAATCTCTTGGCTTTATATTTTATATTCTTTCGGGTCAGGAAGGGCACCCACATTGTAGTGGATCTCTGCCAAGGAAAACTGGGAAATGCATGAACAGAGTACAATGGCTGTGCAGGGAATGGACATGTACCACACCCTAGTTCATGCCTCATCTAGCAAATTCGGTAGTGTATTTTTGTTTTGCTTAGGCATTGCAAACATGTCATTGGTGAAATCTTGATTTATGTGATGCATATTAATTCATATTTCTATACTAAAACAACTGAATGTTGTATGTTTCCCTTTGAAAGTAATTAGAACTAAAAGTGGTTTGTGTTTATTTTTGAGAGCTAGAATGTCATTGTCATAAAGCATAAAAATATCAAACATGAGAATTTCCTACTTACCTGAGATGGTTGTTTTTGTAGATCAGAGGTTGAATGTTTGAGGCTCTTCGAGCTCCACACTTTCCACACTGCTGCTCACAGTTGTGAGTTTTGTTTCTTGTGAAGCTCCAGTGTTGTGTAACGCTGCTAAAGTTGCTCTGTCTCTAGAGCACTTCCTGGTTCATGTCAGGACAGACTGTATTCTCCCCGTAGTGAATAGACCTTCCTCTAATGAGACAGTTGTGTTACAGATAATGCTGTCCATTGTGTACAAGTATTTTCACATTTGTAAATGTGTTGTATTTATTGCAAAACTGTTTTAAATGCAGTATTGGAAAATTTTAACCCTAGCGAACTTGGATTGAATAAGGTCGGTGTCTGTCTCCATCTGCTGACTACAGTCAGGTACAGAGCTCATTTCTGCAGGAAAGTTCCCAGCAACTTGACGCTAACAGTGGTCAAATTTTGCACTAAAGTGATCAAAACAAGTCGGGGGACTTACAATGAAGGTTTTATGAGCTCTTGAGAAAATTTAGTGTCCAGCATCAGCCAAATATGTCAGTAAAACAAAATACATTTCATTTGACATACGTCAAAATATTTTTAAAGTTTACAACAATATAAAACTTTTAATTACAGTAAAGAGCAAAGAGTGCAGATAAAATACTTTCCGTTGTCATACAGTATGCACAGATAAAATTAACTGTTTTCAGCCTGGATCTGAACATTGTCAGAGTTCAGGCCTGTCTTCATGAAGACTGTTCCAGATTTTAGCTGCGTAAAACTGAAACTCCTCTTGTAGGAAGTTGGAGCCGATAACATAACGTAATAAATGTGCCCAGTTTCAAAATGTAATAAGCCGATAACGGAATAACACTGTTGTGCAAATAACATAATAAGGTTTTACCGGCCGATAATGTAATAATTGTTACTGTATTGGCTGGTTATTACATTATTGGCCTGTCAAGATAAAAATTGTTCACAAAAGTTTGTTTTTGTGCATATTTCTCTAAATTGTTAGATGCCCTGTTATATTGTGGGTTTTTCATCAACTTTTGTATTTTAGGAAAAGTGACATTTTTAGTGAAAAGCAATTTATCCCGTATAGAGACTTTAGTTTGAATTTGAGTTGAGTTGATAAAAAGAAAATCTATTGTGTCGTTTTTTGGGGGTTTGTGTGAAAAGTTTTAATTCTTTGAAGTGTTTCCACTGCCTCCACCCAGTGGCTACTGAGACGAATATAAACATATCTAACTGTATTCAAATTTCCATTATAATAATATATTGTTAAATCCTCATGCAGTTCACAGTGCACTGCACACAGTATTGATTCTTATACCAAGGAAAAACCTGCATTTTTATACTTTCAATACCACTTTTCATACAGTGGTAAAATTGACTGCTGTCAATAGCAAATTGACAGCAGTATTTGAAGAGTAGATTGAAACAATCAAAATGCCCCAAAAAATAAATAGAATAAATAAATAAATAAAATAAAAACTGTGCAAAATATTTTCTTGGCCTGTAGGTTTTATGGGGCTGGACGGTTTAAGATAAAAAAAAAAAGTGATTTAAGCCTGCCCACTGGTGTAAGTGGTGTGGAGGGGCTGCTCTATGTGTATCAAAAACTGCTATATAAAGTACAGTATAGGGTACAGTAGATGGTTTAATTAATCAATAGTTTTACTATTGATTAATTTTACTATTGATTAATTTGTGTCCTCACTTGAGGGTCTGTTGTCGTGATTTTAGCTTCAGGTGTAAATAAGGTGCTGAGATCAAGATGTTGTGGATAGAAAAATATAGCCCATATATTTTTTGTCTCAATTCCATTTTATTGCTCCACATACACTTGTATACATGTGAATTATGTACATTTTAAACATGAGTGAAGAGGAGAATGAGGCTTCTATCACATGCCTGTATCAACACACAAACATTCCCTTCATCCTGGCTTTCGTTATGAGTACGATTTGTACTGTCAATGATAGGTCAGAAAGTTGTCAAACGGCAAAAAATATAATTTGTTGTATATTAAACACTATCACCACATAAATGTATGTGTGTGTATGTATAGCCAATAGTGACGCAAAAATGTAAAAGATAATAATTCAAAACAATAGTTAAATTATACAGTCTGCATTGCGCCTTGTCTGCCTGGGCTTACCAGTGGCAGGAGGCTTTCAGTGAAAGAGCAGCATTTGAAAGACTTCATGAAAACAGAATGATATATATCAAAGAAAGAGACCAGACCCTCTTCATAATCCACAAACACTCCAATTGTATAAGGCATGTCGGTGAAACTAATGGTCTCCTCCCCAACTTCGCACTGCTTTTTTTCATTATCCCACTTTATTAACCAGAACCCATTATGTGGTCCAGCCCAAATATCGCGTTTTCTTTCTACAGACTCTTTAACCACTCCCACAGACCACTCTCTTGACCCTTTTACCGTTACCTTAAAGTAAAACTTGCCAGAAGAGAAAGCTTTTTGCCCTAAAACATAGGGCTTTGAAGAAAGTCTCTTAGGGTTATTTGGATATTTGTTATCCTGAAACGTATATTGCGCTTTTGTAGAGTAATTTTCTAGACAAATGTTATGATGTGCTGTGTTTTCATCTAGAGTGACATCCACAGCATACTGTTGGAATCTTTTTAAATACGACACCAAGACATTTCTTAGGTCATAACCAAGCTGATTATCCTTCCACTTAGACACAGCTTCTGCCAACATTACATCATACGTTGCACTGATCTTTGTGTTTTTCCAGTCGTTGAGCTGTGGATCAGGTTTGGCTGAAGTGAAGGTTTGTACAAACTGTAGATGGTCTCCTGAGCTACAATGCTGCTCGATTTCGGCACCTCTTTGCTCCAGCGCAGAGATCTCAGCCTGGATCTGCTCAATCATCTGTGCTGCCTCCTCCTCACTCTTCTTGTGCTTCTCTTCAATGCTTTGTTTGAACGAGTCCAGACTTTGTTGAAGACCCTCAATCAAAGTGTTGAAGGCACTGATGCCTTCTTGTATTTCTGAGTCTGCGTTTTTCTGACTGAGCTCCACTGAGCCTCGGATCTCATTGATTTTCTGAAGCCTTTGTTTGATCTGCTCCTTGACCGTAGTCAGCTGAGCCTCACACTCTTCCTTCAGGGGGACGGCCTTGTGATCTTTATGACCTGCAGAAGTACAATCCAGACAAATGAAGTGTGAGTGATCCTTACAGAAGAGCTCCAGGGGTCTGTCGTGCTCAGGACACACACGCTCCTCCAGGTTGGGCACTGCCTCGATCAGCTGGTGGTGCCGTCTCAGACGGGGGTTGGTGAGGTGGGGCTGGAGGTGGTTCTGACAATAGGAGGCCAGACACACCAGGCAGGACTTCAGAGCTCGGAGCCCAGGCTCCGGGCACACGTCACAGAGCACCTCTCCTGCTGGAGCAGGAACCTTAACTTAAGTCTGCAATTGTAGCTATTAGCACCTGGACCTGCTAAGTATATTTAATATTTAAATTGAATTTCTTGCAAATCCTTGCAGAAATGTTATTATATTATTCAGGCCAAAATGTTCAAACAGTAAGACCTCCAACCAAAACCAGTTTATAAACAGCTTACCGGCCTCTTTTATTCACAAAACAGTTGTTTTTGTAATAAAAAAAACATTCATTCATTGTAAGCATAGATTGAAATTTTATTATATGATCTGAGACGTGACATGACGTGGAGGCCGTTCCAATTGAGCTTAAATGTGGCGGTAAGTGTCTAGTCTGTTTCAATTCTACTGCTTCACTTCAATGAAGGGCTAAGGCGCAGAAGCGGTCAGTGTCTCTTTGGAGGGCTAAATGCATAGAGATTGTACAACATGTGGTGCATATGCTGCAGAATAACCAACATGACTGCTCTAGATACATTTACAGCAGGGGTGTCCAAAGTGGGACAAAGGCGGCCTTTAAGTTGAATAATTCTACACAATTCTAACCTAACAACTAACATTTTATTGTGAGACAGAGCCGGCATTAAGATTTTAAGCATAAATAAAGGTGTGACACACAATTAAAACCACTGCTTAAAATACTTTAATCGAAGGTTCCACTGAACTGTGGCCTTTCATCCCATGTACGCTTCAATATGCGACCCCCCCATGAAAAAAGTTTGGACACCCCTGATTCACAGACTCAGTCAGTCAATTAATGGTTTTGTATAGCCCAATATTACAACAGGAGTTGCCTCACAGGGCTGCACTGAACATTAAGGCAATAAAACAGAGCAGTACTGTAAATAAGACAATGTAAAGTTCAGGCTAATCAAGTATCCAGGCAAACATAAAGTCCAAATAAGCGTCGGCAGCAAGTGGCGATGAGTAGCGCGGGTGTCCCCCGTCCTTAGACTCTCCAGCACGGCAAGAAAAAACTCAAAAATCTACTCCCATGGACCCACGGCCGATTTAGTCCCTCAGCAGACGGGCCAGGATCGCAGACCGTCCAGACTCCACACAAACCACTCAAATTGCAGATGACATCAAGCATGCTTTAATGAAAACTAAAAACGAATACCTGGAGCGGTCCGACGGGCGCCTAATCAGACTCCTGAGAGACTTCGACAAGGTCCAAGCACAGCGCAAGTCCATAATTCAGAGAGGGCATGAAATCAAAATCAATCCATGACAAGAACAACAAAATCTGCTATTTGATTGATGTGGCTATCCCAGATGACAAAAACATCTTAAAAAAACAAATCTTATCTCTAACTGTATTCAAATTTCCATTAGAATTTAAAATGTGTTTGTTGTAGAATCAATATGCAGTTCACAGTGCACTGCATACAGTATTGATTGTTACACTAAGGAAAAACCTTCAACTTTATACTTTCAACACAACTTTACATACAGTGGTAAGCTCAACTCATTTACCTCCCTGTTAGGGCCGCAAAATGTATCACTATTTAAACTTTAATGCAATCACGATGCTTGTAAATTAAACAAATACTAATAAGCAAATAAAAACATACTAAACTGACGGCATTATTTGAAGAGTAGATTGAAACAATCAACATAATCAAAATAGAAAAAAATAAATTAATAAAATAAAAAATGTGCTAAATATTTTCTTGGCTTGTAGGTTTTATGGGACTGGACTGTTTTAAGATAATATGATTTGATCTGAGCCTGCCAACTGGTGTGACAGTGGCTGCTCTATGCGTATCAGAAACTGCTACACAAAGTACAGTATGTCGGGTAGATGCTAGTTTTACTATTGATTCATTTGTGTCCTCACTTGAGGGTCTGTTGTCGTGATTGTAGCTTCAAGTGTAAATAAGGTGCCGAGTTCAAGATGTTGTGGATAGAATAGCATAGCCTGTATTTTTTTTGTCAATTCATTTTTATTGATCCACATCGTTTTTGCAGGTGCTCGTCATATAGCATATCACGAAAAAGTTCATTTATTTCTGTAATTCAACTTACAATGTGAAACTAATCTATGGACTCATTACATGCAAATTGACATATATAGAAATAATATATAGATTTTTATTTTGGGGTTTTTACAAGCTGAGCCATAATCATAAAAATTATAACAAATAAAGACTATACATATGTCACTTTGCATGTAATGAGTCTATCATATATTAGTTTCACAGTTTAAGTTGAATAACGGAAGTGAATGCACTTTTTCATGATATTCTTATGACGAGCACCTGTATATGTGACATTATGTACATTTAAAACATGGGTGAAGAGGAGAATGACATTTCTATCTCGTATCCGTATCAACACATATTAACATTCCCTCCATCATGGCTTTCGTTATGATCAGATTCGCTTTTTTGATCTTGTAATGTAGTGTCAATGATAGGTCAGAAAGTTGTTAATGAGGTGATATTTTTCTAACTATTAACTCAATATACAAATTGTCTTCAAATCAAATAAATAACAATTATAAAAGAATATTATTTGTTACATATTAAACACAATCACCACACCAGTAATGTTTTTTAAAATGTGACAAATCCCAATAGTGGCTCAAAAATGTAAATGACATTTAAGTAAGACATTAGTGAAGCTGAACTGATGTAATATGCATTGCGCCTCGATTGCCTGGGCTGATCAGTGGCAGGAGGCTTTCCGTGAAAGAGTAGCATTCTAAAGACGTAATGAGAGCAGCGTTATGTACATCAAAGAAACAGACCAGACCCTCTTCATAATCCACAAACACTCCTATTTTATAAGGCATGTTGGTTAAACTAATGTTCTCAACCCCAACTTCACAGTGCTTTTTTTCATCATTCCACTTTATTAACCAGAACCCATTACTTGGTGTAACCGGAATATTGCGTTTTCTTTCTACAGATTCTTTAACCACTCCCACAGACCAGTTTCTTGACCCTTTTACAGTTACCTCAAAGTAAAACTTGCCAGAAGAGAAAGCTTGTTGCCCTAAAACAAAGTAATATGAAGAAAATCTGTCAGAGTCATCATAATATCCCTTTTCTTTTTCCTTATATTGCACTTTTGTAGAGTAATTATCCAGCCAAATGTTTCGATGTGCAGTGTCGCCATCTAGCTTGACATCCACAGCATACTGTTGGAATCTTTTTATATATGGCACCAAGACATTTCTTAGGTCTTGACGAAGCTGATTATTCTGCAACTTAGACACAGCTTCTGCCAACATTACATCATACGTTGCACATATACCTGTCCCTGTCCAGTTGTTGAACTGTGGAGCAGGTTTGGCTGAAGTGAAGGTTTGTACAAACTGTAGATGGTCTCCTAAGCTCCACTGCTGCTCCATCTCAGCACCTCTCTGCTCCAGCACAGAGATCTCAGCCTGGATCTGCTCAATAAGCTCCGCAGCCTCCTCCTCGCTCCTCTTGTGCTTTTCTTCAATGCTCTGTTTGAATGAATCCAGACTTTGTTGAAGACTCTGCATCAAAGTGTTGAAGACTCTGATGCCTTCTTGTATTTCTGTGTCTGCGTTTTTCTGACTGAGCTCCACTGAGCCTCGGATCTCCTCAATTTTCTGAAGCCTTTCTTTAATCTGCTCCTTCACCTCAGTCAGCTGAACCTCATAGTCTTCCTTCAGGGGGACGGCCTTGTGGTATTTATGGTCTGCAGAAGTACAATCCAGACAAACCTCTACGGCTGGAGCAGAGACGTCACAAACCACCTCTTTTGCTGCAGACTGTTGCTCCAAAATCACACTTTCATCCACAACATCGTCAGCTTGGGGCGTACCTTTGAATTCAAGGACCATCTCAGCTAGAACGATGTTCACTTTTAGCTTTGGTTTCGTGTTGAAGGCCTGTTTACAGACTGGACAGTTGCAGTGGTCACTGTTGTCCCAGTGCTGGTTGATGCAGGCCCTGCAGAAGCTGTGTCCACACGGGGTAATGACTGGAGCAGAGAACACCTCCAGACAGATGGAGCACAGGAACTGCCCTCCGGAGAGTGTACAGCTCACAGAGGACATTGCTACAACACGACAGAGAGGGAACACTTAGATGAGGGTTAGGAATAATATTATTATCATTATCAGTGTTTTTTTCACGTCAAGCCAACAGTGTTGTTTTCGGCAGCCTTTTTAGTTTAGTCTTAGTCTTTTGGACAAAAATGCTAATAGTATTATTCATTTTAGTCATTTCTAAATGTCATAGTTTTAGTCAGACTAAAACTCAAAAGGTTTTGTTGAGTTTTAGTCAGTTTCATTATAAAAAGTAATAATTAATTTTGATAAGTATTGGAAATTGTGGTTAATAATAATAATAATCTCTTGGCTTTATATTTTATATTCTTTCGGGTCAGGCAGTGTATGTATAAACAAGGAAGGGCACCCAAATTGTAGAAATGTTTACAAGGGCACAATGGCTGTGCAGGGAATGGACATGTACCACACCCTAGTCCTTGCCTCAACTGGCAAATTCGGTTAAGTGTATTTTTGTCCTGTTTAGGCATTGCAAACGTGACATCGGTGAGATCTTGATTCTTGATTTGTGTGATGCATATTTTTATACTAAAACAACTGAAATTTTTATTGTCCATTTAAAAGTAATTAGAACTTTAAAAGTGGTTTGTGTTTATTTTTATAAGAGCTAGAATGTCATTGTCATAAAGCATAAAAATATCAAACATGAGAATTTCCTACTTACCTGAGATGGTTGTTTTTGTAGATCAGAGGCTTAATGTTTGAGGCTCTTCGAGCTCCACACTTTCCACACTGCTGCTCACAGTTGTGAGTTTTGTTTCTTGTGAAGCTCCAGTGTTGTGTAACGCTGCTAAAGTTGCTCTCTCTCTAGAGCACTTCCTGGTTCATGTCAGGACAGACTGTATTCTCCCCGTAGTGAATAGACCTTCCTCTAATGAGACAGTTGTGTTACAGATAATGCTGTCCATTGTGTACAAGTATTTTCACATTTGTAAATGTGTTGTATTTGTTGCAAAACTGTTTTAAATGCAGTATTGGAAAATTTTAACCCTAGCGAACTTGGATTGAATAAGGTCGGTGTCTGTCTCCATCTGCTGACTAGGCAAGGCAAGTTTATTTGTAGAGCACAATTCATACACGAGGCAATTCAAAGTGCTTCACAGTTGCAGAAATATACAAGAAAACAGATAAAATCAATCAATAAAACATCAACATAAAGTTAATCAATGACAGTAAAAGGCAAGAGTGCAGATAAAATACTTTCAGATTTCATATGCACGGGTAAAAAGAGCTGTTTTCAGCCTGGATTTGAACATTGTCAGAGTTGAGGCCTGTCTCACATCCTCATGAAGACTGTTCCAGATTTTAGCTGCATGAAACTGAAACGTAGCCTCACCGTGTTTATTATTGACTCTGGGAACCACCAGGAGACCCCTCCCTGAAGTTCTCAGGGCCCGGGATGGTTCATACGGCTCTAACATGTCAGAGATGTACTTTGGTGCTAAACCATGAAAAGACTTGTACACAAGCAGCGCTGTTTTAAATTCTATTCTGTGAGTGACAGGAAGCCAGTGCAGAGACCGGAGCACCCAAATAACAATAAACACGGTGAGGCTGTGTTTCAGTTTCATGCAGTCAAAATCTGGAACAGTCTTCATGAGGATGTGAGACAGTCCTCAACTCTGACAATGTTCAAATCCAGGCTGAAAACAGCTCTTTTTACCCGTGCATATGAAAACTGAAAGTATTTTATCTGCACTCTTTCCCTTTTACTGTAATTGATTAACTTTATGTTGATGTTTTATTGATTGATTTGATCTGTTTTCTTGTAATTTTTTGCAACTGTGAAGCACTTTGAATTGCCTTGTGTATCAATTGTGCTCTACAAATAAACTTGCCTTGCCTTGTCTGTCTCCATGCTGACTACAGTGAGGTACGGCACTTACATTATATTATAAGACAACTTTTGCAAGTTGGGTCCGGTGACTTGGATGGAGTTTTTACTAGTTCTGCAAGTGTGTTACGGAGATACAAACATGAGATCGTGATTGAAAGTACCATAATTTGTGTGAATCCGGCTAAAGTCCATTTTGACTTGGCTTTTCTGACCTAAAGCCCAAACATGGCTGTAAGTTTTCCACGAGTATGATTCCAAGAGTGTGCCCACATTACTTGTGTATATGATTCAAAACCAAATAAAAAGTAAAATGCATAAAAACTCATGCATCCAATTAAGCAAAAATCAATAGTTACAAGTTGCTCTACAAGCTCTGTAGTGGAGGCCATTTCAGCACTGAAATTGTGTGAATGAGTTTGTTGAATACATCTGTACTTTTATAAACAGAAGGGCATGTTTTAAAGTTCAGGCGGCATACAATACTATTTAGATTTTTCAAGTAACTTCTTACGTGTTTGCAATAATCGGCTACTTCTTTAAAAAAAATGGACCACTTTTGCTGTTGGATACCAAGCATGGCGCAAGTCCTCCATCCACTTCCCTCAGAGTGGTACCGTCTGTCTCTGTCCAGTCCGTTTTAATTTGACTTCTTCAAAGGCCTAACCTGCACGTCATGGTGGATTTGCATAAAAGTGAATTTCCCATGCTCCAAAATGGATTCCGCGGCACGAACAAAGAAGTGGCATTATAAAACAGGCAGATCGACCCAGTTTGTCTGATACGTCTGTACTTTGAATTCACAATCCACCCCTGAGCGGTGTCTATACAGGACATAATACAGGACAGCGGAACAAGATTGTATCTGTTTATGAAGGTCACGTAGAAGAAATGTGAGAATTTGGATCATGTGTGAGAAATGAAACCATCGCTAGCTTGTTGTTCGGCTCACTGGGATGCACTACTTTATTATTGGCGACGCTCATACTTGTGACTGCTCTTTTGTTCTCAACATAGTAAGAGACAGCTTTTATTCAGAATCAGAATAGTTTTATTGCCATTGTTTGAGAACAGGTTCACAAACTAGGATTTTTTTCTCGGTGCAGTCGTGCAACATGAAACATAAAACAACACATAATTAATAAAATAAACTATAAGAACTTTAAAACTATAAGGCTATAAGGGCATGCATAAAGAAGATTATAATAATATAAAAAAAGACAACAACAACAATTTGACATATTCAGATCACCATACTAGTGTAGTTATTGCACAGGCCATTTAAGGTAAAAGAGTAACATATTGTTCTTGTGACATTATGCCTCTGTTTTCTTCTACATTAAGATTTTTTCAAGTGGACATATCATGAATATTTGAGACTTTTTAACATTTTAATTAATGTGAATGAATGGAAAACACTCTTGATTGCTAAAGATTGCTCTTTTAAGCACCTGTTGTTTGGAGTTCCTTTCTGTCGCCAGCTAATTAATTATGCAAAAACAAGGATGCAAGCCATAGGTTTTGGCTTATGGCTAACATTATGTTAACAAATCAATGGAGCCATGATGAGTGTAGAACTGTTTAGAACGGGTCCTGAGCTTTGAAACTTATCTAATTCATCAAAATCATGGAAATACGGATTGGAGTGCAATCAAATAATGTAATGTAATAGAGCAACAAACTAATGGAGTAAATGGGATTACTAAATCTGTGTGAATGAAGCAAAACACACACCATCTTTTTGATTAGGGAGCAATGTTATGACAAGACTTTTAAAAATAGCCTAATTAATTTTCATACTATGCTCCCTTTACGTGCAGGCGAATCACTTAATGTGGACATATCTCGTTTAATCAAGGCTTACTTTTTTTGTGGCACCTCTGCACGGCTATGTATTGCTAATTTGAAATGTCTATGCAAAGATAAGACGGTGACAAAGTGCCAGGTTCGTCATGAATTTTCCTGGAGCTACCCCTGCAGGCAACGCTGGGAATGACACACTGAAAAAAATGCTTTCAGTTTCTACTAACTCGCTGCAACAGGAGCAAATCCATTCTTGAGGAACCCATTTTGAGCGCAGAACAGTTCATAAAGGGTCTGGTGTTGTAAAGGACAGTTAAGTGTTTCATCTTTGCCCCTGTATAACCCAGAAAGTACAAGGAGAAACAACCAAAGTGAACAGGGTTACTCGAAAGTGTGCGAATAAAGTGAAATACTACAGGTCTGTTTTTTGACCAGAGAGTTCAGAAAATTCTAATTTCTGTCTCCTTTAAAAAGGTAGTTCAATATTTAAAAATGTGCGTTTCACAAATGTACAGTTTATTTACCAACAAACGTGGACGTGGAATGGGCCGTGGAGTTAACAGGACCGATCCGTTCTTTCAGTCTTGTGTTGATATCTCTGACAGACAGACGAAAGCTGCTCTCCGCTCCTCTCTCCCAGTTTCCCCCTCTCTTGGCGAGCTCAGGTATCTCCAGCTCCAGACGCCGTTCTACATGAAAGACATTGTTGTTTTCTGTGACACTTTGCTGGATTTCTTCACAAACACATTTGATTTAGGCCCAGAGCAGAGAAAACGTGCTGTCAGGACATTCATATCACTGGGAGCCGCATGCTTTTTGTCTCTGCTCCCTCAAATCCACAAAGAGCCCACAACAGCACAACAACAGCTTTGTGAAAACAGATGGAGTGACATTTAAAACAGAGCGAGCTGCCACTCTGTCTTTGTGACGTTTGACGATTCTTCAAGATCAGTACTTAACACAAATTCATTGTTGGTGGTTTGCAGTGGCTTTGAGACTTTTAGAGAGAGGCTTAAAACAATGACAAACGGACTTTGTCAAGACATAAGCTAGCTGTAACTGAGCAAGTTGAAATGTGACTGATCGTGAAAATGTAAAAACATAGCAGCAGATCTAAGTGTGGACACACCACACAGTGCAACAGAGCAGATTACATCCATGAGTCTGTAACTAAGTTATTGGGTCTTGTTATTGTTCGTGAGTCTGATGGCTGAGGGGAAAAAAACTGTTCAAGTGGCGGGAGGTATGGGTCTGGATAGACCGTAGCCTCCTGCCTGAGGGGAGAGGGGCGAGTAGTCTATGTCTGGGGTGAGAGGGGTCAGCTGTGATCCGACCCACACGCCTCCGGGTCCTGGAGGTGAACAGGTCCTGGAGAGTTGGGAGCGCACAGCCAATCACCTTCTCAGCAGCACGCACAATGCGCTGCAGTCGGTGCCTGTCCCGTTCTGTAGCGCCGGGGTACCACACGGTGATGGAGGAGGTGAGGATGGACTCAATGATGGCCGTGTAGAACTGCACCAGCATCTTGGTCGACAGCTTAAGTTTCCTCAGCTGCCACAGGAAGAACATACTCTGCTGGGCCTTCTTGGTGAGGGAGCAGAGGGTTGGCTCCCATCTGAGGTCCTGGGTGATGGTGGTGCCCAGGAAACGGAAGGAGTCCACGATGTAGATGGGGGTGGGAGAGTCTGTCAGGGCGAGGGGGGACGGTGGGGCTGTGTCTTTCCTGAAGTCCACGATCATCTCCACTGTCTTCTGGGCGTTCAGCTCCAGGTTGTTGTGGCTGCACCAGGACGCCAGCCGGTCCACCTCTCTCCTGTAGGCGGACTCATTTACTTTTTTTTTTTTTTTTTACTTTACTTTATTTGTCTCCCTTGGGAGAAATTTGGTTCGGACAGGGTCCCGCCACACATCACCGTCCGAGATGAGCCCGATGAGGGTGGTGTCGTCCGCAAACTTGATCAGTTTAACAGACTGGTGACTGGAGGTGCAGCAGTTTGTGTACAAGGAGAAGAGCCAGGGGGAAAGTACACAGCCCTGAGGAGTTCCAGTGTTTGTAGTCCGAGTGTCCGAGATGATCTTCCCCAGCCACACATGCTGTCTCCGGTCCGTCAGGAAGTCAGTGTCAACTCGTCTAAGCTCAGGTAAGAACATATCTCAGTATGTAAAAACGGTGGCCTCTTCCTTTAAGGCTAAGTTGTAGTTTATTGTCCCCATAGGGAATGGTAAATGGTCTCAACTTTTCCACCTTCCTTAGGCACTCAAAGCACTTTACAGCAAGGATCCACTCACCCATTCATACACCAGTGTACGCAGAGACACTGGAGGCAAGCTGGGTGAAGTGTCTTGCCCAAGGACACAACGACAATGTGCACCTTCAGGAGGCCGGATTCAAACCCCCGACCTTCCGATCATGAGACAACCCGCTCTACCATCTGCGCCACCGTCGCCCCAAGGAAATTTTTCCTTTGCATTTGACCCATGTTTCAATGCCGCTGGGGCAACTCGTAAGGAACAGTGGGGACCCATCTCCAAATGTGGAGCCAGGCTGACTTTTGGGTCGCTTCAACGTAGATGTTGCTTTTAACAGATGAGACGAGGGCAGACGAGAATAAATCTGAGCAGACAAGTAGTCGCCGTTCTCTCCCAAACAGCGACATTCAGGGTTTTGCATTAAAGTGAACATATCATGCATAACATAGGCTTTAGACATTCTTTTGGGTCTCTCAGCGTTGATATATATGGAGTGCCCTCTGCAGGTAGTACCGTGAACAACAACGAAGAAAATGTAGTAGAAACAGGCTTTAATTTTCAGCTAATCAATGGCCCTGTGATGAACACACTTTGAGCGCAGAGCGGGTTAGTGATGGATTACGGGTTTTTGAAATTGTGTTCCATCGATGACACACACACACACACAAATCAAGAAATACAGATCAAAGAAGACGAGACAACCAAAGGGAATAGGATTACTCTAAACTGCACAAATGAAGCGATATACTAGTACGGGAAATGTGCAAAACATCCTCACAACACACACACAAAAAAAAAGGAAAATGCCATCCATCCATCCATTTTCTTCCACTTGTCCGTTGCCGGGTCGTGGGGGCAGCCGCCGGAGCTGCCCAAATCACATAGCACCAGCCCCCCATGGCTCCTTCTGCAGGTGGTGGGTCCACGGAAGGACGGCCTCACGGTTCAAACCGGGCCTGTTGGTCTCTCCTAGGGGGCTACCAGTGTAGGCAGACACTGGAGGCAATGTGGGTGAAGTGCCTTGCCCAAGGACACAACGACAATGTGCACGGTCAGGAGGCGGGATTCGAACCCACGACCTTCCGATCATGAGACGACCCGCTCTACCATCTGCGCCACTGTCGCCACAAGGAAAATGGTTTTCATTAATTGTATTTAATAAGTGCAGCTTAAGCATGGATTAGAAAAAGAAAAAATGTATGTACAGTATGTAATCCAGTCCCTTAAATCCCCTCTGATCGATACCATCAGTGTGTTGTGATTGACACGAGCTTAGAGTGATACAGGAGTAGGCAGTAGCTCCAGGACTGCGGCTGCTGGTATCTACACTACCACAGATATGAGCCTTCTGCACTCCCTCATTCTCCGGGACTGTCCCTATCTCGCAATCCATCTGATAAAGTGCAGCTAGAACCTCCACTGCCCCCAAAAAGTTGCATTTTGTTGCGTCACTCTCCCGATACACATACCATTACAGAGTTAGGGGGACTCTAGCAATATTATATGGATAAACAAATCATACACAGTATTTGCACCAGATTCATTCTCCCAGGACATTCATTGCTTGGGGGCCCCCTTGTGGTTTACACGTGCATAGTTTGCTCAACATAATTAAGGCTATAGCCAGGTCTAAATTGCCTCGTTCTAATATTCTCCTACACTCCAACAGGCTTATGGGATTACACCATTACCTCAATCTGAGCTGAATACAAACAGGAAGAGGATTTGTATGTGACATTTATAACAGTCAATTACACATTGGATCCACCACATCAAGGACATTTATGTAGTTTTTTTCCCCATGCCGCACACATCAACCCAACATGGTTTAGGACACTGTACGCAGTAACAGTCTTAATTTCATCAACTGAAATGTTTTGTCAAAAATGTTGTCAAAGTAATTTTTTTGCTGAGTAAAAAGACACTAAAATTAAAAGTTGATTATAAGACTACTATACTAGTATAGTATATAATAGTAGTAATAATAATAATAATAATAATAATGCATTGGTTTTATATAGCGCTTTTCTAGACACTCAAAGATGCTTTACATTGCACTATTCATTGACTCCATACTTGGTGGTAGTAAGCTACTATTGTAGCCACAGCTGCCCTGGGGTAGCTATAATCTGGTGACTAAAAAGTAGTCAGAAAATGCTAAATAAAGAGGTACAGCTTGTCCATATATAATTTAGCTGCAGCAAAAGTAGAGACTAAAATCATACTTCCAATGATGGTTTGAAAGAGCCTTGTGTCATTTAAATTCACTGTCAAAGGAACTGCTCTGAGCTTTGTTCTTGTAGGAGAAGCGCCACAAAGTAGAGGACCTTGATTAAATATGATTATGATAAATATTATTCTCGTTAAAAGACTAAGACTAAATTAAAATATGTTGTCAAAATTAACACTGCGTACTTAATTCAAGTGAACAACTTACTTTCTGAGTAAGAAACGACTCGGGGCAGGAGCTGACACTGTATGTTCAACTACCTTCGGCTTTCATGGCTTGGAAGCGGGAGAAAACGGCGGGAGAAAACGGGTAATGTACGTATCATCAGGAGTACTATCTATATGAAGGAAAGGCCTATTTTAAAAGAAACATCCAAAGACCCCCACGGTCTGGAAAATTCCAACTCTGCACCTTTTTTGTTGATAGTATAAGACAAGAACAACGTCTTCAAACTCTGGTAGAGAGAAACTTCTCCTGCTATCTCCCTCTGCAGGCTTGTTCATTCATCGCGTTTGGCCTGTCTGCGCTGTGTTAGCCCGTCTCTCTAATTACAGATAGCGGCTCCAGTTCGGCTGGCGCTCGGAGCCGAGGGGAGAGAGGACCATCGCGAAAACCGAGGCTCATTTGTTCTAATTTAATATTTATCTATTGGAGGAGGCTGAGCTATCACAAGGGGCTAAATTGAAAAACACCCAAGCGTGCCCACACACAGTCAGCAGAAAAATGTGAGAAAACGGCACTGATGGCCCTTAAGAAAGCCGAGGAGGGCGCAGAGGGGAGAAAGAGTCTGCTTGCTTAGTTTGCTTTTTGCGTAATAATGTCCAATGAAACTTACTGAGTATTTCAAAAATAATCCTGGGCACTTTTTTGACATGATTGTGCTTTGTTTATCTATATCTTTCCAAATTTGTGCATATTTTGTGTTTTTCTTGTGTGCCTTATTGGTATACGTCATAATATTGTAATTCATGTATCTTTTCATTCTCATGTATCGAGCTCATTTTGATCGTTTCACTGCCATAATGGATTTAGCTTCACTGTACTGTCTGATGGCATACATGGATTTAAACAATTAAAAGTGTGGATGGAGTGCCCTTTGTTGGCAGAATGGAAGAATCTAATATGATAAAAAAACAAAACAATATACAAGCCTTCATTTTAGCCAACAGCATAGGGTCCATCGATGGTTCAAGAATTGTAGCAATGCAGAGGACTATTCCAGACGCTTTTCATTGTGCAACAAAATTCGGAAATACAGTTCAGAAGAGGAAGTGACCTCTTGGAAACGGGATTCAACAAAAATTTGTGGATGAAGCTACACTACAGATATGTCTGTGACGAGGTTATAACAAAAAAAGTGGATTTTGCATGACCCCTCACCTTAACCAAGCACATTCTTTCCAGTTTGGCTTTACCAAAATCTAAAAACTTCTCGACTGGAGAGCTTACAGCCTTTCGGCCATTGTAGTGCCTCATTTGAAAGCTAAGACGGACTAAACTGATGTAAACTTTTTTGTCACTGCGTTTATGTCACATTTTGGTCACACTATTGTCGCATTTTTTATGCTTTTTTGTCTTGTATTCATCGCTTTTTTAATGCTTTTTGATGTTTTTGACGCTTTTTTGTCATATTTTTATTTCTTTTTTGCTTTGCAATTCCTCATTTGAATGCTGAGACCTTGCAGTCTCTGAAAATATGTATAAAATCTGTGTGAGTAAAACCCAACTTGCAGGCAGGGGCATCAATACCCGTATCTGGTATCGGCTCGATACCACACGCTTGTACTCATACTAGTACTCATTAATGCGGTCCTTATACCAGAAACCGATACATGCATCTGTAAAACTAACCCGGTGACTAAAAAGTACTCAGAAAATGCTAAATAAAGAGGTACAGCTTGTCCATATATAATTTAGCTGCAGCAAAAATGATCAAAATGCTGTAGGCTACTGGCTAAGTTGCTGTAAGCAAACACACAGGGAAATCCACATAGAGTTGTAGTTTGCAAAAAGAGGCCCAGTAAGAATAGTAATAACCATCTCAATAATATTTTTAAATAAAAAGAAATTAGTACAGTACAGGCATTGATCAACTTTTGGACATTGGCTGTCTATACACTTTAAAAAGTATGTTCAAGAAAATGCCTTGAACTCGTGTCAGTATTTAGTATCAGCAAGTGCTCAAATGAAGTACTCGTATCGGTTTTAGAAAAAGTAGTATCGGTGCAGGTGGTGGATAGCAGGTAACTGGTTTTGATTTGAACAAAGTCTAGAACTGCAGAAGAGCACCTGTTTGGACCCTCACCGCAGGTTGAGAAACTCTGACATCCAAGGGCTCAGTTGAGACGTAATTGTAATGTGTTCATGACTGCCTGATGGATACAACATTGTTATTTATCAGCCACTTGCCAAACTGCTATCTTTCCAAACAAAGATACATTAGGCTGTTATATTATTCATTGAGTTTAGAGGGTTAATTGAATGATTGTGGCCCAACATTTCCTATTCATCCTCTCATTTAAATGCAACACGTAACCCATGAATTACAATACTTTTCCTGCATGTATTTATCAACCGTTCCAACAATAGCAGCCGACGAGGAGCAACTTCTGCGCGGAGGATGCCATTTCTATTGAACCGCGGGGGCCACTCAGGTTGAATATGGATATTAATGGCTCGGACTAATTTACATTTCAATCCCGCAGACTATGAAAAATGATGCCTGCCTCACTGTGCACTGGAGAGAATGAGAATGACTGACGTTTTCCAATTAATACAGCCAAGTGAACAGAAAGCATTTGAGGTGTTAATTAAATTTGCAGCGAGTCCCCGGATTTTAATGTGTTCCTGCCAAGCTACAAAGTTCTTAGCTTTAAGTCGCAGGAAAATGGGCCCAATTTGAAAAACGAGGAATTGGAAAAGGCCTTTGTCGCGCCCTGTATCTGTTGTTTTGATTTACAGCACTGACATGGGAAAGAGATGACTCGCTATTATTTTTCTTTACTCTTAACTACTGTACTTCAACTTTCGCCGACAAGCCTGTACTTTTATCCCGAGTGCAGCGCTTCACTTTGAGCACGTCATCCGCTCGCACTTCTTGGGTACGGTGTTGATTGGTGTTTGTTTGGAGGCTCCCCCTGAATGGTGCATAAATCAAAATATCCAACGGAGAGATGGATTTCTGGAGTGTTTGCCGTGTCAGGCCGCCGTGTGTGCAGAGTACCGGCGGTCTGAACCGAGCAAACAGCGGGGATTGGAGACGGCTGCCTTTTTTTCGAATAGGCCTTCTGAAAAATAGACTTCTTCACAAAGTGCTAAAACTACCCCACTACTCCACTTTGAACTTAAGAAGCCTTCACCGAGGGGCGTCTGCATGATCCCTCGCTCGGGCGTGCTTTTTGCTATTCCACTAAAACGTTTTCTCTCCATCCTGCGTCATGACAAAAATAGGAGAAAATAAACCATTGCATTTTCTTCTTTTTTTTCTTTTCTTTGTTTACCATGTGCTGCGTTTTCTGTATACACTTGGCTGTCACGATAACTACTATATTGATTTATCGATCAATAAGTGACAAACAAACTATACTTTTTTTGGGCTCAACATTTATCATCTCCCTATTTAGCATTTTCCCCCCATTTTTCTAAAGTAAAGCATTATCTTTTACTCAAAGTAAGTTCTGTTTTATTGTGTTTCATATTTATTGTCAAACAAGGTTTTAAGGTCATTTTCAAACTCAAAAGATCTTCCCTAATATCGTTTTTCGCAATATTGTTTTGCCTCAATGTTGTGACAGGCCCATAGACTGTAAAGTTAAAGACTGGACTTATGGTGGCCTACTTCCTGTAACCATAAGGAAATGGCAGCTGGCTCCGGAAGTTCTATGGACTTTTTATTGAAACTTTTTTGCTCCTCTTCAGTCATTATTTAACACAGGCTTGTCATTATTACCTCCATGTGTTTGTCTTAATGTGCGCAACATTGTCCTGATTTTATATTCTTTTACTATTCTAAATAATAGGGCTGGCTGTAAAAACCCAGTCAAATTGCTAGCATAAATGAGCTTCAGCTAGCCCTATACACTGAACACTATGGGAGAAGCCTCGCTCCCTCAGTCCATTCTTAATTTTACAGTCTATGGACAGGCCTACTTGGAGTTGTGGTGGAGACATTTGTCAGTAGCATTGTATTTTAACCCAGTACAAAGATTATTACCAGTAAAACATGGTTAGTATGAAATAATTGCCGTCTTAAAGTCTGACTCAGTCATTGATTGACCTCAAGATTGGTTACTGTGGTTGTGGAGATAATATAGCTACACTTCTGGGGCAAATGTGGCAGAATGTGGCAGAGGATTGTTTTACCTCCACTGACAGAGTGAATGAAAATTGCGTTTTCTGAAGTTCTGTATTGACGTAGTCTATAGAACCATTCCTTGCTTGTAAACAGTCTAACTATTTCATGGGCCTGTGGGTCAAAAGCGACTTCTATAGAGGCCATTGAAATCTATGGAGGAGACTAGAGTTTACAATGTTTACTACAAGTTTAAGGAGGGGTTTTAATGAAAAGTCTTATTCATGGTCTTTACTTATTTACTCGTCTTCACTCCCTAAAATCTGGGCATTCTGTCCTAGTAGGAAGTATAGCAAGGAATGTTTTTCTTGTACTTTTAGCCTTTGTAAAATGTAAGTGCTGATTATGATGGCAAATAGTATTAGTACGCAGTTTGTTTTTAAATTGTGGCAGTAGGGTTTTACGGCGTTAGGTATTTAGGTAGTCCCGACCTCTAGCCTGTAATAATGACATTGTACCGCCGCTTGCTATACACTGATAACACGCTGTGCGTCGGGCATCAAGTCTCCGAGGGGCACCACATTGAGGCCATTGCGATGGAAAGGCATTGTACAGTATTTGCATTGCTGTTTTAATAATACAGTTGATAAAAACCGGCATGTATTCAATGAGAACGATGAGAAAAAAGAGTAATAGAAATGTGTGCCAATTTGACCTATGATACAACACACAGAGGAATCTCTGGAGGAGACTTCGCGCACGGCCCGCTCATACAAATGTAATACATTTGCTGCAAACTTAAGTTCAGATGTCTTGACAAAACTTTTGGATCATGTAGTGTTCTCTGGTGCCTGTGCTCGCAGCAACAAGAGAGAAAGAAAAGAGGAAAAGGCGCAGAGGTAGAATATACATGTCTGAGCTGAAGTGCGAAGAGGCTGCTAGGACGGAGCAGAGAAACTCAGGTTCTGGGGGAGCACCAACTATTACATCTAAACTGTGACATCTGAACTCAATTAATTTGATTCGACAAATACGTTTGGTGTCGTTTCAAGAGCATGTTTAATTTCAATGGGCTACCCGTCCTCCCTGACTGGCTATTTTTTGGGGGTGGGGGATCAAACATTTTTGCTTAAGGCCCCAAAATGGCTTGCAGCAGCCCTGGCCCCAGCACATTGTAAGTCTGGTTAAATTATGAACTGATTAAATTATAAACTGTTCACATGACAAGACTGTTGTTTACGGACACAATAAAGTTTTGTCTGGGTTGATTTTCTTCGGATGCTCCAAGTGCCCCTGCCACCAAAACATGTACAATAGCGTCAGGACTCCTGTGAAAAAAGGGCAAATCCGCAAATGCCCTGATATTAGAAGAATTAGAATGGTTGTAGAGATGATCAAGAGTTGTGTGTGTGTGTGTGTGTGTGTGTGTGTGTGTGTGTGAAAAGGACATGTAGTAAATGTATTATTCAGCCTTTTAATGATAGCATGATTTAAAAAAAAGGGTAAAATTATACAGAGAATAAAGGGAAATGTCAAAAATAATAAGTGTTTCTAATATGCTATGTTCAGATGTTGCATTTCTCCTCTCTGCCACCCACACTTGCGTTGAGACTGTGGCTGTAGCTCTGTGTACTCATTAAATGGTCCCCGTGTCCTTGTCCTACAGGTCTGGCACAAATGGATTTATTGACTGAGGTGCGTCCAAACATAGTTGTACATTTTTCAATTGACCTTTCGCTTCACAGAGTCAGCAATCAAAGTCAGCTACCGGCACATACCTCACTCTCCTCTCCTTCCTTTATCATTCAAGTGCAAACCACACCAAAACTCTGCAGTAGTGCGAGTTCAACGGTTGCTACTAGCGATCCATTTATGGTAAAGACCTTTCGACGTCAAATTAACACCGAGACTTAAATACAAGGCTTTCCTCTCCACATTCTCCCTGGTTTGATTATGTGTGCAAATCTCTCCCCCCTCATGTTTCTGAGCTGTGGAACCTCTTGAATTACACTTCAGATTACATTTCCTGCGGCAGATAATGGATCTTGAGCCGTGTGAGATGTCCGTGGTGCTCCTGTGACGGAGCTGCTGTCCCCCTGCGTGTGACGTGCGCAGTCAACATCAGTGAGGAAGAGCATAAATCAATGACTTCAGTTTATAACCGGCTCCCTTTCACTCATAAACCCGTGAGCGGCTGTCTATACAAGAGTTAGACACTGGTGGGATATAAGACTGAATAACTCTCTTCATTCATTTATTTATTGACTGTTACGAGAGGTTTCATAACTGTAATAAAGCCATATACAATTTGCCGAACTCTGTATATTTAACACACTCTCAATGATTCTTCCACTGGGTCACATCAAAAAATTAGTCTGATAAACAGCGACGTGCGACACTGGCTATGTTTACATGGAGACCAGAAATCTGATCACAATCTGATTTCTGGAGTTCTCAGATTATCGACGTGGCATGTAAACATAATCTGATATACATATAATCTGATTACTTTCTGATCTTTCACACATGCGCATAAACTATCCATGCAGGAAAGAGGTCAAACTAATGCAACAAAGACAAAGAGTTAAAGATATTAGGAAAAGATTGATTAGTAAAAATGAAATAATAAACACAAAGGTTTTCCATGAAATAAATCTATCATTTGTTTATAGAGACAGTACAATGTGTGTTTCCAACAGTTGAGTGGTTTAGGCTGAGGCACATATGGCAGATTACTCCATCCTCAGCGTTGCGAGTTTGAGTCCCAGCTGTGATTATTTACGGTTTGAATCATAGCTCCATTGTCTTCACACTTATATCTTTTTTATTTTTTTATAGAAGTTGAAGCTTGTGCTATTTGTGTTTTACTTTACTACTACAATTACTAAAGAAAATAGGACATCGCTGAAGTTGCTAAACCTGTGCTGTATCCACTCAGCACCGAGCACAAGACACTAACGCCACATGGAGCACTTTGACTCCAAGTCCAAATATGGACTAGTCAAATGCTAGTCATCTCAGATTACTGAAGAGAATGTAAACGCCTCAGATATGGGTTATCTGATTTTTCTGACCATTTAAATGTAGCCAGTTTCAGTCCAGCTTTCTTTGCGAAAGTTTGTGTTGATGCATTTCTCACACTCATTGACACTCATCTGAACAAAAGTAGATAAGGCAGCTTATCTGGGGGCGTTTCAAGGGGGTGGCCTGGAGTAGCCTGGCATCCAGAATGATACCCCTCTCTGTATATTTTATACACGGGGATATAGTCTGGGCAGGGAGCTCGGTTTTGCCGCTGCTGCCAAACTCAAACAGATCCGTGCAATCAGAATCATTTATTTGCGGTCACGTGTTGTTCGCGAGCAGCGTCACTCTTGGGATGCGGAAGTCCCCTCGATAACAATCTACGGGCGGCGCACGGAACAGAATAATAACGGCGCTGATTGGTTAACTCCACTTCCTGTTTGCTTGCGTATGTTCCGCTGTAGAAATCAAGTTGATGTGGACTGGGCCAACCCTGATTTCTACTGGGCCACCCCAGGTGCCACCCCACTCGGGGGAGCGGCTGCATGAGGAAGAATATTTGTGGCACTGCAAAATCGTCAGAAGAATGCTGACTGGCATTCTGTAAGTCGACAAAATCCAACTCAATTTGTCGTACTGTTAGAATTAGTTAGTCGTGGCCCAGCTTGGTTTTGGCTGGTCCAGTAGGAGATTTTACCTTAGAAATTGTGTTGCTTTTGACTGCTTTTTTCCCCAGCATATAACATAAAATTCATTAAATTAAAGTAAACTAAAGCTGTAATATAACCTGAAATTGTAAATTTGCTATTCCTCACACTGTACGTTGTGCGTCACTTAAAAAACCCTGGTCCTCATACATCCATCCATCCATCCATCCATTTTCTTCCGCTTTATCCGGGGCCGGGTCGCGGAGGCAGCAGTCTCAGCAGAGATGCCCAGACTTCCCGATCCACGCACACCTCCTCCAGCTGTTCTGGGGGGACCCCGAGGCGACACCAGGCCAGCTCGGAGACATAGTCCCACCAGCGTGTCCTGGGCCTTCCACGAGGCCTCCTCCCAATAGGACATGCCTGGAACACCTCCCGAGGGAGGCGACCAGGAGGCATCCGGAACAGATGCCCTAGCCACCTCAGCTGGCTCCTTTCGACGTGGAGGAGTAGCGACTCTACCCCGAGCTCCTCCCGGGTAACTGAGCTCCTCACCCGATCTCGGAGGGTGCGCCCAGCCACCCTGCAAAGGAAACTCATTTCGGCCGCTTGTATTCGCGATCTTGTCCTTTCGGTCATTACCCAAATCTCATGACCATAGGTGAGGGTGGGAACGTAGATCGATCGGTAAATCGAGAGCTTTGCCCCCTGACTCAGCTCCCTCTTCACCACAACAGTCCGATACAGCGACCGCATCACTGCTGACGCTGCACCGATCCGTCTATCGATCTCACGCTCCATCCGTCCCTCACTCGTGAACAAGACCCGAGATACTTGAACTCCTCCACTTGAGGTAAGGACTCCCCACCGACCTGAAGCGGGGAAGCCACCTTTTTCCGGTGGAGAACCATGGCCTCAGATTTGGAGGTGCTGATCCTCATCCCCGCCGCTTCACACTCGGCTGCAAACCGCCCCAGTGCGCGCTGGAGGTCCTGATTTGATGGAGCCAACAGAACAACATCATCTGCAAACAGCAGAGATGAGATCCTGAGGTTCCCAAACCGGACACCCTCCGGCCCCTGGCTGCGCCTAGAAATTCTGTCCATAAAGGTAATGAACAGAACCGGTGACATAGGGCAGCCCTGGCGGAGACCAACACGCACCGGGAACAAGTCTGACTTACTGCCGGCAATGCGAACCAAGCTCCTGCTGCGGTCATACAGGGAACGGACAGCCCTTAGCAGAGGGCCCCGCACCCCATACTCCCGGAGCACCCCCCACAGGGCACCCCGAGGGACACGGTCGAACGCTTTCTCCAAATCCACAAAGCACATGTGGACTGGTTGGGCGAACTCCCACGAACCCTCGAACACCCGATGTAGGGTATAGAGCTGGTCCAGTGTGCCACGACCGGGACGAAAACCGCATTGTTCCTCCTGAATCCGAGGTTCGACTATCGGCCGGATCCTCCTCTCCAGCACCCTGGAGTAGACCTTACCGGGGAGGCTGAGAAGTGTGATCCCTCTGTAATTGGAGCACACCCTCCGATCCCCCTTCTTAAAGAGAGGGACCACCACCCCGGTCTGCCAATCCAGAGGCACTGTCCCCAACCGCCACGCGATGTTGCAGAGACGTGTCAGCCAAGACAGCCCTACAACATCCAGAGACTTAAAGTACTCGGGACGAATCTCATCCACCCCCGGGGCCTTGCCACCGAGGAGCTTTCTAACCACCTCAGTGACTTCAGCCTGGGTGATGGACGAACCCCCCTCCGAGTCCCTAGCCTCTGCCTCCTCATCGGAAGACGTGACAGTGGGATTGAGGAGATCCTCGAAGTACTCCTTCCACCGCCCGACCACATCCCCAGTCGAGGTCAACAGCTCCCCGCCCGCACTGTAAACAGTGTTGGTGAAGCACTGCTTCCCCCTCCTGAGGCGCCGGATGGTTTGCCAGAATCTCTTCGAGGCCGACCGATAGTCCTCCTCCATGGCTTCTCCGAACTCCTCCCAGACCCGAGTTTTTGCCTCTGTGACAGCACGAGCTGCAGCACGCTTGGCCTGCCGGTACCTCTCAGCTGCCTCCGGAGTCCCACAAGCCAACAAGGCCAGGTAGGACTCTTTCTTCAGCTTGACGGCATCTCTTACTTCCGGGCGCCACCACCGGGTTCGGGGATTGCCGCCGCGACAGGCACCAGAGACCTTACGGCCACAACTGCGAGCAGCCGCATCGACAATGGAGGAGGAGAACATGGTCCACTCGGACTCCATGTCTCCAACCTCCCTCGGAATCTGGGTGAAGCTCTTCCGGAGGTGGGAGTTGAAGACCCTACTGACAGAAGGATCCACCAAACGTTCCCAACAGACCCTCACAACACGTTTGGGCCTGCCAGGTCTGACTGGCTTCCTCCCCCCCTGCCAGCGGATCCAGCTCACCACCAGGTGGTGATCGGTTGACAGCTCAGCCCCTCTCTTCACCCGAGTGTCCGAGACACGCGGCCGGAGATCAGATGACACAACTACAAAGTCGATCATCGACCTCCTGCCTAGGGTATCCTGGTGCCACGTGCACTTATGGACACCCTTGTGCTCGAACATGGTGTTCGTTATGGACAAACTGTAACTAGCACAGAAGTCCAATAACAGAACACCACTCGGGTTCAGATCGGGGAGGCCGTTCTTCCCCATCACCCCCGTCCAGGTCTCACTGTCGTTACCCACGTGGGCGTTGAAGTCCCCCAGTAGAACAATGGAGTCCCCAGTCGGAGCACTATCTAGTACCCCTCCCAGGGACCCCAAGAAGGCCGGGTACTCTGCACCGATGTTGGGCCCGTAGGCCGAGACAACGGTGAGAGACCTGTCCCCAACCCGAAGGCGTAGGGACGCGACCCTCTCGTTCACCGGGGTGAACTCCAACACGTGGCGGCTGAGCTGGGGGCTATGAGCAAACCCACCCCAGCCCGCCGTCTCTCCCCGCGGGCAACTCCAGAAAAATGGAGAGTCCAGCCTCTCTCCAGGAGTTGGGATCCGGAACCCAGGCTGTGCGTGGAGGTGAGCCCGACTATATCTAGCCGGTATCTCTCAACCTCCCGCACAAGCTCAGGCTCCTTCCCCCCCAGCGAAGTGACGTTCCATGTCCCGAACGCCAGAAGCTGCGCACGCGGACCAGGTCGTCGAGGCACCCGCCTTTGACTGCCACCTAGTCCTCTCTGCACCCGACCCCTACGGATCCCTCTGCGGGTGGTGAGTCCACAGGAGGGCGGGCCCACGTCATCCCTTCGGGCTGTGCCCGGCCGGGCCCCGTGGGCAGAGGCCCGACCACCAGACGCTCGCATTCGAGCCCCAACCCCAGGCCTGGCTCCAGGGTGGGGCCCCGGCTGCGCCATACCGGGCGACGTCACGGTCCTTGAGTGTTGTACGTCCATATGGGTCTTCTGAACTGCTCTTAGTCTGACCCGTCACCTAAGACCTGTTTGCCATGGGAGACCCTACCAGGGGCATGAAGCCCCAGACAACATAGCTCCAAGGATCATTCGGGCACTCAAACAACCCCACCACGTTAAGGTAGCAGTTCACGGGGTTGAGTCCTCATACAACCCCAGCAAAACCAAGTGCCACCCCTGGGCCACCTGAGAAAAAAGTCCTCACACAAAATTCTGACATAATTTTTTAGAGGGAAAGACATGAAGCCGGCCAGACTGGCAAAGTGAACACAAAATAATGAATATATTTTTCACCCTCTGGAAAATATATTAGAATTTTAAGACATATTATGTTTTGATGCATATATAAGAGCAGGCTTGGTCAGTGGGCTTGATGTGTGAGTGATTCAACGGCCTTGGGCACCGCAGCCCTGATATTTTACGTTTTAGGGAAGTGACTCTGAAACGCAGAGCCCTGGGCAACTTCCAAGTAAAGCCGTGACCTGACTGTAAGCATTTTCAGGGAGTGGGGGTTTCCGTCACTTTTAGCCTGTGTGTTAAAATTCAGATGTTTGCAGATGAACTCGCTGATGTTGACTTGCATTAGCGCGAGTCGCCTGGAGAAAAGCTCCGTGATTAGACTATAGCAACAGAGAGAGCGGGACCCGACTCCTGCGAAGCACTGCCATCATCCGTCTGGGCCGGTGTCCCTTAATGCAGAATTCATTTACTATTGAACCGCCTGTACACCTATCACGTCAAGGTAATTGCTCATTATTTACCCATTTTGTTACATTTACCTTCCGGATAATTGGCACAGTGTGATTTAATGTCCCCGAACAGAGAGCGCCATTAGCTTCCTTTCAAGCTTCGCAAAACCACAAACTGACTGTACAATAAGGGTTTCTGTAAGGCTGCAATTAATGATAACCTTAGTTGTCGACTAGTGAACGTTTTTGGCAGGGATTGCTTGATTAGTCGAATTATTATTATTTTTATTGCTGTTGCGACCTTTTATCAAATTAGTCAGATATATTAATGAAATATGCCGACAGTGGACACTTGAGTAATCTTTTTCCCAACAGTATGCTAGCTAATCGACTATGATGAACACACTTTCAGCACAGAACTGCTCAGAAGGATCATGGGCTTCAAACATTTGTAAGACAGTTTTATGTTCACTCAATAAAAATGTACGGTACAGATCAGAGTGTTTTTGCAGTAGACGAAGAAACAACCAAACTAAGCAGGATTACTCAAGACAGTGCGAATAAAGGGCATGTCTGCATCTAAAAAGTGGCAAAATAGCTCCTTCCTCCTGTTCCTTAACCTTTGAGGCCGATGTCATGAGGTCAACCTTTAGGAACAGGAGCTTCAGCTGCTCTTTCTGCCCCTTAGAACCTTCTGAACCCAGCGGAGGGAACAACCAGGAAGTTACATCACCAACAGCTGATTTATGAAAACTACAAAACCAACACACTACAATATACTGCATGCTCCAGATCCTCCTGCACTGCAATGAATGTAATGATATTATCAACCGAACAAACATACACCGAGCACCTGCACAAATTTCAGAGTGATGTGTTAAATTAACAACTCTTTATAAACTGCACTGTCCAATTTTCAGTGACTCTGAAAGTTTCAACCATGAACCACTGCTGTACACAGACTGATGATGGTTGAAACAGTATTTTCATCCATCATCAACTCTGCTGCTACAGCTCTGTCACAGAAATGTAGTGCTGTGGTGAAATATTCCACCAAATCCTGTCCTGTAGTTCACTGCAGACAGCTGGATTAACGGCATGGAGGTCTGTTCTTTCACAAAGGTTATGCAAATGAGCCATGTAAACAAAAGTGCGTATAATGTTGCCAACTTCATTGATTTCCGATATACATATATTTTCCTTTATACATATATTTAGGACAGAGCTCATATTTATATTTAATTAAATGTCACACACCAAAACTGTAGATCATTTCACACTCGTGCGGAGATCGGCCGAGTTCAGAAAACTTCGGGAGGCAGCACAGTGGCTTGCAGGACTGTTCTTAGCTCCTTATGAGCTAATGAGCAACATCCCGAGGTTCCTCTGCTAAAGGTGGTATTAAAGGAAGCATACAGTGGCCTGAAAAAGTATCTGAAGCTTTTGGAATTTCTCACATTTCTGCCTAAATTGGTCACCAAATGTAGTCTGATCTTCATCAAAATCACAGGAATGATTAAACAGTGTCTGCCTGAACTAATACCACACAGACATTTACATTTTATCATGTTTTTATTGGCAATAACATGTAAACATTCACAGGAGAGCGTTGAAAAAGTAAGTGAACCCAGAAATCTTCAGAAATCTTCAGCAGTTTTGTAAAGAGGAATGGTCCAAGATTCATCCTGATCGTTGTGAGCGTCTAATCTGCAACAACAGAAAAACAGTTACTGCTGCAAAAGAAGAGTCAGCCCGCTATTTAATACAAGGGATCACTTATTTATTCCGTGCATGTTGTGGATGTCTCAGGTTTTTCTGCAAAATATCTTGATAAACTTGTGAATTATATTTCTATTGATGATAGCACATTGTCCAGGCCCTGAGGCAACAAAACAGCCCCACACCATGAATTTCCCTGCTCTATACTTCAAAATGAGCATAGGGTTTTGATGTTGATGTGCTGTTCCATTTGTCCTCCACACATGGAACAGCACATCAACATCAAACCCACATGATGTTGTGTGTTCCTCCCAAACTATTCAACTTTGGGTCCAACAGTCCACAGCATATTTATCCAGTAGTGCAGTGGAGCATCCAAGCGCTCTTTCGCAAACCAAAGCTGAATAGTTTGGGAAGAACACACAACATCATGTTTGGAGGACAAATGGAACAGCACATTAACATCAAAACCCTATGCTCATTTTGAAGTATAGAGCAAGGAAAATCATAGTGTGGGGCTGTTTTGTTGCTTCAGGGCCTGGACAATGTGCTATCATCAATAGAAAAAATAATTCAAGTTTATCAAGATATTTGCAGAAAAACCTGAAACATCCACAACATGCATGGAATAAATAAGTGATCCCTTGTATTAAATAGCGGGCTGACTCTTCTTTTGCAGCAGTAACCGCTTTTCTGTTGTTGCAGATTAGACGCTACCCAACGATCAGGATGAATCTTGGACCATTCCTCTTTACAAAACTGCTGAAGATTTCTGAAAATTTCTGGGTTCACTTACTTTTTCAACGCTCTCCTGTGAATGTTTACATGTTATTGCCAATAAAAACATGATAAAATGTAAATGTTTGGGTGGTATTAGTTCAGGCAGACACTGTTTAATCATTCCTGTGATTTTGACGAAGATCAGGCCACATTTAGTGACCAATTTAGGCAGAAATGTGAGAAATTCCAAAAGTCCTTTTTAATAGAACTGTTTTCATATTGACAAAGTGTAAAAAGGCATCATTTTTAACATAAAACGATTTGACAGCGCTCGTCCCCGTCGGTTCTGAACGGTTCTGGCTGTTGAAGCTTTCCTCCTGGCTCTCTTCGCTAACCCCTGCCCAAATGAAATGTTCCAGTGAGTGTAATGCTTTGTTGATGTTTTCGGGGCTTTGTTGTGATGTGGAGGCTTGTCATCAGCGTGCTGCGGCTTTGAAGAAAAGTGCTTTTGAAGGAACGCACCAGCCCCATCCTGAGCAGCAGTCGCATAGGCTGAATACTGAGCAGGCAGAGCACCACAGTCAAGCCTATTCACTGTCTCTATGTATTTTTGTATTTTTGAGACGTGGCTCAAAAATAGACTGTCCACTTAGATATGGGTCTTCTGAGATGTGGCTTTGGACAAAATGGAGACCCCTCTCCGCATGTGTGAAGATTGGGATCTTGGTACCTACCTTGAGGATTAGCCCAGAGGCAAGTCTAGACATTTTTCACTGGGGCAGCCCAGGGGCGGCAAGGCTTTAAGGCTTTCAGCAGAATTTTAACAGAGAATTGAAAGCCAGCACGCATTGGTTTGTGCCTGTGTTTTTTAAAGTCTTTTGCATAAGTTAAATTGATTTGAACTTGTTACTAGAGCATGTTTCTCATGTTGATCAATTTAAATTTTTAATGCGATTGCAATTTTTCAGACTTTTAGTGCTGTGTTCCACGTTACTATGTTGTATTCCTCACCAAAAACATACCTGGAGTTGTGTTTTGAGCTGCTCGTGCAACTTTGAGTAATCTTCACCGGTGGCTGTTCTCAGCATCGCAGCAACAGCTCCCAAAAAGCTCCTGCTGAGGTCCTCCGTAGCAAATGCTTTCTTCACCTGTCGATCTCTTGCTGAGCTTAATCCTTTCATCGAAGTGAAAACACTTGCCATAACTTCACTACAGCCACGAGCCGCACAACGGGGCTGTGTTTGTCAGATGAAAAAAGAGGCCATTTAACGAAACTAATACAAAACAATCTTTGAACTTCAACGGTGGGCACTTCCTCAGACCAACTGCCTAGAACATTAGAACAGCATAGTGACCAAATGTCAAGGCTTGTTGCTCTGAAAACATCTGTGGAGAAGTGGAAAATGTACACAATGGCTGGCCTCAGAGATTTATGCTAAACACTTCCATTCAAAGGCATTTTCCCAAGCCGCTGTCACATGCATTTCACACAGCACAGTAAAAACACTAAGTCAACAGCACGGGCCATGGATCACTCAGTGTCAGTTTCAGAGGCTTCCATGTGCCAAGAAATGGTATGGACACACGTGGGGGAAGTAAAAATTGTGATACGTTTTCTGGAGAATAAATGCCATTGATTATTCTGGTTCCCTCCTGTGGAATCATTTATATTTGGTTTACCCAGCTGTGAAAGCGGCCCCAAAGACTGTACAATGACATTCTCTCTCGGGAGCTAAATGTTGCTTGCGTTGCTGCCTGGAAACCAATGCGTCCCTCAGTGCATTTGCACAGTGAGTGCTCTGCTACAATGGCCGGGCATGTAAGTGAAAATGAAACCACTGGAGCTTGGGATTCACTTTACAGGGACCTACAGCAATGCAACTTTCTGATACAGAGGCTGAATGTAGCAGTGCAGGGACGCTATAGCCTTCTGTTCTGACTACTTTTCACATGGTAATGTAGGCGGTAATCATACAATTCAGAGTTTGGATTTGCTCTGCTACATGAAAGTGTGCCACACCAATAATGGAACCATTTTTCTGTGAAAACAACTTTGTCGTAGAAGTTTCCAAAGTCATCAGCTGGACTGGGTGCTTTTCCGTTGAGGACATTTAGCAAGAGTTTGTTGAAGAGGATAAGGGTTCCCAGCTCAATCCAGGTGACAACTTCTACAATGGTGGTGAAATCCTGGATGCCTCATGTCTCATGTGTATTCAATTGACAAAGAACAACAAGCACAAGGGAAAAAACAATAACAAAAAACCCCTAATGACCTCAGGCCAAGTTAAAGTTCAGCACCAAAGGTTTTGCTTCTGATTTGGTTACTCTAAAGTTCCGTTCATATGATCCTTTCTTTGGAAAGGCAAAGTTCAGAGCGCGGTCACAGCCAGGAGTGATGTGGATGATGGCCGTCAGTCACTTTTGTTACTGACATCACTGCAACACTCCCCCTAGTGGCTGTCTCAGAAAGAGCGGCACAACATGGAAGCCTATGGGAACTTCGCACCTGTCAAAAACAACTTCTAAAGCTTGGATTGCCTGGAACACACAGGTTTTGCCTCGGAAGGTAAAATACCACCTCTCAGCCTGTTTTGGAACCATTCCTTGTAGAGAAGAAGTGTTATCTTCCAACATGGATTTTCCCTTGACTCCCTGTTAATAATATAAATAGGGAGGAGTGACAACAGTCTTGATCAATATGTCTATGTTTGCAGCACATGTTGAACTGGAAACCAAGTCAAGGGAAACTTTGACTAAGCTGTTTCAAATCAATATAGCATTTTCTAAGCAAGAAATGTAAAAAAGCCATTAGAATAGCTCTTGAAGCCACTGTACGCATTTGGTTATAAACGTTGCACAATTTGCTTCTGCATAAAGGTCACAGTTTCTATCTCCCGACATTGAAGATAATAGCCTAATTCCGAGCTATGGGGTGACTTTGGGATTAGCGCTCCGTTTGAGACCGTCCCATAGGAATAATGTATGAAGCACAACAGGGGCGTCTATAAATAATGGCTCATGTTTGATGACAGGGCGCGGGCTGTCAGTCTGATGGATGGAGTGCTATGCTATGCTATACAGAGGACACTGGTACAGTTACAGGATCACACATGACTACACGTGTACTTTATGGACTGAGTAGCGACAACGCATTTTTGAAAGTCACTGCATGTCACATAATATCACTGGTGGTTTGTAATTAAGTAAATTTAACTTGACTAATTTACTGTACAGTTTTTGTTTTGTTATGTTGAGAATTTAGTACTTTTACTCGATACATTTGAAAGATAAATATATTTTCTTCTCCACTATATTTCCATAAACGCTCCAGTGTTTTGTCCATGTATTTGCCTCATTTTAATAGCCTTTTAATGCATACTCCAGAACAGTAGGTGGCAATGTGCCAATGTACTGTCAATGCCACTGACTCACACTCACCCAATCTTTTACAATCACGATTAGCAGGGTCCCAAACAAATGAAGAGATAGCTCAAGATTTTGTAAAGGACAACGAGTTACTGATGGACAGTCACTGCAATGTGTTATATACATCATGTTCGCTGTGAATCCTTCCCCAAAGGAAACGCCAGTGGTTGTAAGGTAGGAGATTTTATCTTGCGAGCTAAAGGCTAGTGTTAAATATATAAAATATAACATGTAAACAACTCAATACAATTTAAACTACTTACAGGTCGAGTCTTTTTGCACAGGCTCGTTCAAAACTTTGCACTAGTTTTATATTTTATTTTGTGTTAGCTGTTAGCCTCAAGCCAAAAACATCCACCATTATGAACATGGAGGTTTGTTCCAGTGAAGTCGTTAGGACTCACGTAATGTTTTTAACCTGCTCCAGTCACATCCTATCTTTTACTCGCTGTCCTTTACCAAATTTTAAGCTATCGCTTCATTTGTGTGGGACCCTGCTAATTTTGAATGTAAAAAATACGGGACAGGAAGGACAGCGCCGATGCTACTGTCCATGCGGAAATCACGTGCACTGTGCACATTGATTTGATAAAAAATAAAAATAAATAAATAAATCACTGGGCTATCAATGTTTCATTATAACTTTGTTTATTGTTAGGCAGTGTCTATAGAACCGTCCGACGGCTACAAACTCTTTTTGCTATTTTTCCGTCTCCTTATGACACCCCGCCATTGCGACGCGGAGTTTACAAACTAACCTTACCTTAGCCCTAACCTTAAGGATAGTGGAGTTTACAAACTAACCTTAGCCCTAACCTTAAGGATAGTGGAGTTTACAAACTAACCTTACCTTAGCCCTAACCTTAAGGATAGTGGAGTTTACAAACTAACCTTACCTTAGCCCTAACCTTAAGGATAGTGGAGTTTACAAGCTAACCCTAACCTTACCTTAGCCCTAACCTTAAGGATAGTGGAGTTTACAAACTAACCTTACCTTAGCCCTAACCTTAAGGATAGTGGAGTTTACAAGCTAACCCTAACCTTACCTTAGCCCTAACCTTAAGGATAGTGGAGTTTACAAGCTAACCCTAACCTTACCTTAGCCCTAACCTTAAGGCCAATGGAGTTTACAAACTAACCCTAACCTTACCTTAGCCCTAACCTTAAGGATAGTGGAGTTTACAAACTAACCTTACCTTAGCCCTAACCTTAAGGATAGTGGAGTTTACAAACTAACCTTATCTTAGCCCTAACCTTAAAGATAGTGGAGTTTACAAACTAACCTTACTATACCTTATAGCCCTAACCTTAAGGATAGTGGAGTTTATAATCATAGTTTATGATTAGGTTATAATTTAGAAGCACCTCAGCACTTCCAAATCCATGGTTCTCCACCAGAAAAAGGTGGTTTCCCCGCTTCAGGTCGGTGGAGAGTCCTTGCCCCAAGTGGAGGAGTATCTCGGGGTCTTGTTCACGAGTGAGGGACGGCTGGAGCGTGAGATCGATAGACGGATCGGTGCGGCGTCAGCAGTGATGCGGTCGCTGTATCGGACTGTTGTGAAGAGGGAGCTGAGTCGGGGGGCAAAGCTCTCTGTTTCGGATGCCTCCTGGTCGTCTCCCTCGGGAGGTGTTACAGGCATGTCCTATTGGGAGGAGCCCTTGTGTAAGGCCCAGGACACGCTGGTGGGACTATGTCTCCGAGCTGGCCTGGTGTCGTCTCGGGGCCCCCCCAGAACAGCTGGAGGAGGTGTGTGTGGATCGGGAAGTCTGGGCATCTCTGCTTAGACTACTGCCCCGCGACCCGGCCCCGGATAAAGCAGAAGAAAATGGATGGATGGATGGAGTTTATAATCACGGGTATCAGATACAGTGCATCCGGAAAGTATTCACAGCGCTTCACTTTTTTCACATTTTGTGGTTTACAACCATAAACGTAAAGACTTTATTTTGAATTTTTTACTGAAAGTTCACACACAAGTAACAGACAACTGTGAAGTGAAAGCAAAATGATACAAGATTCTGTTATTTTTCAAAAAATAGAAAAGTGAAAAGTGGGGCGTGCATAAGTATTCATAACGCATTTCCGGAGTGCATTAAATTGCCTTTATAACATTCCTAATGACTGCAGAATGTTCACACCTTGCCCTAACCATTAAATAGAGGCCACCTGTGTGTAATCTATTCCCAGTATAATTAAGCTGTTCTGTGAGGGCCTCAGAGCTGTGGTCAGAGTGTATTGGTCATTAAACAACATCATGAAGTCCAATAACACACCAGACGGGTCCGAGATAAAGTTATTGAGAAGTATAAAGCTGGGTTAGGTTACAAAAACATTTCCAAAGCTTTGAACATCTCTCAAAGTACAGTTAAATACATCATCCAGGAATAGAAAGAGTGTGGCATCACTGCAAACCTACCAAGACCCGGCTGTTCTCCTAAATTTACTGACCAAACAAGGACCGCACTGACCAGAGCTGTTACCAAGAAGCCTATGATGACCCTGGATGAACTGCAGAGAGCTACAGTTCAGGTGGGGGAAACTGTACACAGGACAACTATTAGTCGTACACTGCACAAATCTGGCCTTATGGCAGAGTGGCATTTTGAAAGAAAACCATAAGAAAACGGGACTTCTTATGGTTTTCTTTCAAAAATCGCTTGTTCTTGCCACTAACATCTTTACGTTTAGGGTTGTAAACAAACAAACAAAATGTGAAAAAAGTGAAGCGCTGTGAATACTTTCCGGATGCACTGTACGTCCATATCAAACATATGTGACGGCAAAATAGCTGGGGAGTTGCGGGAACCGTCCGACGGCATCGTAGACACTTCGTTATTGTTATTGATAATTATGCATCTATAAGCTAAAAAAAAAGGGTAAAAAGACGTTTAAGCTAACAGATAACATTGCAGTCGAACACCAAAGGCTCTTTTCCACATGCAGGCGCGTGTCAGCCGAATGGCTCTTTCACCCGCGTTGTCGAGCTTTTCCATAACAAAGGCCAGGGCCAAACCGGTCTGACCAGGTATAGGTTTTGGGCCCGACCTCTGGCTGTGGCCAAATCGGGCTACCCGTGTCTGATGTGATGTGAACAGACTCTGGCCTCTGATTGGCAACGAGAGAGTGGACAGCCCTCACTATTGACACGCAGGTCATACGGATTTAATATTTCACAACATCCTACCGCTGTGTTAAAAGGGGATTTTAGCATTTAGCCGTTGTTAGCGCAGCTTTAGCTGGTGTTAGCATAACATTTGCATGTAGCTTACCTTCATAGTTCGTAGTTTAGCAGTTTATTTTATATATAACTCCCACCAGATGACAGCATTTGTCCACATTTGTTCTCATCACGGTTTACAAAACTTTTAATGACGATCTGTACAGCGTGCGCCTCTATGCGGCTCCGCCCACAACAAATGCATGTGTGTGTGTGGTGGAAACAGAAAGGTCTGCGGGCTAGTGTCGATACGTGCACGTAGATCGAGGTGTGCGCGGCCGGTGCGCGCTATGTGGAACAACGCCTCAAGAGACATTCTGGTATCTGTGATTTGTGTGCTGGTTAAAACTAAAGGCCCCTCCCCCTGCTTTTCTTTTTTAATGCTTCATGAGTTATAGGTTATTCTATTGCGTAGCCTCTTATTTCTATAGCATATATTCTGTTGTATTAGCACAACGCACAACTTTCCCACGCTGCTTGGCCCAAATCCACTGATTCATGTTAACAGTGAAGAAATGAAAATAGACACAAATATAGGACGTTCTGTTGGTTCAATTAAATTAAACGGGAATATAAGCAGGCACGAGCCATACAGAGAGGCTTTACATGTTAAACAGTAACGGTGATTTTTGCCACGTGCACATTTGCAAGCATCAGCTCTTTGCTGCCAATGCTAACCGAGTCTTTTGGGGATCCAAATTTGATTTGAAAATAAACTATACTCCTTATTTATTGTAATGTATATAATGTCTGATAATTCAAATTCTCACCGGGTCACTCAAAAGTGTTTTCTAAAACAAATACTTAAGTACTTTCATTTAAGTAAAAAATTGACAAAGCAACGTTCACTTTGTCCACGCTGCAATAATAAATGTGTTTTTTTTCTTTTGACATTAACTCAAAAAGCAATAAAAAGAAAAAGACCAGTTCCTAAAAGTTTTAATATTAAAATAAATAACATGCTTAGATGCGCTTCTTTTACTACAACAAAAACAGATTACATTTTTGTGATAAATTACACATTTATAATTTACTATCCACTCTCAGCTCAATAAGAAGCACACATGCTGCTGTTTTTAAGAAATATTCTCTATTTAGTGAAACATTAACTGATTCTAATTGAACTGATTTTTGGCAGACGAGAGTGAGACTTGGCGGTCTGCGCTGGCTGCTTTGTACAACTCTGGAGAGAATTTCAACCGACGAGAAAAACATCCAGACTAAAATGCTTCAGTCAGATTTGCAGAAAGATAAAATAACTTGTTTATCCCGGTTTACTTGCACTCCGCTACAAATAAACAGCAGATCAGTTTGGCGGATGCTAATTTGGGCTAATAGAGTTAAAACTAGCTTGGAACTGTTGAACGTGATATTCGGTATTTATAAACACAAACGGACAGCTTGGTTTCTTGTCTGTCGATTCGCTTGTTACAGATGCTTTGTGTAAAGTGTGCAATCTCCTTGACAACTGCCTTCACGTTTATTCTTGCTGGCAACATGACATTTTGCTAATTTGCTAATTTATTTTGAGCTTGGCCTCTCTAGTCATCCTGGAAAGTTAGCCAGACTAACACATTAGAAAGTTTTTACAGATAAATCCTTAAAAGTGCGTGTTATAGGACTTTTCTCAAGGCTGTTTTATCATTTTCTCTCTCTCAACGCACAGTTTCTCCCTGCTGCAGAAGGAAGACAGCAGATTTCTTTTAGATCCCGTTTGGATTGTGAGTCTTATCAGTAAACAGGTGACAGTCAGAGCCTCCTGCCCACAGTTACACTCTGACAGGAGATAGAAGATTACCAAGCGCGCTCGCAGACGGGAACTTAACCCGCCTATGAGTTAGCTTTCAAAACCAAGTCGGAAATGGAACTATGCAACCATTATGCAAACTCCCTCTGCCTTGGTACAGATTTTGCCTTGTTCTGCAAACTGCATTGGTGGTTTCTGTGTTCCACCTTGTTTTACTGGATGCTTTTGTACGTCTATGCCGTGTTTTCGTGGAGGTTCAGTGGATTTTCTTTTTTACTGCAGAGAGTCCATAATGGTCCTGAAGAAAGCAGCTTTTTAAAAGTAAACAAACAGCTTATGAGCTAAAGACATTTGAGACCTACGAATGTCTTCTTCTGAAACACTGAAGAGGCGCCAAAGGCCCCCCCACACCTGCAGCACAGTGGAGGCGTCACAAGAGGAGCTACAGGAAACAAAGAAGCGACAAACGAGGAGGTATCCGGGAAAGACTCACAGCTAAGCCACACATGCCTTCCATTGTTCTGGCTAATTTTGACTTTCACTGGAGAATAAAACAGATTAACTACGAAGCTCCTCCCAGAAGATGGTGAACGACTGTTGTGGAGCGGAGGGAGCTGCACAGGAGGAAGAAGGAGGAGGTGGACCAGTACAGGACACCATGCTCTAAAACAGGGACAAACCCAAGAGGCGCAGCACCGTTTTAGGAGATCAGAGAAGACTGAAGGCCCACAGTCGCAGCAGCTCAGGACTAACACCTGCACACAATTTCGTTGTACGGTTGTATAATGACAAATAAAGCACTTACTTACTCACTTATAAGAGTGGGTTCAGTAATGTGAGCAAGTAGCAAGAACTATGCACAACATTTATTTCCTGTGAAGTGTTTAAAGCATTCTTAAACAAATAAGCTTTCAGGAGGCAAAACAAAGTGCTAATGCCATGTTGATATTAACAACCAGCCCAGTTCACGACCAGTGTTGGGTAACGTTTCTTTTAAAAGTAACTCATTAGCAAGTGAGCTCGTTTCTCCTCTGGAAAATATTTATCGCACTAATTTTGCATTTTCATCACTTTTTGTGGTCTGTTTTGTTGTTCTTTTGATGCTTTTTTCCCCCCTGTTATTTCATCCTCAGTACGTCTCGTTTTTGTTTCTATTTTGATGTTTTAAGAGGTTAGACCTAGGCCCACAGTTTACTATAGAACTGCATAGACTTGAACCAATTTCAGCCATGTTTTTTTCTATAGTTTTGTATTCAATTGTAATGAATAGTACGAGGCTAATTACTAGTATATTGCAACGTGTCAATCCTTCTGACACTATACCAGAATACACCTTACATTATGATACACCTTCTAAGCGTAATAGTCTATCTTTCCCTTTCCCTACACACACACACACACACACACACACACACACACACACACACACACACACACACACACACACACACCCACACACACAGAGACACACAAAGAAACCATTCCTCTCATTTGCATAAACAGCTCTGTCTGTGGCCACTGCTCCTCTCATCTTCCCTTCACATTTGGTCCGCCCCACTCTTCTATTTCTATTCCTCTCTCTCACACTCTCTCTCTCTCTCACTCTCCTTCTAAACCCCCCTGTGTTCCCCCGCGTGTTGGTACAGTCCATTTAAAAAGGCGCTTGTCATCTCCTCAATGCTCTGTGTCCTTTTCCCCAGTCAGCTGCGAGGGAGCACACTTCACCAGACCTGAGCCCTGCCGTTGCGCAGCACCACACGCGCACTGTCCAAACTTGTACACAACACACACCCATGTTTTCCCTCAACCTCTCCTCCTTTCTGGATTAACCTTTTTTATTTTATTTTTGATTTTTTTGCCTTTTAACCAGGGATAATATTTTGTCTTTTTTTTTTTTTTTGACTCGGAAATGCCTAACTTGTCAGAAACAGGAGCATGACGTTCCGCACGGATACTTTTATTCCCTCTGTTCCATAGGCCAAAATCGTGAAGATGATGGACGACAACAAGCAGCTGGCCCAGAGGATAGACGGGGCCATCCAGTCGGCCAGCCAGGAGGTGACCAACCTGCGCTCCGAGCTCAGCGCCACCAGCCGCAGACTGGCCGAGCTGGGGGCTAACGACCCCAGCGGCACCGGCACCGGCGGCGGGAGCAGCGGCGGGAGTAGCAGCAGCACGGGGAACAGCATGGAGGGGAGTCAGCACAACAACCACAACGGTAAGAGCGGAACACCGCGTGGCTTGTAGATGCGTTCTTGTGTGTAAACTTCTGTGTGGGGGGGATCTCAAGATGTGGTCTGCGGGCTTCTTGAGTTTGGCCGTTTCAGTTCTGTACTTTTGCCTTTGGCTTATGACCATTTTTTGATTTTGAATGGTGGTTTGATACTCATTGTCGTGTTTCTGTTTCGTTTGTTCTCATCTGAGTAAGTGAGGTGATATTTACTCCAACTACCATCATCAAGTTTGCTGGCTTTGCAACAGCGGTGGAAGTACTCATTTTCTGGACTTAAAAGTGCAACGGAAGAGAAAAAGTCAAGGTACAGGAGAAAAATAAATAAATAAACAAACAACATACACTTAACATAAACATAAACATAAACTTCACATAACTAAGTAAAAGTGTTAAAGAATCCACTTTCAAATATACTTAATGTAAAAAGGTTTTCACACAGATTTTGAAAACTATTGAGCTATTTGCGCTTTTGTGGTGGTGTAATCAAAATGTATTTAAAGAGTTCAGCAGTTTGACCAAGAGGGAGTGACTTAAAGTGATAGTCTGTAAGATTGCAAAATGAGCAGAGATAGATTTCAAAGTAAACAATTAGATATATTGGCCGGCCGATCTAGCGCTGATCTCTCTTGGACCCATTTTTTTGCATTGGAAAGAGCTAAGTCAGGCCTTTGCGAGTCCTCCCACAGCTTCATAGGCCTCAGGGGAACAGGGAAACATTGCGATGAAAAGTTTGTAAACAAGTTTCACTAAACTGCATGTCATTTTGAAGCACAGGACCTGGAGAATCCAATCGCAGAGCTCGTTTTAACCTCCACAATTGTATTTGTGCGCAAAATGCCATGGCTAGCAACAGCATGCTAATGCTAACGGCAGCTAATCAAAGCAGGGACAGAAACTATGATTGAATCACCAAAAGCAAAATTGGCCACTGCTGGACTGGCCAAGTGTTTATGTTTTGCAGGATTATAGAGCAGACAAAATAGGTCAAAAAAATCGGCTGTGCATAATCACATCGGCCAATAAAAATGTTTACCTTAGAAAAACCCATATCGGCCGCCCTCTATAAATAATCAAGCCCCACCCCCGTCCCTTCTGAAAGCCACTCCTAGTTTGCAAAATGAGGAAAGAGAGAAAGAAATTTCCAAAGTAAACGATCTAGCTCCCTCCTCCTCCCCTCCTCATTGGACCTGACAGGCCGGTTCACGGGAAAGCCCACCTCATTGGTCAAAGTTATGGCACTGGGGATTCTGATTGGTCTCTGAGATCAGCAAAGCGTTGGACTTTAGAAAAAACGTTGTTTAATATTACTTAAGGGGCGTCGAATTGCAGGTCCCGACGGTTAGTTATATGCAATCTTTTCAATGTGTATAACATTTAAACTTACAGAATATCACTTTAATATTTTCATTGCATTGAAATAAACGAAAATCACATAGACTTAGACCGTATTGATCCAAAAGGCAAATTTTGCTCAATAAAGTTGCTCAATAACAGTAATTTTACAAACCAGCAATAGAATATCACTAATCTCTATGCTTTCTTGTTTTTTTAATGAATGAATAGAATAATTAGTAGACAATGAAGTAGAATACATTTAAACAAAATCTAGGAACACATTTACAAAGTAGAAAACTGACATTGACTGCAACATACAAAGAAAATTGCGAGCATACGTTGATTTTCTTCCAATGGCGCTTATCTGTATTTGCAAATTGAACTCTCCCTTTATTGTTAGTGAAGCTGTCCGGTCACTTTTGACACACTCTCTTCTGCGGCGTGTCCGTTCACAAATCTGTTGTGTTGAATAATTAACCTCCTGAACCCTCGCCTGCACTTTACAGAGGGCACGGAGGCTAATGTTACACACTCTTTTTCCACTTTCACTGACAGGGAGGAGGGGGGTGGGGTCACCGAGAGGCGGGGTTTGGGAGATGCTGCGGGTTACAGTTACTGACAGGGGGTTCAAAAGAGGCTCCAGTTTCCCGACAGTTGCCTTGGTAACTCCTGTCAACTCTCAACATGACTTTGAATACTACTATGTTCTGTTGCCTTAAATCTACAATAAATTATTTTAGATTATTTTGGAAATGGATCAGTTCCACTCTACCCAGCAACATTTAAGTATATGCCAATGTCACACTCCTTTCAAATGATTTCTCTCGATACCAATACTTTGAACGATACTCGGTAGGCTGCACGATATTGAAGTAACTTGCAATATGCGATATTTTACCAAACCATTTGAACACGACATGTTCCATTCAAATCAAACACAAATCAGAGGTGTTCAGTTAGCTAATATCTAAAAGCTTCTCGACTGGAGCTTACAGGGTATGGGCCAGAGTAAAACCTCACCTAAAAAACTAATCTAAGCTTCTTCCTCGTCCTTTTTCATTGTGTTTTCATCACGTTTTTGTTGCTTTTTTGACATGGTTAGGTCGCAAACCAATTGAAAAGTAAAAGATACAATATTTTTGCGATATATTGTGAATACTTGTACCTACTGTATGTATGTATTGATATGTATAACCACAAAAAGTCATTATGAATGATGAATTAAATCTGATAAGAGACCATTTTCTTTGAGCGAAACGGTCTGCTGACTAAGGGCCCACCAGGCATCAAAACCAGGCATCTAAAGAAGAAAAAAAAGCCTAAATATTTACAACAAATCCTACACACCCTATCTTTAAATCCCTCCCAAAATGCTGTCTTTAGTGTTTAGCTTGTGTTTAGCCCTCCATCTCTCCTCGTTTCCATTGCGCTCAGCCGGTTTGGCGCAGGATTGGCATGAGTCAGTAACCCACACATATATATATCAGTCACATTCCTCCCAGATCAGGTTCACCAAAAAGGCCCTCTGTGTTTCCTCTGCTTCAGGAAGGAAATCAAATATGTCCGCTGTAACTTCGTCTTTGTCCCGATATAACCTCCGGGAGCGCACATGGACAAAAGTGTGTGGGCATCATTTCAATAGAGTGGACATTTTGGCTTAGCTCTGTAGCAATAATCACTATTTTGTACATTGCGGCTCACAATGTTGAGAGGAAAGCATTTAATAGCGCCTTTCCTAACCGGTATTACAATTAAGATTTGTGAATTTTATAGTCCAGAAGCGTTTTATCATCCGAACTCCAAGGTTGGCACGTTTTATAAATACTGTAACAAAGCCTCATTAATACATGGTTGTCGGCAAAGGAGTTGCTAATCACTGCTGTGTTCAAGTAGTACTTTTGATTGGACTGTAATTAGTTGTGCACCTATGTTACACACGCAAGAGATTCTAATGTGACTTTTATTTTGTAGCAATATGCAGTGACTTAAAGTGATAGTCTAGAAGTATAAATGTATGACAACATTTACAAAATGTGCAAAATCGCAAAACCTGGTCTTGCATTTTGATGTAAATTAACTAATAATGTAATTTATATATATCTTTTTTTTTTTGTAAAGTCCCTCCTTCCCGGGTCTCAGCAAATAATCAGAGTCTAGTATCCTCCCGTGGCAACCAATGAGACGAGCTTTTCCTGTGAACCAGCCTGTCAGGTCCAATCAGGAGGGAGGGGGAGGAGCTTGATCGTCTACTTTTGAAAATACTGTTCCTGCTCTCCTCATTTTGCAAACTAAGAAGGGCTATGGTTAAAGACGGGGGGGATTTGATTGTTTACTTTCAAATTTCACTCTATCTCTCCTCACTTTGCAAACTTACAGACTATCACTTTAATAAAGGTTCAAAACATTCATTAGATCCAATGTCTGCTGGCTGCTCTTCTTTGCAACGACGACACTGGAGGCCGCCATTGCTCCACCATTGCCCCGCCATTGCTGTAGTACCGCCATATATGCGCTAGTCCCCATTGGAATCCATTGCACTTTAGACACGTTAAAAACAACTTTAATGCCCAGCTAGATATTCCTCCTGTGATAACGCTGAGTTAGACACAATCAGAGGCACCGGGGTGGTTATGGTAGGATACATTTTAGAAATCTCCTACTTAACGGGGTCGGACTGTTAGCATTCGTTTCTTGCTGGAAGAAAGGATACGTTCGCTCACTGCATCTCTTTTGTTGTGGTCCTCTTGCGTCTTCGGTGCCTCTCGGTCAATATCCCTCTCCTGCTCTCCCCTGCGACAGTTTCCATAGCAGTGGGAGAATAGCGTGAATGACGGCGCAGCAGGTTTTCACAGCTGATGTCACTGTCACGGACACAACCTGCCGTCCTGTGGTCCACTGCTGACAGGAGTATTAGCACTCGCTGCGTTTCTGCCTGAGGAAACCCACCCCGGGCGCGGCTCGAAACATGCAAATCCCACACAGTAAGGCCTCGATCTGGTGCCGTGATCGAAACTATGGATCTCCTCGCGTTGCGTTGTAGCCACTCAGCGGATTCATTCATTTTAGTTTCTGTGTCTTACACACTCCCCACTCTGCCTGTTCCTCCCAGTTCATTTAAAGCACCGTGTTGTATAATAGAAGCAGTTGCACGTGGTCATTTGGGTCATTTATCATCCGGTACAGGGGGGTCACCGGTCCACTGCACAGCCCCAGACAGGCTCTCCTCTGGGGGGGGGGGGAGCAGAACAGGGTACAGTCTACCTGCTTCTCTGTTTTAACCTTGCTCGAAGGCTGCGGACCGTAATTGCATTTCAGTCGCCCGAGGATTTTTTTTTTTTCATTTGCATTTTTTACTAGAAACAGCCGCTAGCAAAAGATGTAAATAACCGGGAGTCTGCCATGTATTGTTTTTGGGTTGGTCCATAGAGACAAAAGGAAGAAATGTGAGCGTGTATTTAATTTTGACATACAGTAGTGGTCTCTAAAGGACATCCAAGACATACGTTTAAGGTATCAGCTTTCGGCTTCAAGAACGGTCAGTGATGGGTTTATAGTTTATGTTTTGGATGTTTTGTTTTTACATTGATACATTATGTCTTTTTGCACGGCATACACTTATCTTAAAGCAAGGGCAATCGAATGAATGAATTGATTTGTTTACAATAGGCCTTTTTTATGCAACTATTTGTGAAGAAAAAACAAAACAATCTACATTGCATTGTTAGTCGGGATGCACTGGTATCTGATATCAGAGCAGATACTGGAAAAAATACAATATCGGCTCCAAATATCTGATACTGAACCGATACCTGTTTTGGCTGTCACCGCTTTAAAGTATGGGCATACTGTACCTTCTTTAAAGCTCAGAACCTAGAGCTAGTTTAGTTTAGTTTTTATTAGTTTTGTGCAAATCAGACTCTAAATATCCAGACCGGTTGCCGAAGGAATTTTTTTAATCCCATTTCCAAAGCCCGGTAATATCCGCGACAAGATGACACAATTGGGAAGACAATGGGACAAACAAAAAATGGACAGGGCAAAGCGATGGCAATATTTATGTGGACCAGCGACTTTCAATATGAGAAGCAGATAAAGGGTAGCACGTATATTAGTTCTCTGCATTTTGTCCTACGTCTGAGAATGACAAGTTCGATATTAGCAACGCTCTCAGATGTGAAGTCAGGAACCAACAATGATGTAAATGAAAGGCCCCAGGTGAACGTCTCGACCAAACAGCAGCCCACCCAAACAAAGGGCAAAAAAGGCTTTGAACAGATCTAAGCCACGGAGAAGACTCATCATTACAAGATCCTGCTGCTCCGCTAAGTGACAGTAAAATCGTGTATGATACACGTCACCTGAATGTAAGTTAGCACACACACGCACACATACACACCCACATGCAGTTAGTTTGTCTAGCTGTGTGACGTCAACTGTAAAGTTGGCTACTACACTTAGTTGACATTTGCTGAGTCGAAGTTATTTTCTAAACTGCTAAGAAATACTTTGTTTTAGACTGTGCTTTGAAATAGTATTTTGTACTTCTAAATTCTAAATTTAAAATAATAACAACAATAATACTCTCACCCTTGCTGTAGTTTTGGAGATTGTAGTTGTTTTGCATGGCGCCAAAATCTTGTCTCGTGCACGAAAAAATCGTTTTTTTCCCAAGTATTCTGCTTCAGGCATTGTTTTCACTCCTGTCTTACAGTGGACATGTCATGCATAAATAAAAACAATTTTGCATGAAATGTCACTTTGAACTTTATTAAAAGTGTATGAACTTTATTCTTTCTAAAAAAACAAAAACATGACCAAGACTCCTCTGTGAAATGGAAGGTTAATTTGGCTGTAGGTTAAAATACATCTGTGCATTCATTTTTAACTGATCATATAACCAAGACAGACTGGCGCGATATATTAATAATGCACAGATGTAATCCTTGTGATAACTTAACATATTCATCTTAATTGCTGTGCGCCGTGCGGGGATCCAGGTAGATTTGGACCAATTATTTCTCTCAACAGGAGGATTTACTGTCTACCCTAACGATTCATAACCACTCGGCACGGCGCATCCCAGAGAGTTTGTTAGTCATTCTGTTCGCTGGCCTTCTCTCCGTATCAATATTGCACGGTAAACAAGGTTAAAAATGCAGCGTGTTTGCCAAAGGGCGTCATAATGTTTTTGGTATTCTCAGCTGAAATCAATCATCTTTTTTACTGTACACAAAGTTGGTCTTATCAGTCCAGAGAAACTTTAAGGGTGAGGACAGCACTTCTACCACATTCCCTGCTTCAGTAGCAGTCACTGGAAGGGCATCCAGCACACAAAATCTGCTCATCATCATGCAATAACTCCCGATGGCAAAGGAGACAGCTGAAAGGAAAAATACAAAATTATAGATTTTAAAGCTACAGTACATATCCCAGTCAATGAAACAAAGGCATGGCATACAATGTTTGTTTAGGCTCTCAGTCATCCAGGAAGTGTCCATTGTTGTAAAGAGTTTCAAGCATTGTCGACTGGACTGGGCAGAAGCTGTTGATGATCATTTTGGAAATAAACAAATATAAACTCCAACCACAAGGGGTCAGTCAAGGAAAATGGACGATATCTTACGATTTCTTATTATATATTTCAGAGCGCATGTGTGTCATCATCACTTACCACGAAAGTGAAGGCTGCAGACTCCAGACCTGCAAAGTTACATCCTCCAAAAACACATGAAATCTGGCTTTGAAAAGGTTTCTCCGAGTCCTGCTGGTGGTCAGGCTGCGGTGAGCGATGGATCCAGTGCGCCAGAGAAACGCGTAAGATCTAATTTGGTCATAATCCGCCTCAAAAGCTTTGTTTCCAAAAACGTCCAAGCAGAATGTGCAGGAACAGCCCACACACGAGCCTCAAGTCAACAGCCCTGCTTTAGCCGGCGTGTATGGATAGCATTTAATTATATAGCAGCTTTGAAAAATGAGAAAGCATTGCCAAATGTATTCTGGCACTATAAATATGCCTAATGATGAACATTTAGGATATTTTATTTCAAAACCAAGTTATTAGTTACGATCATGCACACAATACGCTGTGAATTGTTATGGCAACATTTGGTTTATTCAAAATGTCCATGCTGTGCTGCCATAGTTATTCACAATGTCCGAAAAGGTGATTCGATAAAGGTACAAAAAATCCTTTATGCGTGACTTGTATCGCAGTGGAAATGCTCTGCCTGTTTCTTTTTGTTGATATTTGGTTTGGCTCGCGCTTCACACTTCACCTGTGGAGATTAAAGCGTTCTGAGTTCCACCACCTGCTGTTTACACACGAATGAGGAATTATACGGCTAAGTTAGTCACCCAAGCGCAGGATTTAGGAAATAAGATTCGGGACTTAACTGACTGCCAGCAGATGCGTTTTTTAAAGGACCCCGTGTAAATGCTTTATTCAGTCTTTTGAAAGGGCTACATTATTTCAAATGGAACTTTTTTGTAGCGAATTTCACTTTTGTTGTGTTTCATTCATGCATGTTTGAGTCTTGAGTCCAGTCCGTTTCCTTTCAAAGTGCTCAACAGTTTCATCGTTGTCCTAGTTGAGTACTAACTTTGTGTTCTCAAGAAGGCTTCATTTCAACCACACGTCCTGCCGTTTCCTGGGGGCAGGGCCATGATCTTGTTTTCTCCTATTTCATCTTTTTAGAAAGTAGGGATGCACTGATCCTGGGAAAAAGATCCGGTATCAGGTATCAATTCCAAATATCCAATGCTGAACTAATGCCTATTTTGGCTAGTCTGAACATTTTAAAAGCTTTCAACAACTAAATCTCGGTGAATATGGACATGCTGTACTTCATTTGGAAGCTCTGAACATAGAGAATTCATACGCTGAGCAGTATGCTAAGACTAGCATCAAATGGGTCATCTAAAGAAATAAAACAATGTTAGCCACAGTGTTTGTATTTTAGTTTAAGAAAGAATAATAGATCTAATATATTTGTTATGCACATCAGATCACTTTATTTGGTTGAGGACGTTTAGTGTAGAAAAGTCCAGTGATTCTTCTTTCATGTTTTTCCATCACAGTTTATTAATAGATATATTTGACATCTCGTTTGCAAGAAAAGATAAGACTTCATTGATCTCGCAGTGGATAAGAGAGGACCGTCACAGCAGGCCACTTTTAAGAAAGTCTCCTGGTACTGGAACAGTGCTTCTACAATAAAGACTTATTAATACACAGCCGAGACTCAACACTAACATACAATAAGTGTGCGCAGATGGCTTTTGAAATCAAACTCCTCTTCACTCTAGTATTTCATATTTACATCAATGAACAATGAAGTATCGAAAGCGTTGGAATAATGTGTAGGATCTTTTCATATTTTTGACAGGTCTGCATTGGCATTTCACAAATGATATCCTCAAATAATGCATGCGTGGGGCATTTCATTTGCTTTCTTTCAGCCTCTGCTAAATATTCACGTTGGCACAGCGTTTAGACTCTAAGCTTTAGAGCAGAAGTCTCAGACATGCGGCCCGGGGGCCAAATGCGGCCCGCGAGATAATTTTTTGCGGCCCGCGAGATGATTTCTTATTTATATTATATGCGGCCGCCAGTAAATTGCATTAAACACGTTAGAACTACATTTCCCATGAGGCACCGCACGGTAGCGCCAATGCCGCTGCGGACGCGAGAATGACCACAACATCTGACAGGAGGAGAGAGATGCGGCGCTTCTGCAGATGATTTATCAACTGTTTTCAACAAAGAAACGGACTAACAGCAGCGGACTGAGAGAGGAGCTTCTGAAACAGGGGGAGACTGTCAGAACGCGAGGGAGAAACTTTAGTTGTTCAGCTAAACATGTGCAGGAAAAGTTACAGCAGCATGACAAAAAGCACCTTTACCATCTTTACCTTTATGACTTTGCAAAGCGAACACATCGTAATTAGTGTTTAAAAGCGTCACAACAGTAGCCTGGCCTTAGCCATCCGTAAACTCCGGTCAATTATAATTTCCCTACATGTACGAAACGAAATGAGTACGAGTGTATGGTAAAAACCAGGCTATCACAACAGTAAAGTGAGGAGCCTTTTCTCTCCATCTCTCTCTCAGAGCAACATTATCATGTCAATTAATTTAATCTTAAGGACACGTGCGAACACATGATCCATAGTTACATTAAAAATAGAGAATTATGGAAATGTATAAAAATACTGCAAATAATTACAGCAACATTGATGGTAAAAAATATAAGCACCATCCATTCTCTAACTGTAGGTCACAAAAAGGCATGAGGCCAATGACTCCACATTATTTACATGAGGTGAAGCTTATTGCTAGTGCTCATTATCAGCTCCAGTCCCTGGTTGGGCCTTTCTACACTAAATTAAAATGACATTTGTTGTACATTTTGCATTTCTTTCTAAATAGGCCAACAGACAGAAACTGGACCTGACTCCTGAAAGATCATTCACTGATGACCTGAACCAATTTACCTGAACCAAAATTAGATTAATTACAAAAACACTAACTGTCTAAGTCTGTCATTTCTCATTTAGAAGCTCAGCAAATGTTTGGCCCATTGGAAACCTCTGGAAGCTTAAAAATGTGCAGATAGTTAATGTAAAGTCTATTTTAAGGTATATTACAGCAAACAATAAAAAGTTGCTAAATCATAACTGACTTAATAAAAAAGGCTTCGTCTGTTGCGGCGCCCGACCAACACTGGGTTTGCATTTGTGGCCCCCAGTCCAAATGAGTTCGAGACCCCTGCTTTAGAGCATTTGTACTCGAACAAAGGTTTGATCCCCAGGGCAGTTGTGGAAGTGGAGAATGAATGAGTGAGAAGCTTGTCAAGCATGTAGAGTGCAACACAACTGTATGACATTATTATTATTCAGTGATGAATCTATAAGGACGGCTACAACTCATCAGGTGACTTACTGCTTTCCCTACTACTGCTGTTTACTATTTCTACAACTGCTGCTCCCGCTACTATAACTACAAACACTATTGTCATCTTTCCTGCTGCGGTTTTCCCTCGCTATGTGACTAATCCTTATCTTTTCATTCGTACACAGAACATCACCCAAAAACATCTATCGTTCAGAAAAAAACAACAAACTGCTGCTTCTTGCTACTACAATCGTAATGAAAAACTGGCAACTGCGCTTTCAAATCAAAGCCAAAAAACGCTATCTTCTAACAATCTTTTCGGTGTAATTGCTGCCGTCGTTATCTCAGTCAGACACCCAATCATGCTATTGGAAGCGAAAACATTTCAGCCTGCCGTTCTTACACACTCGCTACATGAAAAGATGGAATTGTGCATGCTACATGTTTTATTATCGCTGCATGACAGTTTCGCATATGTTTATTTTAATAAGCAGTGCCGTTTTACCTTCATTTCTGACGGAAGCTCGTGAAAGCCTGATTTGGGAAGATGTCACAATTGGAAATGTCGACAAGCTTTCATATTATCTAGAGCGCTTGTCGGATAAGGCTAATCCGAATGTGATTGTTTAATTTTTAAGACGACATTCTTAATACCCATTTGTCATGCCATCTTGGACTAAAGAGAAATGCCCCTTACGGAAATGGTTTCATAATCATGACTTTACTACAAGACTTTTTTAAATGTGTGTGTGAAAGAAGTACGTGGAATCCCATTTTCATGCACTCTATAGTTTTTGCAGGCGTGACGTACACAAAATGTACATTCACATATTTTATGTTATTTCATTATGAGAGTCAAACTATTTAAGTTTAGTTAAGAAGGGAGAAACCTGGGAATGATTTATTAATCTCGGTTTGATCTTGAAGGGATCGCAATTATGGGGTGCACTGTTGGGAGCAGGCTGTGAGTCCGCTTGGCGAGGCCTTCTTGCCAACATGTTGGCGGCTTCTTTCATGTAACGAATCTAGTAATGGCAGCGCCCTCTCTTGACTTGAACTTGCGAGTAAACAAGAATGCATTATCCCAAATGATAAGTATGCTAAATGGTTGAAAAAACAGGTGTTAAGTTTTCTTTTTGAATGTTCAGTATTGTGTATAATTAAAAAAAAGGATTGATAAGTAGGCCAAGCAGCAATAGGAAGAAGATTTAAATTTTTAGTCTAGTATGTCGGCTTGTGTAAACAAGGCTACAGAAGGTGCGTGTTTAGCCGAGGCAAGTAGGTTCATGCTAGTGGGGTTTATTTCCACGGAAAAGTGCAGGTAAGGTCCTGTAAAATGCGGGGTCGGACCCGCTCATGCCTGGCCTCTGTTGCTTGTGATTCTGGCGGCGGTGAGGCGTGCGCTGAGGTTGTATTTTGTTGATGAGACACTTGACAGAGATTATTGTTGCAGCAAGAGGATGGCTCACTCTACAACTAGTGTTCCAAAATATCAGACACTACCTGATGTCGGTCGTAGCTCGTCTTTGGTCGTACGACGGTCCTACTTTAAATCTTTGTCCTTGTCTTAGGTATGACCTAAGATTTTCCCCATGACGAGTGCTCGTTCGTCACAGACGGCCAAAATCGCGCAGTGCACACCCGGCTTTTGGAAAGTTAGGAATTAGTTTAGTTTAGTTTATTTGAGCAGTTAAAATTCTGCTCAAAAGGAGTGGGCTGAAGCAAAAGCTTATAAGTGCCCATCCCCGACATCATTGCAATAAAAACATTAAATCATACACTTTAACATTGTTAGGATTACCAAAAGTCACTAGTTTTATGATAGAAAGACACATTAATATACATATTAATTAATATATTATTATGTAAATTTTACAACTACAACTACAACAATGCTCTCATTTCGTGTACGATGTCTGGTACAAAGCAAGTGACAAAAGGCCATTACTTAGTTACAGATGGTTATCAATGCCAAACACAGTCAACCTTCCCTAAAGTCACTAGTTTTGAGTTAAAAAGAACATTAAATACATATTATCCGTGATCTTGCTACTTCCCAGTTGTCATTTCCATCCTTAATATGGTATTGATTAGTGTACAATTTTGCTTGGTTGCTTCCTTTTTTTTTATGTACAATTGTAATTTATGTACAATTTAATTGTTAATATTTAATTTATGAAATTATGTAATATGTAAGCCCTGCATAGTGTAGTGTGTTAAAAAGCCAGGGTGTAGAGCGGGTCCACTGAAGAGGGCAGTAGCTCCTCCTCAACAAACCCCCACCCAGCTGCCCCAACTAGCTGATTTGGTAGATGATGTTCCTCGCCTACTCTAATTCTGGTGCTCGCCTACTCTAATTCTCTATTTGCGATGTTGAGCAATAGAATGACAACTGTTCAGAGCAACAACACTCTTCCTTAATTAATTGTATGCAAATTAATCCTACTGCTCCCCCTAGAGACAATGCGTTTCTTCTTCTCTGTACTTTTCAAAAGTCATTTGTTTGTATTTATATTTGAACAGGTTGATGTTTGGACATCTCTCATCTCCATCTCCAAATTATTCCACAATTGGACCCCATTAACTGTCGGGCTAAAACTTTTCAAAGTTGTGCTATGTTTCTGAATCCTAAAGTTCAATTCATCACGTAATTCATAACGACCAGTACGTTCTTGGAACCATCTTTGTATTTGGCCTGGTAACAGTTTGTACCTTGCTTTGTATAACATCTGTACTGTTTGGAACTCAACAATATCACAAAATTTGTGTGGTCCAAAAACCCAACTTTGTGAATTCATCGAACAGCTCTTTTTTGTAGCATCACTATTGGTTTTTAATGTGCTTTTATAAGTACTACCCCAAACCACAGTGCAATAATTTAAATAGGGCAGTATAAGAGAACAGTATAAGGTATGTAGAGCTTTGATGTTTAAAATGTGCTTTGCTTTTGCTATTACTGCAATGCTTCTTGAAACTTTAGTAGTTATATATTTAATGTGAGATTTCCAAGTAATTCTATCATTTATAATAACTCCAAGGAATTTAATTTCATGCACTCGCTCGATAACAACACCTTCTATCTGAATTGCTTCCTGAGCATTGGAATTACAGTTGTCAAATATCATCATTTTGCTTTTACACAGATTTAAGGATAGTTTGTTTTGTTTGAACCACTTATTGACACTCTTTAGTACCAAGTTAACAATGTGACACAGTTGTTGTAAATCGTCTCCTGATGCAAAAATATTTGCATCATCTGCAAAAAAGATGAATCTAAGAAATTGAGAAGTTTTACAAATGTCGTTAATATACATATGAAACAAGTTTGGATCGCAACTAACAATTTCAGTTAGACCAGAAAAAAAATACGTATGTACAGGGCCTTTGAAGGGTTAGCTTTACATTGCACTTTTTCTTTTAAACAGTCACTTTCATTCATTCACTCCTCAGTCATATATACTCGATAGTGTTGCTACTTCTGTATCCACAGAGTGAAATAAACCTGGCTGCTCTTCTATGTCAGACACAGGGGGGGGGGGACCTTTTCAAAAATATTTTACTTACTGTGTTTCAAGTTTAAATGGTGTACCACAAGGATGTGCAATGGGTCCTCTTAAGTTGTGGTAAAATACAGTCGCAACATCATATTTTGAATGCTCCTACTACTAAAGAAAGTAAACAAATTTGGACAAAAACTTCAACCATTGGTCTATAAATGACCATGTAACATTCTCTAGCCTTATTTGTCTGTCTCGAATCACAAATTACAGTTTGTGTTTGTGTCCTATTGACTTTCTAGACACCTAAAACCTGGCATTTGGAGCATGTTATTACCTGCTCCTTCTATTCAGCCCCTCTCTGCCTTCGTTTTTATGTGATGAAGAGGTGCTAGGGAGAAAGCTGCTGTCACTCAGAGAGGTAATTGTGTTGAATGCCAGGTACAGATAGAAATGCCTAAAAGGAAAAGAGAGAAAGATAAAAAAAAAACAATAGGGAAAATTGTGGGGGGAAAACTTGAAGTTGCAGAGCTGGCACCAAATCTCATTCCTTTGTGTAGAATGAGCTGTTTTCCCAATATCTCCACTTAAATTAGGAGTTAAATGATTTTTTCACAGTCTTAGTTACCCACCATAGTTAAGCCCAAGCGCCATCAGGGCTGGTGAAGGGGCTCTTGTAATCGTATAGAGTGCGCGGAGCGAAGCGGACTGATAGTTTTAAAGCAGGAATTATATGGAGAGTACACATTTTACTTTTATGAAAATTAAAATAATTTGGCACAAAATTCTATTTGGTCGTTCCGATCAGAAAAGTCAATTACACCCATGCCATATTTTTCACGGTGTTGCCATAGTGATGACCACAACATCCCATTTTATTCTGATGGAAAGATGTTAAACTCCATAATTCAGCGAGAAGTGAGGAACCAAAGGTTATCCAAAGTAGTAGAATTTAAAAATATGCTTCAGTTTGCAGATATAGTGTGATACAAATTCATACTAATTTTTCTCTGTATAATGTCAAAATTGAGCGCGCCATGCTCAGCATTGTCAAAAAACACAAAAACCTCTTCTTTTTTCATGAGAAAAACTTTGTCAGATACAGAGAGGGCGCGTTAGCGCATTCAAAAAATCCTAAAACTAAGACCCTAGGGAAAAAAGTTAAAAACAAACAAACATACTGTAAAGACAATAGCAATACCGTAATTTTAAATTAAGGGGGGACAAAAGGGCGTGAAGCAACCCCTTGCTTTGGGCAGGGCGGTCGGCGAGGGCCGATAATCGCCCAATTGAATTTTAAACCCTATAGAAAAGCATTGGGGAGTACATTGCTTTCTATTTCAAGCATAGTCTAATTTCACTCTGAACTGTAAAAAACACAAATGTTCCCTTTTTTGAACAGGAGAAGCCATCAATAATAGTGAGTATAAAGTCTTATGGCAGAGCAGTCAAAAAATGTTATTATAATGGAAGCCTATGGGACATTTACTGCCACTAAAGGAAGGTAAAGGGGATCCAATATTAAACAATATTAGACAATAAACTCTGGATACGTTGGGGAGAAAAAATATAATCTCTAGTACTTCTACTACTACTACTACTACTACTACTACTACTACTACTATTACTACTTTCCGATATATATATATAGAAATTGCTCTGTAAGCACCAGATTGTAGATAAAAGCAAACATATGGCCACCAAATGCCTTTAGTTATTCTCTAATTTAATGAAGAAAGAAAAACATAAAAATACTTGGTACTTGGTTTCTCTCCTCTTAACATGTTTATGGCACGTTTTTACAAAAGTACTCACCAGATGGACACACCGTTCTTAAGCGTGCTTCTACAAGGAAGACTGCTTTTGCTAGTGCCTCCCGCAATAGGCTATCGCAGCTCTATTATGCTTATAGGGGTCACCGGCTCCTGAAGGTTGCTGTTCGAATCTTGTTGTAATTAATAGAACTGAAACTATAAAGGCAGGGTCACAAAAAGTCAATTACCCGCCTATAGAGCGCGGTAATGAAGAATGATGTAGCATATGGTCAAAGGGGATCCACTTGTATAGGGCTTAGAAGTAGTTCATTTAGATTTAATTATGGACTACGTGAAGTATAGCGCGTTGTAACCTTGTCTTGTTCTGGATTAGTAATGCATTGAAACACTTAAGAGACACTAAATTCACAGCTTGCTATTACCACACTACTACTGCACCGACTGCATTGAATTTGATAGCTAGAAATACTACTATAACAGCTAGGGGTGTGTATTGCCTAGTCTCAGGCGATACAATTCTTATCCCGATACATAGGTCGCGGTACAATACGATACGATATATCCCGATTTTTTTTTACAACTTTGGAGACAACTTATTAGTAAACTAGTACACCTTCAATAGATTTGTATCAAATACACTCTGCTGTCTGTCGTTCCGTCTATCTATCTCTATATACAGTGCCTTGCAAAAGTACTAATACACCTTGAACTTTTGCACATTTTGTCATTTTTACAACCCTAAACATAAAGATTTTATTTTGAATTGTTTACTGAAAGTTCACGCACAAGTAACAGACAACTGTGAAGTGAAAGCAAAATGATACTTGATTCTGTTATTTTTCAAAAAATAGAAAAGTGAAAACGGGGGCGTGCATAACTATTCATACAGCATTTTCGGAGTGCATTAAATTGCCTTTATAACATTCCTAATGACTGCACAATGTTCACACCTTGCCCTAACCATTAAATAGAGTCTACCTGTATGTAATCTACTCTTATTACAATTCCAGCTTGTCTGTGAGGGCCTCAGAGCTATGGTCGGAGTGTATTGGTCACTAAACAACATCATGAAGGCCAAGGAGCACACCAGAGAGGTCAGGGATAAAGTTGTGGAGAAGTTTAAAGCAGCGTTAAGTTATACAAAGATTTCACAAGATTTGAACATCTCACGGAGCACTGTTCAATCCATCATTCGGAAATGGAAAGAGTATAGCACCACTGTGAACTTACCAAGACACGGCCGTCCACCTAAACTAACAGACCGAACAAGGAGAGCACTGGTCAGAAATGCAACCAAGTGCCCCAAGATAACTCTGGAGGAGCTGCGACGTACTGCCGCTGAGCTGGGGGAATCTGTACATGGGACAACTATAAGTCGTACTCTACACAAATCTGGCCTTCATGGACGAGTGGCAAGAAGAAAGCCATTATTGAAAGGAGGCCATAAGAAATCCTGTTTGAAGTTTGCTAGAAGTCATCGAGGACACAGCTACCATGTGGAAGAAGGTGCTTTGGTCAGATGAGACAAAAATTGAACTTTTTGGCCCAAATGCAAAACATTATGTATGGCGCAAACCTAACACTGCTCATTGTGCACCATCCCCAGTGTCAAATATGGTGGGGGGAGCATCATGCTATGGGGCTGCTTTTCCTCAGCGGGGACTGGGAAAATTGTAAGAATAGTTGGGAAGATGGATGGAGCCAAATACAGAGACATTTAGGAGGAAAACCTGCTGGAGTCAGCAAGAGAATTGAGGCTGGGGCGGAGATTCACCTTCCAGCAGGACAATGACCCTAAACACAAAGCTAAATCTACAATGGAATGGTTTAAAAACAAACATATTAATGTGTTAGAATGGCCCAGTCAAAGTCCTGACCTAAATCCTATTGAAAATCTGTGGAAAGACCTGAAAACTGCTGTTCACAAACGCTCTCCTTTTAATTTGACAGAGCTTGAGTTGTTTTGTAAAGAGGAATGGGCTAAAATGTCAGTCTCTAGATGTAGTCATACCCCAAAAGACTTGCTGCTGTTATTGCAGCAAAAGGGGATTCCTCAAAGTATAAATTCATGCTGTATGAATACTTGTGCACGCCCGACTCTTCACTTTTTTATTTTTTGAAAAATAACAGAAACATGTATCATTTTGCTTTCACTTCACAGTTGTCTGTTACTTGTGTGTGAACTTTCAGTAAAAAAATCAAAATAAAATCTTTAAGTTTTGGGTTGTAAACATGACCAAATGTGCAAAAGTTCAAGGTGTAGTAGTACTTTTGCAAGGCACTGTACATATATGTTTTTCACTTATGTGCACTTGTGACTGTTATTGTATGGTGATTACGTAACTTTGAAAATAAAACAGATTCCTTGGAGGACTAGTAAATGAAACCAACTAAACTGGGGATGCACGTTTTCTAGCATTTCTACAGTTGGACTTACCGATCATAACATAACTGAGCCCGTTTCATCCATTAAAATATATGATCGCTCACACAGGGCATTTAAAAGCTCGTCTACTCCACAATGAGCGTCACTCGTAATTTTGATCAGGGAAATAATGACAATATGGGCATCACCGTGAAGTATAGCTCATCTCTTTGATATCTTTTTGTGTTAGCAGTAGCACACAAACGAAGCCGAGGGGAAACTGAATACAGCAGGCTCATGTTAAACTTGTGCCTTAGTAGTGCAGTGGCGAGAAGTGCCACTTTATTCCGTAATGAAATGTTACGAAGATAAATCCATTTTGCTGTGTTGAGTGGTAAAAACAACACCCCAAAGCATGATGGTGAAGTGGAGAAAGGGGGAGAGGAACGCAGCGATGCAGAACAAAAGCAACATGCACATCGATACGAGAATCACACGTAATATCGTAATATCGCAATATATATCGCCAAATCCATTTTTTTTAAACACCCCTAATAACAGCTAATGCTGCTACTACTACGACTATGACTGCCACTGCTACTAATGCTGCTGATGTATATACAGTATTGATATTACTTTATTTCCGGCATAATTACTATTAGGGCTGGGACGATACAACTTTGCAAGATCCGATATGTATAACGATACTTGGGGCCAATCTGATACGTATCGGGATACAGTAAGTAATTATATATTTAACTTAAAATGTGTGAATAGAAAACAATCATGCATCCAGAAGTGTCCACAACAAAATGTAACAAAGCGCTGTATAACTGTTTCTGAAAAAGTAAAGGCGTGCAATATAAAAATGCCTCCAAACACGGCCTTTTGCAAATAGATTCATTTCAACCAAACGCTAAACTAAGCTTCCCATTTTATAAAATACTTTGAGGAATACTAGTTAATTCATTACTAATAATACATTAACTAGGACTATTTTGATGTATTTTATCCTTTTAACTTAACATATTTCATATTGAAAGAATTGATACTTTAATAAACAATATTATTAAAACTACTAGTTCAACTACTACTGCGACCATCCCTACTGCATTTTTTTTACTTAGAAAAAATCCTGTCACAACGACTACAAGTACTATAACTTTTACTACTATTACTACTACTATGTTCAAAAGACTGGCTAATTTTTATGATTTTTAAATAAGCCAACCAGAATACTCAGAGGAACGAAAAAAATGTCTAATGCTTACAGCAGGATTCATTTCAACCTTTGAAATGCGTGTCACGTAAATAAAACGTTATGCCACAGTTAATATAAAGAGTCTGCGACTGCCTTACCAAGTAATTTTTGGTGCCAAAACCTTTTCACTCATGCTGTGCTCGTATGCTGTTGCCTCGTGTAAAATGAAAGCCTTCTCTCTAAATACTCCGCTGTACTATCACAACTAATACCATTGTTGATTTCTAATGCTCCTGTGCACTTCTATCACTGCAACTACTACAAGCGTTGCTGCGGAAACTTCCAGGGCTGCTGGGAGACCATCAGTCACCTTGGGCGGTCGTTGCATTGTCCTGAGATGATTGACAGCAGAGCACAGCAGATATGAGTGCCCCCGTCGAGCTGGAGAGCATGTGCTTCCTCTGCTTTGACATTGTGAGAATGGGAGCTCCCAGGGACCATACAAACTACTTAGGTGTGTCAGCTGGATTCATATGATATTACAGTGCTCCACAGTGGCAGCTTTGGTTAGATTTACAGTAATTAACTTGTGTGTGTCGTGTGCCGTGTTGTGACCTCTGTGTGTCTAACAAACCGTGATACTTTAATCATTTTGTGCAAATATTTGAGCTGTTAAACCATGACAAACTTTGCAACTTTGCAAAAGGCGTAATTTTGGTCTGACACGGACACTTTCTTAAAAGCTAATAATTTCACAATATGCACAAAGGTGACACGTGACTTCAGAGTGAATTTTCCGGAGGCCGCTGTTCTTCCTCTGTCACTATTTCCCCATTAGGGGTTTAGTATGAAAAGTAATACAGGCTGATTATTTTTTGAGCAGCTCGTTCAAAATCTTGCTGCTATTTGAAGTTTTAATTTAATATTAGCCGTTAGCTTCAGGAGGAAGTATCCTCCAGTGAAGCCTTTACTCCCCGACTGTCCACCAGTAACTCACTGCCTGCCATGGAATCTTGAGCTATTTATTTATCTGGACATGACTCTACTACTAACTCACAGGGTAATGATGAGACAGGAAGAGCAAGGCATGCCGAGAAATCACTAGGAAGTGATGTGCCGCTCGCAAGAGATAACCCATTACTAGGACTGGGTTCTGTTAAACCAGTATGGTATCGGAACAAAAAGATAGGCACTACAGGTAGCGAAAAAATTAAAGTATCAAAGTATACCCCCCATTTATTCCTCATTGTTTTTACAAAAACACTTTTTTTACACCATTTTTCCATATTGGAGATTAACCCCATATTGTAAATGTGTATTTCTTCTACACATTATTATTCAGTTTTCTGGTTCTCGATGACAAATATTTATTGGTATCGGAAAAAGTATCGTTCAGGTATTGGTATCGAAAACCAAGTATCGTTAAAGTACCGGTATCGGAAATAAACATGCGATGGTACCCAGCCCTACGCATTACAAAAGCCATCCCAACCCCACACATTAACTATTGAGTGTATCTGCAACAATCATCCCAAGATCGAAGCAGAAATGTGATGATTTGAATGACCCATCTATTCCAAAGAAGACATCACTTTCTTCCCCTGCAGGTCTGCAATGATTAAAACTCGCATTAATTTAATTCAAGGCTTCATTTCTAGAAATTAGCTGTACCTGTAGGGAAATGTGTCCTCCGTATTTGACTCATCCTTCAAAAACCTTCTGGGACAACCCGTCAGCAGAAGTGGTAGGAACCCAGCTCCAGATCTTCAGCGAGGTTTTGACCAAGTATGTGTGAATTTGAACGTCCCGTCATTGCACCGGTACCAATGATCATAAAGCATCATACGCAAATAGTTAATTGCAGTCGTTTTCTCCAAGGAGCGCTGCTTTAAACCATCACAGTGCAGCCCTAGAGAATATAGGAGCTCCTAATGGGGTGAGATATAGGCGCTGTGTAAAAGTGTCCTAACTCCAAGCCCCCGGTGGTGTGGGAATGACAGCATATGATGGAGATTGTTGGAGAGAGAAAAAGCTGGGGGGCTTCCTGTACTATCTTGTCAGCAATTATTCTGAAAGAGGAACAGAGAGGAGTGTGCGCGGCGGCAAAGCGACATTTCCGATATGTTCGACTCTCTTTGGAAAGGACGGGCGCTTTTGTCAGGTTTGGCTCCGACGCTGTACCTCTAGGGCCGATAAGCTGCTAGCATGACTAATAGAGAACTTAATTTAGACGGAAGAATGGAGTGTAGTTTTTGACTTTCCCGGCAAGTCGTTGCAAGCAAATGGGATGGCAAAAAATAAACAATGACAATGGTGACGGAAAGGTCGTAGGTTTGACTCCCGGACGAACTATATCTTTGCTTTTTATGCTTTCATCATTGTGAGCTGTTGCAGTAAGACGAGCTCTCATATGACAAAGAACGAGTCTTGAATCTCAGCAAGATTGGATCCGTTTCAAGAATCTCATGGAAAGACTTAAATTTGCAGTGTTTCATGTCGCCGAGAGTCTGGCAGAATTGAGTCAAACAGTTGAAATCGGGAGCACTGAACTGAACGTCCTTTTGTTTGCGCGTATTAAGTAGCCATGTGAGCTCCCCGTTACAGCTGACTACTCTTCTTCTACTCAAAAGACGACATGTAAGCACTGCAAAGGTAGGTGTTAACAAACAATAATGATATTCTAGCGGCGCAGACCCTCTTCACTGAATGTATTTATAAGCTGCTGTGGACGTTAGCACTAGCCGCTTTAGCATTATTGAATGTGTTGCGATTAGCCTATTCGTTTTTTATGGACTCTACAGAGATGGTCTGGCCTTACAGCCTGACCCAATAATTTATGATAAATTGAGAAGCTGTTTTCGACTGCGATTCTGTCACGCAAATATTGCTACAGTTCTGGCTCATTTACACCTGTCCCAAACATGTCCCAACTTCCAGTCATTTACACTTGTTTGAGGCTCACTGCGCAAACGGACCTAAGACGTATTTCGGAAATGAGGAATTGGCACGGTATTCTTGTGTCTGGATGAGTTTCCCTAATGTTTCTCTCATGTACTCCAGTTTCTCCATCCACTGCAAACCCGCACAGTCAGCCAATCCATCTAGGTACTTCTTAGCCTAGATTTTGTAGCCCTATTTCAATCTTCGCTCAGGTGCTCCTAGAATATGTTTTAATATGCACTATGATCTGAAACTCATCCTTTTTTAAATCACAAATGCCACCACAGTCGTCATCGAAATTGTTCAGCCCCTTTTCTTCATTTAAAATAAGCCGGTGACTTTTAGAATATTGCATCATGCGTAGCGGCAGCTTGGATATGCAAGAAGAAAGCAATTTGCTGAGTGCGGTGCATAAACAGTGAAGCTGTGACTCCACTAGCACTCAAACTATTTTTCTTCTTGATTTCATTTGCAGTATGTAAATGTGTATATCCAGCCGCCCACACTGCAAATCAAGATTAATTCCGTTCTTTAATTTGGTTAATGTTAACACACCCACATTACGGAGCTCTTAGATATGATTTACATAACATTAACTTGCTCCAGCTCAGCCTGCTGCGCCGCTCCAATAATGGGCCTTCATTCAGTATGTTATGGGAATATGCAACACTGGATTTGGCTGGTTTGGTCCATCAAAGTACTACGCTCTCGCTCTTTCATATAAAGCCATGTGGTCTGGGCGGGGTCAGCGGGTCCAGCGATTGACAGTCTGTTGAAGCAGTCAAAGAAATGCACGGCCCGTCCACACCAAAGCAAACATGGCAGCTTACCCGAGAAGTACAAGAAATGAAAAGGAACAAGTAAAATAACCTGTAAAATTATACACAGCAACTATTCATTTTATAAATATGGGCTCTGAAAAAAAATAAAATAATACATTGATCCATCAAACCCCCTATTTATCAAATGTAAGTCACCTAAATTGTATGATCCAGTTATAATATTCTTCAGGTTTTGTATAAAGCAAATGAAATACCAAGCTCTCCACAATGGGAGATAGGGCCTTTAAGGCAGTTGCCCCTAGACTCTGGAACGCCCTGCCAGAGACCCTGAGGGCTCCCCAGAGTGTTGAGGCCTTTAAAAAAGGCCTGAAAACACATTTATTTAAAAAGGCCTTTTAGTTTGTTTTTGCTCTTGTGCTTGCTTTGTTTTACTATGTCATGTTCATTTTGTTTTTATCTGATTTTAATTTACCTGTTGTAGCACTTTGAGGTTTCTTTGAAATGTAAAGTGCAATATAAATACAATTTATTATTATTATTATTAATACGGCCAATGAACATCCAAGAAAGATTTAGAAAAAGGAGAGTCACTACAATCTGAAATGGTAAATGGACTCAACTTATATAGCTCTTTTCTACCTTTACAGTAAGGAACCAGTCACCCATTCACACTCTCATTCATACACCAATGTGCGCAGACACTGGAGGCAAGTAGGGTGAAGTGTCTTGCCCAAGGACACAACGACAGTGTGCATTTGCGGGAGCTTCTGATCATGAGAGGAGCTGCTCTGCCCTGAAAGGTTAAGGTGTACTTTATTGTCCCTTTATTGTCCCTCGAAGATTAGAAGAGCCAAACAGAATGACTCATATCATGTGTTGAAACAAAAACTAGCCCTTGTATGTTTTTGAGATGAAAACATTGAAACTCCAAAAAGGTCAAATGTAGCATACCACGGCTTCTTTAAATCCTCATCGACTTGGTTCGTCTCTCAAATGCTATGCGCTCACCGTCCACTCTACCATCTTTAGTTTGCCGTGCTAATTTTAGGTCCTTGCGGGGGGGTACAAGCGCTGCAACACGAGACGATAAGAGTATTTTAAGAGCAGGTATGGCATTCTAGAGTTACGGCATTCCACCGCAGAGGCTTCACTGACACACGGACACTTGTATTAGGCATACCTCTGTTACATAAGGAGCGTTTTCTATGTATTTCAGGTAGTTTAAGGCATGCTGTAAAATACAAACTCGGGGGCCAGATTACTCGGTGCGGCGTTTAGGAGCTGCTGAGCGGCGCGGGATTCTGGGTCACTGCTTCTAATGCCCCGGTGAGCGCGGTAAATAGTTTGAGATGGAGGGGTCAAGTTGAGTGGGATGTGAAAGTGTTTCTGTGGAGCTGAAAGAAATGGAAACGACATTGCTTTTGGTGGAGGACAACAAAAGTATGTTCTTGGGATAACATCTAAAGATAAGGATTAGTGGGAGGCGTGTTTCTGAATGCCCTGAACGGGTATTCAGAAAGTGTTTTAAAATCCTTGTGATATAAGGTCACGGTTGAAGAACGAGCCCCACACTTTGCGTTGCCAGATCCTACAGCGGGGAAAAAAATAGCCTGGAAAAACACAGGTGCTAGTGCAAAATTAGTGCTAGTGCTGTCACGAAATCACTAAGAACACATGCTACATACACTACTTTTAACCAAACAGGCTTATTACTGGCCAGGCGTATGTCAGTGAGAAATATAGTGCTTAAATGACCGTGTAAATTGATTGAAAGTAGGGCTGGTTTGAAAAGTAGCAGAGTATATGGTTGATGGGCTGATAGACTTTTCAACCATTACATATTCTTATCAGTGACAAAAGTCATGTAAATCTTCCAAATAATAACTGATGAAAATACTACTTTGGTATCGCACATTTGCATCAGGGAGATACCATGCGACGTTGAGCACCCCGCTGCACCACTTAAGGTTAAGTCCAATTTAGCAACTGCTCTCTGGTCTCCAAACAAGAGCTGGAGTGAGAAAGCGAGATGAAAATGGCCAGGTTGGAAAAGTAAGTGTAGAACTGGATAAGTGAGATACGGTCTGCTGACTGCTGGTTGTGTCATTCTCCGAGTATGATTAGCAGCCCCGTGATGTGAAAAGAAACTCGCGTGGTTCGTTCTAAAGTTCTATGATTTTCCAGGTGAGCTAAACCTCCCGACTTTCAATGTAAATGGATCGATTTCAATAATCCAATTCGACACATCTGTCATCACATCTACAGTATTTGTCTTGTTGCAAGTTGTGAGCGTCTTATTCATTTCCTGTGTAGATTAGCTTAGGCCTGTTCGAATAATCATTTTCTGAAGATTACGAGGTTGACAGATGATTGTTTTCATGCAGATTTGTTCATATTTGCGGCGCTATTTTGAATTGCAAAATTGATCAAAGTGACGTGAGCCCTTAGATAAGCTTTGCCTACCTTTGTGCACGCAGACGTCTCCTCTGCTGAAGTATTTACGTCCGACAGCAAGCTCTTACCACGCAGTAAGTGATCTCATTAGAATCTCGCTGTTCGCCACATAATCTTAAGAAAATGTGCTTATCTAAAAGAATTTTGACTGGAAATGCCCTCATCCAGTGATCATAGCGTGTCAAAATAGAAATGTTTAAACTTGTCTGTTCTTCATATCATCTCTAAAGCGCATTACCCAAGAAGATCAGTTCAGCAGTTTGAGCGTTTGCACCACATTCTTCTAACTCCCGCTTTTCTGCATCTTAGGGTCAAGGCTGTCGAAAAATGCTATTAACGGGTGGCGATGAGCTGCAGATAAGCTGCGCATCCGTCCAATAACATTGACTTGGCTCAGTATTGATGGTATCTCGGGGAACATTGGCGGGCCGCAGCTGTCAGAAGCCATTGCCCTCATTTCCACAGAGGTCATAAGAAAACTCAATAGGAGGCATCTCCATAATGTTCTGCTGCTCACTGTATTTGAGGCATTAGCGCGTCACACTTTGGCTGAAGAGCTTTAGCGTTAGCAGCTGTTACAGAGAGGAGAGCCAGAAGTCAAGTTGTAAACACGCATTTGTCTTATTGCCACACAGTGCTAAAGTTTGAGGAGTTGGAACTTATGGGTTGTGAGGATGAAACAAAACATGAAGCTGCTTTTGGGCAACATTATTGATAGTTAACATTTTATAACTTTATCATTTCTGTGTATAGAAAGGACCATTTATCACCACAGACTGTGCTTTGCATCTAAACATTTCGATGAGGTACTCTTCGGTGGCAGCGACAGAATTATAAATGGCAAAAACATTATATGAGCCTCTAGCCCATATCATGCTAGCAAAACAATGTGTAATAAACAACTTCATTTAGAAATGGCGTGGATACAGATCCATTACATTTTTACTCATGGTGACGTGTAATGAAGCAGCATCCTCCTTAACCCCTTGACCCCCTTTAACTGTATGTGTAATTTCACATTGTTTCACAGGATACGTGTGTACATCTTTACTGTGTTTTTGTGAGGTTCGGTGGATTTTTCCGTACTAGCCTCGAAGGACCCAGATTTTTAAGTAAACAACTAGCTTATGAGAAAAAGACATTTGAGACCTACAGTGAAGAGGCACCAAGAGCCCCCCACATCTGCAGCACAGTGGAGGAAACGTGCACCGTTTAAGAGGATCACTAAAGGCAGTACTCCGGTTTCCCCTGCCTCCAAAAACATGCTGGTCAGCAGGGTGACCCACAATGGCAGTGCGCTCAGTTGCAGTGGCTCAGGACTAACCCAACACCTGAATGCAATTTTGTTGAACAATTTTACAGTGACAAATAGGGTTGTCACGGTAAACGGTGTAGTGGTAAACCCCGGTAAAAATTTTGACGGTAAAAATTACCGTCTTGTTTTGAAAAACTATATTATCTCGGTGGATTACCGCGCCCGCGGTGTAGGCACGGTGAGCCTCACCGGCCGCCGTCTCATCTGCTGAAGTTGCTGCGCATGCGCACTGTGTCGTTTGCGACCAAAACAAAACTTTCTCGAAGCTGGAATCATGGCTGAAGCAGGTGGCAGCGCTCAGGACGTCTATCAGCCTTCAAACAGGACCAAGTCTGAAGTCTGGGCATATTTTGTGTATTTGAAGAAAGCCGAGGGACAGCTGATAGAAGACAGTTATCCTGTTTGCAGGACGTGCAGGAAAAAAAAAGTTTCTGCGAAAGGCAGCAACACTTCGAACCTCATGACACATCTGCGTGTGCAGACTTGGGGTTGAGGGAGAACGCAACGAGTCGCCCCATAGTGCAGCCGCAGTGCCTCGCAGATACCTCCATATTGAAATGGCACAATGCGTTACGGGGCTCCCGGAGGGCAGATTAAAGTCGCCAATGCAATAGATTCACTCTCGCCGCATTATTATGAATTTAACAATGATTACTGTCTGATGGCATTTTCCCAAATCTGCAGAGTGAAAGCAGACTGGAAGGACACAAACTGAGAACGTGACAATATTCTAACACGGGTCTGGCGCTATAAATAGTACATGTAATACCCTCCAAACGATCAACAATACATAGTTATAGTTCATTTACTTTGATGTGAAAAGTTGCACTTTTGATATGGCGTTGTCTGAATTTTTTTTAAATATAACAAACACTGTTACACTTTTTTGAAACGATTTCAGTTTGTGTAGGACTATCAATGCTTAATGAACTTATTAACACACATTTAAAAAAATACCGCGATAATACCGAAAACCGTGATAATTTTGGTCACAATAACCGTGAGGTCAAATTTTCATACCGTGACATCCCTAGTGACAAATAAAGCACTTACTTACTGACTGGACATGTTTTGTTGTAGTTATGTCTAAATTGGGTGCACTCTAGAGCCCAAAAGTACATAAGATGAACGTTATCAAAACGAGCTAATGGCTCAGTTTTGACATTGACTGGAACTATAGGCCTAGGTGACTTGGAAAATCAAAATCACTGTTTGAATGGTTGCAAACGGCAATTACTGCGATTATTTTGGTTTTCTAATGTCTTCCGCTAACAGCTTATTATCCATATGAGTTCATAGTGTAAAACCTGCTAACCTTGTAGTTTTTATGGGATGCTCCTATTGGTTCAGCAGTCTTCTATCACAGTTTTTCTCAATCGCTTTAACACATTTCTCAAAACCGAAACATTTGCAAAACATCTCACCTAAATTCTAAATTAGGTTTCATCCTCTCAAAGCCAGATATGTAAGGGATCTTGCATCCAAAACACTTAAATCATTCTTCCAAAAGATTACACTGTTCTCATGTGCTTGCTTATGTATATTAATTCATTTGATCCAACAGGTCAAGACTGTTTGTCCAGCTCTCAGGGACTGCAGCGGACACTGATTTAGCTCAGTGAGCATTCGGATTCAGACTTTACACATGTGAAGGAATGGAAAAAAGTTCAACCTCTTAAAGCTTATACCCTTACAATCACCTTTTTTCAGGCTAAAGAAGAGGAAAAAGATGGCTTCTGAGAGCTCGCAGATTATAGAGTTTTGCAGTTATGTTTGAACTACTATAATGAAAGTGGCGAAGCATTGGCCAAAGTGTTTGCATGTGTGAACAGGTCTAGTAGTCCAAACACTGTGAATTCACTGAAAGTGTATGTGTGAGCTCTACTGAGAAAGAATCTGAAAGTAATGTGAAGCCATGAAGAATATGTTAAAAATCTGACAACTGAGATAAATGTTGAGAGAAACTAGTGCCAGGTTTAAAAAAAATGTGTTAAAGCAATTGAGACAAACTGTAATGTTCCATCCTTATTTTCAAACATAGCACTCGTCGCGATTGCAATACCTGTCTGAAAGAAATGCTGCTGGATATCTTTTCACAATCATTCAACCCGGCACACATCATTCTCCCGCCAGCATCAAAACAAACCGCCCCAGTTCATCCTCGGCGCTTCGAGGAGTCCAAGTTTTAATGGACATGAGTATTGGTCCGGCCCAGAATTGTCCCTCCGTCAGAGCGCAGTCTGGCTTGAGCAGCTGGTGCATGCTGGGTACAGGAGGCAGACGGGGCAGTCCTGGGGAGGGAGAGGGGCGACAGGGGGGTCAGCTGGCTCAGGAGAGGAGCGCACACAGTGGACATGAGCCATGACAAATTGGATGAAGGCGCTGAGGGGGAAGAGGAAGGGCAGTGGTGAGAGAGAGTTTGACATGTGACAGGGATTGGACTGTGATGATGAGGAGAAAGAACGGGCACCATAGAAATCACAGCTCCCGGACCTGTTTGAATTGAGCGTTCTATCGCCATACAAATGATCTGTGAAGCCAGTCCCTATGTAAATGTATGGCGAGCTGTGGTATGTCCGTTTCTTTGCATTTACATAATTTCTGTGTTTTCTCTACTGATGTAATATATATTACAAGATATTACATTACATCATCTTATAATATATTATACTACAAGATGATGTGTAGTGGCCATTGGGTATGTACAAAAGCAGAAACTGAATATGATTTAGCACGTAGCTCAGAGGCCACTTTTACACACTGATACTTATCTAAAGTCAAATCTCAAATGATCTGTACATTCATGAATAATTTCTAATGAGGCTTGTGGTCAATGGGTTGACAACAACAACAGTTGAAAAAAATCTGGATCCTTTGTAATTTGCAATGTTTGAGGCTAAACGCTAAAAGCTATAAGAATAATACTTTGAACGGGCTTACAAACTCTGAATAGTTTCACAGACGCTGCGTTACCAAAATCACCACAGTAGGTGACTTTCGTGATTCATAATCCTAACTGCTAACTGACGCTGCGTCTCCTTTTTATTTGCCTGGAAACCAGACTCATCTGTGTATCCGCGATTGAGTCCGGTGACCGTGGCACTACATTTCCAGAGCGGAACATACGTGAGCAAACAGGAAGCGGAGTAAACCAATCAGCGAGGGGTGGGTGCAGTGGTTTCACTAGGGATAATTTCTCTCCTTCATTTTGACGGGCAGGGTTATAAAAAATCCGTCATGGGCTAATTTAATCCTTCATGAATTAATCTCGCATCATAAGCAATTTTTAAAGACCCATTTACATAGCCTTATATATAGGCTGCATATTGTGTATGTTAGGAAAAATGTGAGATCGCTGGATAAATGGAGTTAAACTAAACATCTGAACAATCATGGAACACAAATTTTGCTACAGAAATGTGTATGAACTCGTGCGTAAAAGTCTCAGTGGAGGACGACTTATTCAGAGCGTCATCAGCTCATCAATATCAGGGCTCACATTACACTAATACAAATGTAAAGTGGAGCTGATTATTTGCATTTTCTCAATTTTAACATGAATGTTTAACAGCGGGTGAACGGGACAATATTTACCAGTTCGCATCACTGCACTACACGCCACACACAGAAACACACACGCGGGAGGGAAAGGGAGAGAGAGGGGAGAGAAATAGATGAGCTCGTCCTGAGATTTACGGGAGTTAAAGTTAAAGAGCGGCTCCAGATGAAAAGGATATTATTAGCCTTTAACTGCATTTGTATCGTGGTTTTCTTTCCCGTGTTGTTGTTAGCGCCCAGAAAGTTAGCTAGCTAGGCAGTGATACAAGTGAAACAGTGAAGCTGCTTTGAGAGAGAGAGAGCCCCGCTCGCTCTGAAAAACAGCAGCGCTGCGTCTTTATTTTAATTACGGCTTGATTTTCAATCCTTCAAAATGACGGACGGCCTTTGAAATTTTCCGTCAAAGCTTAAAATATTCCGTAAATGACAGAGAATTTTCGGTTAATGTAACCTCTGGGTGGGTGTCTGCCACTGATGCGGTGTTATTAGCGGTTCTGTGTTAATATTCGCACAGGATTATGAATCACGAAAGTCACCTACTGTGGTGTTTTTGGTAATTTACCGCCGATTGGAAAAAAAAAACTCTCAGAGGATTGTTATTTGACTTGACTTCTGCATATTTGTGTGGTGGGAACAGTATAGGGTTCAAAAGGGGAGTTGCGTTACCTGCCGCAAAAAAAAAAAAGATCAAAACTAGAATAAAAGTGGACCTTAAGACCTACAACACTCCACTGTTGAGTCCTTTTGGCGTGGAGGGGCAGAGCAGTCCAGAGCTTGAAGCTGACTATAGGGACAGTGTATTTTCATTTGTTTTAAATCTCGTCTTCTGGAGCTGGCGCTCGAACATCAGTGCGCGTGCCGGACTGTTTGTTTGATTGAGGCCCATGATGTATTGTGGGAGCCATCAAGGCGTTCCAAGTCAACAATGAAATCTCGGGGTGCTTCCTGACAAAACAGTGACGCTGTCCTTCTTTCAGTTGGCCCCGACATGGATAAAGACTCTTGAGTCGTTCCCCAATCTAGTCTTCTCATAATGCCACACATAAATGAAGCCGTTTAAGTGGAACTAAAATAATACATTTTATTATTTGTAAGGCATGCTTTTATTTGTTGTAAAAGGAATTTGAACCACATCTTACATAAAAAAGCACATAAAGATTGTGCATACTGTAGTAGGGACTTTAACGCTTTGAATTTAAGTTGTGATAGAAATTTCTCCAGTGCAGTGATCGGTCTGTAGTCTGACGTATCACTCTGGGGTCGATGACTTGAAGACTCTATTGAACTACTATTGACTCAAAGCCACCCTTTAAATGGACATCCTGACCCCCGGACAGATGAGAATGTCCATGTTCGGTCATTAGGAAGTGCCCTAAGCCCGTTGTCTCTTGATCAACATTATCGGGCATAGATCTGTTATCAATAGAGAACGGGAGACACTACCACACAATACTGCACACAGCTACACAGTGGTTTAGATGCTGCGATAAAAAAGCAGATAAAGTCACCTTTTCCCTTTGTAAGCTTTGATAAACAAGGATATGGTCCAATGGATGTTATCGGTAAATCTTAATCAACCTACAAAGCGTGACATTTGGAATATTCTGGAGTGGGTTTAATAGTTGTCTGCCCTTTCTGGTGGAAACTGGGAGTTTTAGGATATATTTGTGCTGCAGTAGCTTGTCTCGGTTGCTCTCACAATGGCGTTGGCATTAAACGATATGTTAAGGAGTGGGCTTTATGTATCTTTTTAGTTGCATAAGACATTTTGCCAACTTGGGAGTTTGTCCTGAAGTCACTAAAAGTTTGCGACATTTCGCCAACTCTCAGGCCGTCTCTATTCGCTGAAACGTGACTTGCCATTGCACAGTTGTAAAGCCCTCACCCTCCATGGGCAACGCTATGTAATCCAAATATGGTCATCATTGGTGTCTTTGTGAAAGACACCAATCGGGAAAGTCTGCGGAAAGTCAAAAAAGGATCTTGAACGGTCTTAGCTGTAGTTGCTGAGTTTGACTGTTAGGGATAGAAATATACCTTTAAATTCTGGACCCTACATCCATGAAAGCCCTTCAGGGACGTATCATGGCGACATGATTTGATCCCTTTTTTTTTTTTCTTACGATTGCCCCACGTTAAACCCCGCATAGACCACATTCGAAAAGTAACCATAAAAGTGGTGGCGGACCCCACCGTGTACGTCCCCGAGGAGCTTGTTAGCTGTGGACCTGAGTGACCCTTTCCTCCCAGAGAAACGCAAAATTACCGTCGGCCATTTCGCCTGTCATTTCAATCGAGAAGTCCATTAAAGTAACGAGCCGCTAACCCCAGGTGGCCCAACACTGGCCTATGGATTGTGGTCTAAGGACGACTGTATGTTTTGCAGTTGGAGTTGCAGGATTTGGGATATCGATTTACTGCTCAATGTAAAGCCTTTCTGCAGAGCCACGCGACTGGAATGTAATGGAAGTGTTACATCAGTTAAAATGAATGGAAGCAGGAAAGCAGATTGGCACACTATTTGCTTGAAATAAATGGACAAAAAAAAGAAAATATCTGCAGACCCACCCACTTCCGTTCACAAATCAAATATAAGAGTTTTAAAGCACGACGCCGGCTAATCAGCTTTGTGCTAACTACCGACCATTGCGCAGATATTTTACAAGAAAGAAAACACTCAAAATACTGCGAAATGATTTTGTAACTTTTCAGTTTATAACGTTTTAGACAATGTTGTGTGTTTTATGAGTTAGCACCTAGCTGATTAGCCGGCATTGTGCTTTCTCTTAATATTTGAATTTTCGAAAAAGCTATGATAATAATGAATGGGATTTTTATGTCCGGACCATTGAACGTGACTGGAAGTGGTTGGGACTGTTGAGCTCTATTGTTGGTGGCTACAGAATGCAGTGGATCAAGTCTGTAGCATTGTAAGATATACTTAATAGTACACGCTACTGTCGCTTGAGGATGACACATGGAGCTTTTTAGGTTAGGCAACGGATTATCGCTGCTAGTAGGGCCTCTCGCTATGTGTGGAGTTTGCTTGCTGCTCCTCAGTCTGGGTGGGTTTTCTCCAGGTGCTCCAGTTCCCCCCCAACCCAAAACATGCACAATAGGCTAACAGGCCAAGCTACATATCTGGAAATGGTTGCCCCTGCATTGAAGGAAAACAAGTTTTTTCTGCAGGGACAACAAACTTAACCTGGACATGCTTTGTAGCAATGGCAATTTGAATGCTGAAATGATCCAGTGTTAGACTTTGACCCATCCAGTAGTTGTGTTAGCATTTGTTGTAGATTCACAGATCCAATGCGCTTTTAACTCTTTTCTTTCTCTTTTTCAGCTGTGAACCTGGGTATAGTTTATCACTTTTCTTGTTTTTGTTGACCTAAAACCTTCAAGCTTAACAGAAACGCTCTCATTCCACATCTTTAAGACTTTTACTCCGTCTTGAAGCGTTCCAACCCATTTCTGTTTTACAACGCGCCCAGGAGTGCCATCAATACCGGCCTTTTCCCCGACCGTTCCGACTTTATTTGCTCACAAACCCGGCCTGCAGTCGCCTTGTTTTGTCGCCGGTCTGCGCTCTGCTTGATGCATGTTTTCAGGGGGAGTAGTGCGTGGTTGGACTGATGCGCTTGTGAGTGCCGACGTATTGATTTTACTACAGTCCATAAAGCACAATGGCCCTGCTGCTCACTGTCAGAAACTGCAAGGTCCGCTGCGATACCTTGAGAGGCAGGAAGGAGACGGCGGCGGATTAGGATTCATGGAGGCTATTGTGAACAACCGAGCGACGAGATGATGGTTTCATTGTACGGGTTATGCTATAGTAAGAGGAGACCATGGCAACGTGGTTTAGAATATACGTGTGCTCCATGCTGTCAGTTGGTGACCAAGGGTATTAAGTTTATTACAAGGAAAATTGGAACACCTTTAGCTCCAAGGCATAACTGAGTGATACATTTTTAGCCACGTGGTTGATAGTTGGAGTTCACGTTACATTACAACGGGGGTCTCAGGCTCATTTGGAGCTCGGGTCAAAAATGCAAACACAGTGTTGGTCGGGGAATGAACTAAACTTTTTCATTGAGTAAATAATAATTTAACTGCTTTTATTATTTGCTATAACATGCTTTAAAATAGACTTTACATTGCCAAGCTTTATAATTTATTGTTTAAGCTTCCAGAGGTTTTCATCATGATTAGCTGAACAAAGAAAGTTGAACTCACGTTCTGACAGTCTCCCATCTCTTTCAGAAACTACTGCACTTTGAGTCCACTGGCTCTTGTACTGTTTCTTTGTCAGAAAAAAAACATTTGTTGTCTGCAGAAGTGCCGCAGATCCCTTCCCCCAGTCTGCACTTGTTTACTTAGCACCGCTACGTTACATCAGCATGTCATTAGCGCTAGAAATGCTCCAGTTTTTTTTCTTAGTGATACCAATACTGAGGGTTTGAGTATCTGCTGATATCCAATATTAACCGATACCAAGAGACTTTCTTAAAAGTAGTTGCTGTGATTGAAAAAGTTGGTAATCTTTTTTCCATTGTGAGATCAATAAGGTTTTTCTTTTTTCTTGCAAACGAGAGGTTATCAAGGAGAATAACTGGACTTTTCTACGCTATATGACCGGCTATTTAGGTTTCTGTCCCAGCTTTGATTCGCTTTAGCATACAGTTGCTAGCCGTGGTATTTTGTGTGGCCATTAAAAATACGTTTACTACATCAGCGACTGAATTCTCCATGTTCTGCCCTTGAAAATGACATACAGCATGCCCATATTCACTTAGATTGAGTTGGTGAAAGAGGTGAGAGCCAAACCTGGTATCGGTTCAATATCGGATATTTGGAGCCGATATCCGATATAGTATCTGATACCAGTATCGGTGTTGAATGCAATTTAGTGGCGGGCTGGTTATAATAAGTAAGAAATACTCTCGGGGCCCGTTTGAGATGTCTGCATTACTAACCTCCAGCTCTCGTGGGATGGTTGGACAACTCTGGGCTTGCTAACCTGAAGATCGACGGTTCAGTCCCTTCTCCCATTATTGTGTCCTTCATTGCAAGAAACTGTTTACACTGATTTATGAGCGATTGTGAGGAGTATGGTTGAATATTTCCTAAAGGCCCCATACATCTTTTTTTTTCCTAGTAGTGGAATAACAAAAATAATGTGTCGTAGATGCCCCAGAGCCAGTAGACACAGAAAGGCTGCCGTACCTTTTTCACTCTTTCCCCTAGTGCAAGTCAAAATTCTGTGATATCTCTATAAATCTTTGTCTCACAGTACGGATGCCTGACATAACTACCTTTTCCCATAAGTGTAGCCGGTGATGCGATTGATCCAGCCCTCTGCATTTGTCCGCGCTGTGGATGGATGGACGGGTGTCTGCTAAAACGACGTGGGAGGATAAAATAAAGTCCGTCTCCCTGAAGACCATCCATCTTACTCCAGACTGACACGAGGCAGAAGCACCTGTCTCCGTCTCGCCCTCCACGAAATGCACTCAGATACTCGCAAAGTCCCAGAGACTGAGGGTTCTGGCGCTGGAAGAAAAACCCAATGTAGAATATAGTTGCGGAAGTTGTTGCCCCAAAGCTGTGAAACACGTTGCCTACAGAGATTAGACAGGCTCAGTATCTGCATCCCTCTTGAAAACACACCTTTTCACACAGGCTTTCAATCACTGAGTGAGACGTCAGAGTGTCAGATTACACACAGTATGTTGTTTGCATTAATGGATTTTTCTTTGTCTTCTATTTTTGGTTGTCAGACTTCCATTGTTTTATGATGTGTGTACGGCACTTTGGCCAACTGTACATTTTTTAAAATACGTTATGAATAAAATTGGTACGGTATGGTATGAGGGAGTTGGGAGAATAACCTCATAATTCAAACCAATGTACTTATGGAAGAACCCCTGAGGCAGATAACGTGCCTTTGCCTCCCCAGAGTCAACCAAACCAGAACAAAGGCAAAGAACACACTTGAGCATTCTTCACACACTTCATTGCTCACTCCGTTCATTGGGCCTCATTTACACACAAATTTGTTCTTAACGCCTTCTGAGGAAGGTTTTTGGCTTTCCCAAAATTGGTTCTTGGCTGTAAACAAATCCTAAGAACAGTCAGGAGGACTCTTAGGCTACATTCAGAAGGCAGGCTGAAATGTCCCAATTTTTTTTGCCCCTATGTGACCTGTATCCGATCTTTTCAAATTTGATATGTGGTCCAAATTCGATACGTATCCAATCTTTTGCAATGCGACTTCAGTCTGAACGGCCAGGTCGCATTTATCTGACCTACATGTCATCGATGTGCTACAAATACCATTCAGTGTGAACCTCTTAACCCCTGCCTTAGCCAAACTGGAGAAAATGCACTCGGTTCAGGTGGGGGTTAAGTGGTTGAAGTAGACGGGAGCGGACAGGGAAACTACACGTGCACTTGTTATGAATGAAGCGCCGCTCACCTCTCCCTCTCCACCGCTGAAATCCAAGACATTGCTACCTCTGCTCCACAAAAGTCCATAGTCCAAAACACTTGTCTCTCTTCCTTCTTAAAATGATTTGGTTGTTGATGCACTCGCTCCATTAGCTTCCTAAAATGTTTACAAAGCTAGATCTGCGGCGCCTTTTTCTGTTTATTTCCTTTGAACACAGCAGAGCGCAGTGCCCTCTACTGCGCATGCGCGACACTTTTGAGCCGATTGCCGTTCAGACAGGAGGTCTCATACAGGTCGCATTTGGGAGTAATATGAACGACCTTGCAAAGAAATCGGATTTAAAAAAAAATCGGAATTGAGTATTAAAGCAGTATAAGTAACTCATGCCCCTAGAGGCCATAAGCACCACTGCAGGTGTCGTAGCATGTTGCGTTTTTTTACTCATCAATTGTCCATGAGAGTAAATACTACACTGACAGAAAAGACAAAGGAAGAGAGGGATAGTGTACAATGGAGACATTTTTTTTCACTCAAACGTAGCTGTAAAAACTGTTTAAGTGGCGCTAGCCCGCAGTTAGCTTTGCCCGTTAACCTGTTAGCTTCTTCTTCGTGATTCCATTAGTGTGTATTGGGGACAACTGCAACTTCGTAGGCAGCGAAGTTGCAATTTGGGGTTTTCTGGCCAGAGACAGGGGGAGATGAAACCCCCCCAGTCATCCCATTAACACTTGTATTACCCCCAGAGGGACTACGGAAAGGATTTATTAAGGTAAACAAGTTACTTAGTACTGCTTTAAGTCCTGCAGTCTGAACGTAGCCTTACGAACAAAAAGTTTCCAGTTCTGTACACGATAATGCTTCTGATGGAACTAGAAAAGGCTGACCTGCGATCGCTTGTGAGAAGACAAGGAAAAAACGTTCATGATGTACAGGTTATGCCTATTGTATCATTTTATAACGAGGACAAATTTCGCCTGGGTGTCCGAACATCAGCGTGGGTTGAGTTAGGTCTTTTTTTCTTTTGCGGTTTTCTTGGTTAGTTTTGGATTTGCGTTTTGCCCTTCCTGTCCTCCTGAAAGATAGGCGGTGACATATGCTAATTAGTCCTCACACGCACACGCTTCAAATTTGGCGTTCACCAACCTCAGACCACAGGGGCGAGTGACTTTCCCTACTTTTCAGTACAGTTCCCTTTTGGGTACGGATTTTAAGACGTTTCTTAAGAAGATGTTCATGATTGAGGCCCATTGTTTTTCACAGGAAGGGCATCAAATTAGCACGTGGCTAGTTTGCTGTTGTGAGCTCTGACATAAAGGAGCAGCCAAAAAAACTCCCTCTCCACTCAACGGCCTTGACTACCACACTCTCGCTCTTATAGTGCCTCTATCAGTGATCCAAGCGGACAGCGCCGTTTAGCCTGACATGACTCTGACTCTCTCTCCCTGTTCCCAACTGCTCCTCTTGGACTTGGGCTCCTGATCTATTTCTGCCTCCACTGTCTGTCCCCTCATCGCCTCCATCTCTGCTGCATCCCTGCTCTGTGGTTCAATCCTAATTATCTCAGAAAAAGTCCCTCAGCAGATGCCACGTTACATCCTCCAGTGTCCGTGTCCATAACCCTGTCGGCGGGTGAGCAGTAGCTTCCGATGCCTTCCTTGAGCGGAAAAAAACGTGATTATGGTTGAAATAGGGAGTGTGATCTAGCTTCTCTCGCGGGGTGCAGAGCTGCGGGGCTGCGATGCTGTGATCGCTTGGCCGCGTTAGCTGTTTGGACAGATTGGAGCGAACGCGTGAGTGAAGTGTGGCGTTTTATCTTTTAAGCGTTGCTGTGATGTGGGGCAGTGTGGGGCAGGCCAACGCAGCGCTGGGATTTCACAGTCAGTTGTCGGAAATAGAAAAAGGGATAACAAGACTGTAGTGTTAACCCCTTGCCTGTCAGTCGCAAGTGGTTCTCGCAGTTTAAATGTGCTCCATCTTCTCCCAAGTGCTCATCTCCATCATTGCAGCAGAAGCATCTGCCCCACAGCCTCTCCATGCCTCTTATCAAAACCATTACAATCTATTCCCTCTTCCTTCATTGTATACCCAAACTCTGCCTATATTTAATATAGCTTCAATTGCTTGCCCCTCATTCACTGTTTTGTTTTTATTTGTTTATTGTTCAGTTGAAACAAAGGCAGCAGACATTACAGGAGCCTGGTCATTGGTGCCTCCTTATATAAATAGCTGGGCGTAAAGCAAATCATCTTGAGAGAACAAGTTTTGGGAATCAAAACCAGGGCCCAATACTACGAAGCTGGATTTGAGAGTGAGGTAGTATTTGGGTTTAACCCTGCTTTACGATCACTTTCTGTTAGGCAACATCTCCATTGCAGGTCAGTGCAGCAGAACAGTTTATTCAAATTATCTGAAATAAACAGTGGCTCCTAAAAATAAAGAAACTCCAGCATAAATTTACGTCTCCAAAAGAAACTATGTTTTTACTAAGTTTAAACAAAGTGGAGCGGACACTTGGACACCACAGAGATACAGAGCCACAAGTTGCTGCTGTAACAAACTGGACTAAAACTGCCTCCAAGGACATTATTTTGAGTCAGGATTAACATGAATCTTTTTTTTCCGCTACATCTGAGTGGTGAGTGTTGCAAAAGTTTCTCCGTCCTGACGCCAGATTTATAACTTTGTTTGTTAGCGATAGCCTAGCTTCTCGCAGGCTAAAGGCTACAACACGTAAACATTGGTTTTCTGTAGGTTTACTACAGTGATAATAATGGCTGTATTCACGTTTACTGTGCACACTTTTGTCATGTTGATGACCCGTGAAAACAAGGCATTGTGTCCACATTTCCACGCATATTTAATTAGACGCATTTGCGATCATTAGCGTTTGCCTTTTGCCTGCTCTAAACCAACTCTAAATCATCACATTCTGGCCTCATAAGTTCAGTATACGATGCTGTTAAAGTGACACGATGCTATTTTTTCCAATTCCAAAGCTTCATACAGAGCTGTCCTCAGAGAAGTCCATCAGATATGTTTAAAGTTAAAACATGTAACTTAAACAACATGGAAGGCTACATGTTTACATAAAAAATACAATAAATAGTAGCCTAGCATAGTTCCCAGTGTCACGGTTTCCCATTAATAGAGATGAGTGAACGTATAATAATAAGTAGGTCTGACAAAATATTTAGCCAAAAACTAAATGACATTTCACTCCAACATTGCATTTGATCTTTTTAATATTTTTCTATTAAAAAGGATTGTTTGTTTCATCATAGTGTGTGAGACAGTGAGTTCCAGACATAAGCATAATGCTGTGTTCAGACCAAACGCCTCCAAAGCCTCCAAAGCGTCAGGTTTACATTTAAAATACATGGAGAACATGCCTCGGGGAGCCGAGGCGCATTAACTGCCTCTGTTTTTGCTCGCCTCGTTGCCCTCCTGTATAGTCTGTGTGCTTAGTGTCTTTGTCTAGAATGCATTCTTAAGTTTTTATGTTTTGTAACATCAATCTGCCGACTGCTGAGTGGAAATTAGCCCAGGGCTATGACAATGGCATATTTACATTTCTTTCATGTTTCTGTTCATGTTCATTGTTGTGCATTTTCCCACCCTTTCTCCTAAAGAAAATAATTAATATAGCTTAAGTAGGGATGGGTATCGTTAAGGATTTATCGATACTACTACTCTTATCGATACTCCTTATCGATCCGGTACTTTAACGGTACTCTTATCGGTACTTTAATAGAAAAATATACTGTATATAGGTAGATTGAGACTACCGTATACGTAGGCATTAATCCTTGGTCTATATTATTTATTTATTACTCTACATTTCATTTCCACTTTGCGCATACACTTAATATATGAGAGTTAAAATACTTCACCTACGTCGCTTTTTTTTTTTTAAATCATTATTGTTGTCTAGTAAATCAAGGCTGTTGGTTAGATTTGGCTGTAGCTCTGGGGACTGAGTCCAAATGAAAACTTAGTGCAGTAAAATAATGAACTGTTCAGCCTCTCAGCTTGTGTCCAGTGGGGTCGACACCGGCTTGCGCTGACGTGCACGTGGGAGCGCGCACGCATGTGCACGTACACGCCACTCTGTACGCCGTTAGTGGGCAAATAGACTTCACCCGAAACTCTTTAGTTTGGGCATTTGTGAAAGAAGAAAAGTGCGAGTTGCTTGTCTGTCTGTTCAATACGAAGTCGTTACGTTGAGCTTTTTTACCGCGGGTTAGCGGTAGCAGCTCGTAACACCGCGTGTCTTTCCCGCGCGCACCTGTCTCACTGCACACGGCTGCAGAGGGGAGACAGGGCAGTGGCAGAGCGGGGATGGGCCGACACCGTGCGCTCTCGTGTGGGGTAGCGGGGATGAACAGATCCGATGCAGCGAACGCATCCATGAGGGCAGAGTGATTATTTGTGCGCAGCAGCCCCGTTAAGAAGACCGTTAAGGCTGGAGCTTATCGGTCCGGGTGGACCGACACACGTGGCCCCGGGGCCGTTATGATACCGGGGTTCGGTACCCATCCCTAAGCTTAAGTGTCACACACAAACATTTCTATTCATAATATTCATTTGGACAGACTCTGTAGTGTTGCTGAAGTTGCCGTGATTGGCCACCGGCCACCCTTTCCTCTCAAATAAACCACTTTTTGCAAAGCGCAAATTTGTTTTTTACTTTCTCTCTCGATCATGCCAAATGAGTCCATATCCCATACAGTTGTGAAAATCCGTTCCCCTACGAAACCCTATGAGGTGTTTTTGTGTGATTGGAAACAGACATTACAGAACTGCACTCCTCCCCCTCCACTGTCTCTGTGATTAGGGACACGATAAGAGGCTCATTCCCCCATTTCCCGCTCCATTAGTTTGGACAGTGCGAGTGTGGCCGTCTGCACCGCTGTCTTCATCTCGTCTCGGATTTTCAAGTCTCCTCTTGAAGCAACGGACTCTGATGGAAGGATCTCCAGACAGAGACTGGAGAGGCTTTGTGGTGCTGCACCGGCGGAAAGCTATCAAAATGCTAATCGCCGTCAAGTGCGTGCGACGTGTCGGCAGGTTTCGACTTGTGAAGGCATTTTGGTGGAGTATTGTGTAGTAAGCAAGGTCCTAAGCATGTTACATAAGTCTAGTTAAAACCATACTGTATACCTTTTACCCAGAAAATAGACATAAAATTCAGTTCTCTCATTTTGTGATTTCTTCTTTTAAATGTCTCTTCAAACAGTCATAGAATTTGCTTCCAAATGTCGAGTCCTTTGGCTGAAACCTCCCCTTAACAATAATTCTCTCTCTTTGACAAACCACCTCCACATTTTAAGCACATTTAAACCACTGCATTACAGCTACTTCCCAATTCTGGTTGGCTTTCTTCTTGCACTCACTCACTTTGCACCATTAGCCCGGCTTGGACTGCTGACATTTAGAGTCATTGCCTTTAACTGTTCTGCTACTTCCTCTGCGCCTGTGTCAGTTAACCTCTCTGCTTTCTCTGCGTATCACTCACTCACTCTCACGCCGCACTAGCGCACACTGACACTTCAGGCTGTTTCGGGGCTTATACATATTCCTGTGGGCCTAACTCTGAGCTTGTTTACAAACACACAAAATGGATACTTCCAACCTTCTATTTGTATTTTTACTCGTTATTTTATATAGCCACGTTCAAAGCAACAAGACTGTGCATTGTGTTTCCCTACCAGAGTTTTAGAGGTCCCAAAGGTATGCTTGATAATACGTTGGTGTTATCTTTATTGTGAAGTATCGTGTTGTATAGTATCCATTCATATAGTGTCCATTCATCCATGTTCTTACGCTCCTCTGGGGTTGGGTCAACAGTCAAAGCAGAGACTTCTTTCTCCCACCCTAAACATTACCCCCAGCTCCCTTGAGGGACCTCAATTCATTCCAAGGCCAAATCAAGTACCATAGCTCCTCCAAAGTGTCTTAGATCAACCGATCATTTTATAGCCCAATATTACAACAGGAGTTGCCTCACAGGCCTGCACCAAACATTAAAGCAATGAAACAAACAATGCCGTGTCCAAGCAAATGCAGTGTCCAGGCAAACATAATGTCCAAACATAAGCAGTCAGCAGCAGATGGAGCCAAGCCAAGGGCATCCCCCGTCCTTAGACTCTTCTATCCAGCAAGGAAAATCTCAATAACCCTGTAGGAGGGGGGAGGTCATGTGGGGCCTGGCGGCGGTTTTTCACAATGTGGTTGAGCAATGGCTCTATATCAAGCTCTGCCCAAGTAATATGGCTCCCCTATTTATTTATTGTGAAGCTGCCTTCGATCCTCCTTTCGGTGATGACTCAAAGTACATGACCATAATAAACTCTTATATTATAAGAGTTTTGGAATGTATGTTGAGTGAATCCAGATCTTTGCCTTTTGATTCATCTCAGTCAGTAGTGCTGCTCATATGATAATTTGTTAGTTTTGCTGTTTACTGTTCTTGTTTTATACTTTATTTTATATTTTGTGAGCCAGAAATGTTTTTTTCTATTTTATTTAGAGTTTCTAACTATACTGTATTTTCAAATCGCAAATCACAGCTTCTGATGACCATTGACCCTTTATTCTCAGTCCATATGAGGTTAAAGAAAAACAGATCACAGCCACATACCCATAAGGCACTGGTCTGTTTCTATGGCGACTGCAGTGAAGTTTTGGCGGCGTCTTAAAGCCCAGACAGAGTAAACAGGACCAAGGTCAGAGCGCTGTGGGTTTTGACCACAAATACACTCCAATAATGTCTAAGTGTTCCATTCTTTTTCATTAGCCTCTGTGGACCACCCTCATACTACTTCTCAAACTTCTTTAGTTCCAAAGCTTTATTTGTCCTAAAAATACCTGGTCTCTTGTGGGTATACTGTAGGTTTCATCACCGACTTCTTGTAACAATATTACCGTAATTTCCGGCCCATAAGCCGCTACTTTTTTCCCACGCTTTGAACCCTGTGGCCAACATGACGGTGCGGCCAATATATACATTTCCAATCATTCCATCATTGTCATTGACAGTGGCATTTTTATGTACTCGTAATCATTGCTCATGAAGATAACAGTTAAAACACGGCCCCAGAAACGCACGTTTATGTGATATAACCAGCAAATGTGGCACAGACGTAGCAGCTCTGTCTGTCGAGCTACAGCAGGATTGACTAAAGATCTGCTTTACTCTGAAGACTAAATTAACACATCAAAGAGGAAACAGAAAACCTTTCTCTGGGATTTTTACAGTTTGTCATGTCAACAGAGTCTCAGTCTGAGTCAGTGTTTAAGCTGCTCAAGACGTTAGCATGCTACCAGTTAGCAACTGTCGAAGGCTTCAACACGATAAACACATGTGTGGCTCACATCTATGAACACTGAGGAAATACTACAGTAACGGCTCAGCTCTGACCTCTGTCACATGTTTTATGCAAGGCTAGATGTTTGTGGTTCAGGGCTTTCTCTTGGAGAGGTCAGAGCTGAGCTGTTGAAGCTAAATGCTAATCGGTAGCATGCTAACGTCTTGAGCAGCTTAAAAACTGACTCACTGGGTTCTTCACATAAACGTGCGTCTCTGGGGCCCTGTTTTTACTGTTATCTTCTTGAGATATTGTTACATGCTGTAGTACTGCATAATTCTACTACTGAATTCTACAGTATTCAAAGTGGCGGTCATAACAACAAAGGTCACATGACTGAAAGGCATGTATAGCCGCCAACAGGCACCAGAGGCGCTCTCTAGCAGTAAATGCAAAAGTGAGATTATGCGCTGAAGTTTTGATTTTGAGCGGTAATTTTGCGCATCATACACACCCTCATCATGGAAAAGATGTGGGGGGGGGGGGCCTCGTAAATCCGCTGTTACCTCGTAGCGCAGGTGTATTCAACACTTGTCTAAACTTCACTCAGTCCGTGCGCTTTGGATAAGCCGTTAAAGCGAACGCACACCGAGGCGCTTTGAAACACAGTTTCACCACATTTGTGATGCGCGCGCTTCACAGAACCCATTAACCTGCTAAAAAGAGCCACGTTTGCCCTCTCTCCTACAACACAGACTTGCGTGTTTTATTTTATTTTTGATCAATGGATAAATCATGTGTGTAAAGTGCTGCACGGTTTGAGAAAAGGGGGTGAGAATACGCAGTGCGTAATGTTGGCATGGCGCATGGCATGCTGCGTTCTGCACCGCCACAGAGTTAACCGTTTCAGACAGTATTGGACTGTCACGTTCACTTCGTGTCTAAGAGTTCAGCGAGCTCCACAGAGCGCTCCCTCCCTTAAGTCAGACATAAGCTGGTCACTTCCCCGGAGCAGGGCCTGAGATCACGGTCTTGCTGAGCCTGGTGCGTAAAAGCATGGAAAACCATGAAAACCTGCGGCTGATATTCGAGTGCAGCTGTATGTGTACAAGGCCGCAATTAAGTTAATTAAGTTGCTTCATATATAGATGTTGGAGGTTGATCATCGCCGTACATGTCCGAGTTACAGTGCTTTGTTGATTGTCAATTTCATCAAATAAAGACTGATAAGAACTGCAGAAAACCCACATGATTGAGATACGTGTTGTCAAGTGTGTGGCTGGTTTCTAAATGGAGAGAAAGCGCACAAGTAACAAGGAAGATTGACACATGTCTTTGCTCCATTTGTAAGATCAGATTATATAGTCTCCACCTGTGTGTCATCTAAGTACCCCACTGTAGTTATACAACATCAAGAGGTTCCAAGAGTGGCAACTGTGCAGGTAAGATAAATTAGCCCCGAACATGATCAGAACAGGTTCCTTGAAGGTGTCGCACTTTAAAGACTTAGACAAGCTTCATTGAATTGACACAGTGACGTAGCCTGGAGTGAAACTTGCGTGTCAAGAGGTTTTGCAGGATTTCGAAACGCCCACCCTCTTGTTTATTGACAAATCTACCAGCCCACCACACTATTACTGCCACACTATCACTTGACTGAAGGAAGCAAAGCTACCAAACAGCACCAATGGACGACTGACTCGCGCACCTCACCCGCCCCAACAGTGCCCGGTTTTCCTACTTCCAATCCTATGGCACGAATCAGGAGGCCCGACCAGCTTATCCTTTGAGATGAAACAAGATCGAGCAATACTATTTGTCTCCATGTCCCCACAGGCACTTTTCATTTGTGGAATTTCCTTATTTTAGGCTGCTGCTCCAGGTTTATGACATTGTTTTTTCGATTCAGCTGTTAAGCCCTCCTCGTCTTTTCAGTGTTGAGTTGTTTTCCGACACTCGCCCGCTCTCCCTCCGGGCCTCCTCCATTTATATTGTTCATTTAATTATTAATGTAGCTAATTCTCGGTGAGCGTACGGGCTTGGTTTATTTTATCTCTCTTTCTCCATGACTCTCTCTTCCCTTCTACAGGATACTTGTCTTTAACTGCTGTTGGCTGTGGTTGTTCTGACTAAATGGCATCCAAGTAAATGTTGTTGTAAAGTCATAGTTTCTTTTTCCCTATCTCCTCCTAACCTTCTCTCTCTTTCTCCGTTTCTCTTGTCTCTCTCGCTATCTCTTTCCTAAACTTTCTCGATATATCTTGCTAACCCAATCCCTCTAATTTCTTGCTAATTTCATCCTCTGTTTCTTGTCCGAACCGTCTCTCTCCCTCTCTCTCTCATCTTAACCTTTGCTACACTGTAAATCCCAACCACCCATCTTTCAAACCTACTAAGCTATCTTGGCTCAAATGTGCTCCAGAGTTATAGTAACCCTTTTTAACTAGGTCATGGAGACCCAAATCTAAAAATGTGGCGTGATAGCTCAATTGCTTTGAGTTCTGATGCATCTTGTTACACTTCAAGTTATAGTGCCCGAAACCGTTTAAGCTATGCTTACTTTTTTCTTAAAATCGCCTTATTAACCAATCAGAAAATTGTATTGTTTTTTGAATTTTTTGTTTTTGCTTTTTTTTTTTAAAGAAAACATAAAACTTGTTTTGTTAGATATCATGATATTAGTATTATTGTCAAATATTATTGTCAGTATTATTTGTGGGCAACATTAGGGAAAATACTCAAATAGACAACATTTATCATTTTATTATTGATAATATCACTTTAATTCTCCATTGTCCAAAGTGAGTAGAATAAAAAAGGAATAGATGAAAAAATAAAAACTACTCTGATCAGTCTTGAACCCACCACCTACTGCACTCCAGTCTGAGTGTCTATCCACTCATCCACAATCTTATCTAGAAAAGCATAATCCTTTTAGTGATTATTATGACAGAAAAGCAGGATGCTTATACAATGTTTTCAGAGGCATAAATAATTCCCAATCCTGCAGTCAGTTTATAAAATTATAAAATTCAATCTAGTTCAATATGATTTTATAGTAGTGAATTATTTTTAGTTCATAATTATAGCCTTCTTGAAATACATAGTAAAAAACCATGAGTAATATAACAAGCATCACATTTTGGTCCAACGTTGTTGAGAGAGAAAAAAATTCCCTTGTGGGAATCGATCCAGCTACCTTTGTACCACTGGTTATAGCCCACACCCATAACCACTCGACTACCACTTCATGTGGAATATTATGATAAATTCTAGTATATAACGATGTTTATCCCAAGTTTGTTCGGACGTGAATGTCTGTTCCATGATATATATGCATTATTGTCGCATGATTTGTTCGATAGTTATGATTAAACAAATGAATAAAGTAGTAAATGGAATTGTATTGCGCAAAAACGTATGCAGACTGCACCACTGGAAGTCCAATCAAGGCCGAGTTCACCGGAGCTCCTCCCACGCCCCGCCCTGGACTTTTTGAAAATTTCGGTTTGAGCTGAAGCAGCAGCCATGATGCTTCTACCATCTCACAGACTCGCTCCTGAGTCCTTTGCTAAGACGAAGACTTCATTGGATACGACTGGACGGTACAAATATTATCATTATTATGTACTGATAGTGCATGTTCAAAATTCCCTAAAGCTAACTTTAAGATTAAACGAGGTTGAAGCACTGCTCCTGTAAGCTAATTAGTTTACCACCGGTTTGCGCTCAGCTTTTCATATTTTATTTATACAGTAGGCTGCATGTAATAGTTGTTAAATGAGACTTAGCAAGAAAACAATTGCGCCTTGAACTTTTAATTTTTCAAACACAGTGGAGAAAAAACGCTGTCGGCGCCATTTTAAGTTGAGTTGCAGCCGCTGCGCCACTCTTTTTATTTCTATGCTGACTAGCCCGTCTCTTCTCCAGGCTGTGTCCCACACTCGCTCTGCGCTGAAGAACAGCCACAGCCCGCTGTACACCGGTGATCCGCTCCAGACACCGCCGAGAGGGCAGCCACATCAGGGAGGTAAGGCCTTGTTGTACATTACAACACTTTAGCTGCTAAGATTCATAAAGTCAACCGTGCGCTAACGAATCACAACAAAGTCAGGCCGGGTTATAAGGCGATGATTGAAGCCTTCATGTTGGACAATACCGCGTGAAACAAGTGAGAGCATCTACAAGCTAAGCTATAAGCTAACAGACAGCCAGACTGATTTACTGTGGCTGAAATGAACCGTGGCTCAGTGCGCTCTGTTCTCCTCTGAAAACGCCCCGCGGTCAGCGAGTGGGAGTAATGGGGAGAGGGCTCCTCCTCCTGCAGGTGTGGGGAGTGTTGAGAGCGGGCTCCTGCTCCTCCAGGTTTGGGCGCGCACAGATACGCGCGTTTCAGAAGTGTCTGATGTTCAAAAGTTGGCTTGCTTGAGTTCAGGAAATGCATGTACAATATTCTGTACAACCCCTCAGGCCCTGCAAACTGTTTTCACCATGTGTTTGCTTGTCTGAAATGCTGCAGTTGTGCATTTTAATTGTGTAAATGATATCGTAATGTATACCGTTATCATACTATTTCTTATTTATGTTGTGATATCATCTTTATGTCATATAGCCATGCCCTTAGGATTAGATATTTTTAATTCTTCAAAAAAATGTTATGCTTTTGACTTAAAAATTACTTGTTTTGTTTGTTAACAAAAGGTCCCTCCGCAAGAAGGATGTGAGGCTCCCTACAGCGAGATTGAAGCCTCTGCACTAGATCAGTGGTTCTCAACTGGTGGATCGACACTCAGGACCCAAAAATGAGTCGTAAACCTTTCTACCTTTTATTAATATCACTTTTTGAGAGCTGCCTTGATCATTATTTCAACTTTATTCAGCGTTATTATCACAATATATATATTTTTTCTTTTTGTCAAAATGTTTTGTGGGAGATACGGGTATCATAAACATGTACTTCTTTGGATCTTGGCTTGTCATCAGCGTGTTGGTGGGTCTCGATGCTGTAACTCAGTGTTGTTTTTGGAAGCCCTTTTAGTTTTAGTCTTAGTCTTTGGACAAAAACGCTTTTAGTTTTAGTCACATTTTGACATTTCTAAACGTGATAGTTTTAGTGATAGTTTCATAAAATGTTATTTCTTTTAATTATTTATAACTATATTTCTCCAGGTAGAAGCACAAGATCCCTCTGCAGAAAACTACAGCGAGGCTGGACTCTCCACGTGCAGGATTGCAGGTAAATGTCTTTATCATTCCACACTATGTAGGTGGTTCTCAACTGGTGGGTCAAGACTCGGGACCCGAAAGTGAGTCACAAACCTTAACCTGGGTTACTCCGGTGGCATTGAAGAATGTTCAAATGCAGAGGACAGTTGTATGTGACATGGTGTACGTCTTTAGGAATTCCTCCAGTGTTGTTTTGACTTCTTCTTACTCAATAAGAAAATAATTCTGTTCAGTCATAGTTTCATCCTGATACTGACTTAGCCATGCCTTTGCTTTGGCCTGGTTAAGTCCTTGGTTAGTCCTTAATTCCTGATCCAGGTTTAGACACATTTTACTCCTACCCTGGTATGACTACCAGCTTTAGTCCTGGTTTGATTTAGTTTCTTTCTTTTTGTTTTGTCAAGGTTTAGTCTCAATCCGCAGTTCTGCTGTAATTCTGTTCAGATCACTGTTGTCTAACACACTTAAATTTGTGTAATTTGCATTATTGTAGCCTAAAACATCTAAGCTGCTAGTCATAACTAAACGATTCACTGTTTGTTTTTTTCCCAGAGTTTACAATATTTATAGCAGGATGAAAAAACTAAATACATATGTATTTTTGTGTGTCAATTTCAGGAAGAAATGGCGCTTGAGGAGGGAACTGTTGCTCTGGTGTCCAAGATAAGGATCCTTTCTCATCCCAGCAAGTGTTCATGGCACTTAAGGACCAGGTTGTGATGTCTCTCAACAAATGGACTGACACACTGGTTTAAGGTTGACATATCATGCACATGGACTTTGAAACAGAACTACAATATTTTTGGTACCACAGTAATGATACAGTCCCGATCAAAAGTTTGGTGTGGTTGGATCTTAACAAAGTTTCAAGTAGAACTTCAATATGCTTCAACAATAAAAGTGAGACAAAAAATAATAATTAATAAACCTTTTATTGAAAACAGCTATTAAACTGAAATGTTTTTGCAGCTGATCTAAAGTTTAGGGCCACATGCTTTTAACAGGTCAAATCTGAGCACAAGTGTGGATTCAGTGTCATTTTCTGTCAGGTTTTCACACCATCGTGTTCCATAACCCTCAGGATCTTTTAGGAAATTCAAAATTACTGTTATTGCGTCTCACCTCAGCAGCGATGGGGCACTGCGAGAGGTTCTGCTTATGCGGCTCAACAACTCGACCACGTTCAAAACCAGAATGTTTTTTGGTTTTTTTTGTTTTTGCATCAGGACGTCATAACAGTGTGAAAACCTGACAGAAAATGACAATGAATACACATTTTTGCACAGATTTGGCCTTTCAACCTCTTAACCCCCACCTGAACCAAGCTCATTTTCTCTAGTTCGGCCGACCTTACCCAAATCTAAAAGCTTCTTAACTGGAGAACTGTAGGCCAGTGTAATATCTGATTTGAAAGCTAATACTAACAAAACTGATCTAAACTGATCTTTTTGCTTGCGTTGTTGTCGTCACTTTAACCTTTTTTTTTCCCATCGCTTTTTTTATCACTTATTTGCTTTTGCGTTTTTTTTTTAATTTTCATCGTCTTTGTCTTGTGTTGCTATTTTGACCCTTTTTTTTCTTGAAGCTTTCTTGGATTTGGGTAACGATGAACTGGAGAAAATGTGCTCAGTTCAGGTGGGGGTCAAGAGGTTAAAGGCATGTGGTCTTAAACTTTTGATTAGCTGCAAAACCGCCAGTTTAATTGTTTTCATTAAAATCTTTACTCAGAAAATGTTTTGTCTCGCTCCCATTTTTTCTTGTTGCATAATAAAGTTCTACTTGGAACCTCGTTAAGATCCAACCATGCAAAAAGTGATTTCCTTTTTGCCATCTTTCAACTGGTCGGGACTTGATCAGGACTATATATTACATTTTATCATTTTGAAACTCAAGCACAAGGGTTTTAAATTACTGTATGGAGCTCCCTCTACAGACAACAGAGTGAATTACTGTTTCAACAAACTTTGGTACCGAGCTGTCCTACGCTTCAATCGGATGTTGGATTATGGGCTTTAAAAATATGGAGGAGAGTTTTTGTTTTGTTTTCCCTGATGCAATATAACCAGATACAGATTGGAGCTCCAACAGTAGAAAACTTAACAACCAAGGTGAATATAATGACTCCAAGTCTGTTTGACCAGGAAACAAGATCTTGGACACAAACATGTACATTGTTTTTATAGTGGTCAAAACAATGTTTTGCTGTCTGCATCTTTTACAGTTCCCTTTTGTTGGTGGAAAGTTGGCCTTAAATAAAGTTGTCATAGAAAATGTTCTTCCTGTATGTGTTATCATTTCTCACATGGTTTAGTGTTGTATGTTTCCTCAATTTAATTGAGGGAATAAACCTTTTTAAAATGGGTTTAAGTTAATGTAGCATTTAAATAGTTTGAGTATAATAAGCTTGAATCATTTGAGTTCATTAACCTATACTTTTAATGCTATTGTTGACTTAATGATTTGAGCTACCGTTGACTAAATGATTTGAGCTATCACTGACTAAATGATTTGAGCTACCGTTGACTTAATGATTTGAGCTATCACTGACTAAATGATTTGAGCTACCGTTGACTAAATGATTTGAGTCCAAGTGAACTCAATTGGTTTAGGCTTATGTACCACAACCATATGGTGCAGCGGGTTTCCCCATTTAATTTGAGTTATCATAGCTAGTCAGGGTTTACAGTGTATCTATATCCAGGGATGTCCAGATTAACCTTTTTTTTTTCAAATACAGCAATTATAAAAACTCCTGGTAGGTTAATTGCGAGAATCGGGACCAACGGTAAACCGCCTTAGCGTATTTGCACCAAACAGTGCACACTCACCGGTAAAGGCTGAAGAAAAGGCGTCCATTGTTAAATCCACCACCCCAGGGAGCAAATCGTATTCAGTTTCACATGAAAATTGCATAACGTTGCCAAAGGAAGAGTCCCAAAAGAAGCAGGTGCAGCTGCGTTTGCATGCAAATCAGTTGTTGAGGTCACTCTTTTGTAATTTTAGTGAATATGTGAGAAAACAGATCAGAGGGAATAATCTTATTAGGGTTGAGAATGTCTTTTTTAAAACATTCACACCAATTTTCTTCCTTTGGGCTAATGATATAACATTCTATTGCCTATTTATTATTTTAAAATCATTCTTTCATTTTTTTACCTATGGGTGAAATCATAAAGATAAAAGATACTTATTGTTCAATATGTTTGCGATTAAAAATAACCCTTTGATAAATATACACACGTGTACATACGTTTTGTTTCTATTTTGGTGAATTTTTTGACAGTGCTCTAAAGGTTTTGAGAAATGTGCGCATTTTCTTCCTTCATTTTGATAATCGTGACATCCCCATCCATATCGGTTTCTCTTCGTAACCTATGTCTCTCTTTCTTCTTTTTCTCATGTCTCTCTCTCCAGCTTTCCCCCTAAACACACACACACTCTCTCTCTCTCTCTCCATCTTCTCCCCTCCCTCCCGCTCTCCTGCTGCTAGTCATTACCAATGGGAAAATTACACTCCCGCCTACACATAATAGAAACTGGAGACCACTGCTTCGACACACTGGGTTGTCAAGGCTGCCACAATCACTGAGGCTGCTATAAGAGCGCACACCGCAGCCTGGGAATCCTAATGCTATCACACAGATCCAATATGGCCTCTAGATAACATTGGGGCTTTTTATGTGTTTGGCCCTCATACCGGAGTCAATGTTAGTTAATGAGAAAACGCAGAGTCAATTTTCTTTGGGGGCGAATAAGTAAAAACAATGCTATAAAGTCGGCAAAGCTTTTATGCCAGATAATGTGCAAGAGATTGGGTTTTGGGAGATTTGTTTCTGTTTTTCTCATTCAAACTTTTTAAACTTCTTACTCCATTGATCTCATTTTTTGGCAATTTAACCGTTTTGTATCTGCGGTAGTGTTTCACTTCATTCAGGCAGTTTTGAGTAAGCCCTGGTCACTTGTTGTTTCTTCTTACTGCTGAAGCGCTTCGATCTGTGTTTCTTGGGTACTGTCTTTCACATTTTTATCATCCTCCGGCATTGCTCCCAAAGTTTGTCCATCGCGGAAGGTAAAGATTTGCATTCTTTTAGCTAAAAGTGAGAGCTTGTTTTCACTTTTAAAACATGTGATTTCCATTCTTTAGTTTCAACTGAGAGCACTGCAGGCCAATTACAAATCCATAACCTTAACACTGAACAATGGTTTCACTTTTACAATGAACTTAACCACTGCTCTTATGTAATAGAAGCTGTAAAGTACATGTTTGATGTTGCCTAGATCTGTTGGCGTTAACTTCAATGCACGTAACGCAGCAACACTGATCCGTCTGTGTGTGCAGTGAGGAATACGAGCGCCTTCACAACCCACCGCCGCATTTCCTTCTCTGAGTGCACTCAGTTATAAGTTACATGGAAATAGTCAAACTAAAAATAGGAGACCATATTCGACTGGATTCACTTGCTTCTTTTACTAAGTTGTTTTGTCCGCAGTTGAACAACTGTTGCACCTCTACATAAATGGAAAAAGGCACCATTGTTTCTTATTAATGGCAATAATTTCAAATGAGTGCACGTATCGCGGCCACTGTCGCTAGTCCAGTCTCTAAGAACCTGCTTTCTTGTTTTGGTTTCCGGCTAAATGACTCAGCAGAAGATGACATCGTGCTGCCGCTGTGTCACTAACCTAAATTGCTGTTGTGATGTGACCGGCCGGCTCTGAACGGCTCATTAAAGGGGCTATGTGGAGTTTGGCAGTTTTGTACTCGCATTTGCCCCCTCAGGCCAAACGTGTAACTGCAGCCTCAATGATAAGCTCGTGCATGAGGCGCTCAGGCTTTACGAGCACCAGAAATAACAGTCCCGTCCTGGTCAATTTACAGATTTGCAGGCATGACTTCAACTGAGGTAAGAAACGTTACTGTTTTGTAAGATATTTAGACCAAATCCAGGGTTTCCCACTAATACATTAGTCTATGGCGGCCCGCCATAGTCTATTTTTATCCGCCACAGTCTCATCTCCCCTCTCTTTCTCTGTCTCTCACCCAACACCAACATCTGCAGCAGAGGTGCAGGTTTAACAGGACAAATAAGGAGCAGTGAACAATGTCTCACTGTTTAAGTAGCCTATTAGTATTACAAAAAATGAAGGCAGCTTCGCGTAGTTTTGTTTCGCTTATAAACTAAAAGACCACATGGCTAATTTGCATATTAAACCTCTTTACTGCGCTGCTAATGCAGCTGTCACTATAATGAATTAAACCAGAGGTCACGAATTGGCGGACCTCAGTCTGAGTCCGGACCCACGCGCCAACCCGTCCGAACCCGAAACTTGGATCCAAACTTTAGACCCGACGTGACTCCCTCAGTCCTGCAGCTGCGTCTGCGCTGTCTCACCCTCACTCTCTCTCCCTCTCTCTCCCCCTCACGCTACGATAATCCTGCGCTACGCTGAACAGAAACTGCAGCCTCTGAGCTCGTTTTAAACTTTTAGAAACGGCTGCAGAATGATTGAAATACGGCTCGCTAAAGATTTAAAACCGAGAAGACGCTAATCATCTAATTAAATATGCACGCGCGATAGTTACACACAAACAGCACGGCTGTTTCTCCATCGTTTAAAACAAAAGAGCAGCGAGCAGGACCAAACCTGGACTAAACCAGGACTAAACCAGGACTAAACCAGGACCAAACAAGGACTTGGACTACACAGGGCTCATTGTTGAGCTGAGCAAAGAGGAGAAACACAGCATCAGGCTGAGGTTCCGAGTCTGTATCTGAGAGCTGCAGGGGCGGAGCTGAGAGAAGAATCAAGGGCCTGTGCCCTTGGAAAAAAACTGATCCATTACATTATAAAAAATAAATAAATACTGTACCCTATGTAAATTAACCAGAAATTATTCTTTTTACAGCAGCATAATAGCCAAAAATAGTTATTATTTTTTGCTTAAAATGCACCAGAATGCAGGAAAACGCATCTAAATTTTAAAAAATCTCCCGGGGAGGGCCTCCGGACACCCCAAGGTGGCACTCTCTCCCACCACAGTCTCCTTGAAATCTGTGGGAAACACTGAAATCAATTTGAGGGAATGTTTTCCAAGATGTGATACTCGAGCAAATGCAGCAAAGTGAATCGAGTGAAGAAGCCAAGTAATACAGATTAACAAATAATTGACGTTTGAATGAGAAAAACTTGTATAGTTTGTATGCATAAACGCAGGCCTAATTGAAATAATAAAATATTTCCACTGGTAGAAATGCTACTGGGAAAAGCCAAATCGTCTCTTCAATTTCCTGGGCCCAAAGTTAGCATAGCTAACTCGTAAACTATATTGTAAACGGCACATGTCCACTTTTTGTAGTCGTTTCACTTCTTATAAATCCGTGAACAGTCATGCTTATTTTGCGGCCAAGAAAAGCTAACATTAGCAGCATTATTTTTGCCTTTGTAAATACAGCACCATTACCACTGTTACTACTCAAATGTTTTGTAGGTACAGCACAATTACTGTTATTACTGACACTACTAGTCTGCTACTAATACTACACAACTTCTCTGTAGGTATAAAACTATTAGATCAACTAACTTCCAAATATGATTATTTTATGGCTTGTTTCAGTGAAGTTTGTACAACATGCACGGACAGTCGGACACCGTTGTTTTGAAAGCATCAACACTTTTCTCCCACGTATTTAGTAATAATTTCTTACCTTTCAAGCAAAAATAATCTGCGGGTCTTTTGAGAGATTCTCTGAACATTTTCCGATGTTTACTCTGGTTCTTTGCCTACGCCGATCAGACTCAACTTTAGCCTTTTTTGTCACAATCGAATAAACTCTTCGTTTCTTTTTGTTATTTGGGGTCTGGGCTGGAGTTTCGATGGTGCTTGAAGCCGGTCTCCTCTTATTCTCCGCTAAATCCATCCTTCTGAAGTTACCACTCGCTCAGCAGCGTCAGTATAGAGGAGATACAGCTAACGCTACAGCTGAGCGTGAACACGCATGATGTTATTACACTGTTCTCTTGTTCGACCCGAGCATAAACTATTTAAGTGACTTTACAGGCATATAGAGGCAATCGCGGTGAAAAGGCCAGGGCTCATTCTACTCACCAGGGCATTGCTGGAGCATGTATGAGGAAGAAATTTTAAATTTGTATACATTTATTTGTGGTTAAACTTATGTATAGTCCCTTTAAGGTGAACAGTTCGAACCAGACCCCAAACTCCCCCGAACGAGCACACAAGTCAAAGCCTTTTACACTAAAGTCAATGCACTGAATATGATTTGTCAGACAGTTTGTAATTAGTTTTAATTAGTTAGCAAGATTTTATTCACCAACACGTTTTTCAAAGCGTAAATATCAGTCCCATTGTTATTTAAACAAAAAAAATGCCTTTTATCGATCGTGTCTTAGATATTGTGAGTTGGCTGGTGTTATTAAAATGTTATATTAAAAAGAGCCAGTCTTTTGAAATGGATGGATCCCAAAGACTCGTAGCCGTAAATTGATCACAAAGTTAACTTCAGGTTACTATGTAAATTACTGGAATATAAGTGAATATTATTACTGAGTAACTACAGAAGTTATCTGAGTACAGGATATAGTGAACTCTGTGAACCAGCAGGATGTTATTTCACTTTACTTTTTGATGCCTTGTATGTTTTTCTGCTTCAGTTTCTCATGCTATGGTTCATTGACACTGTGGATAAACTCAGGGTGACATTCCACTCAATAAAGCACTTACGCTAACGCTATCTCCGCTGGCCTGTTCCCCCTTCGCAATTAATACACAATTTCGCTACACCAACAATGACAAGCCTTTAATTAAATGTTTGCACTTCCACGTCCAAATCCGCCGAAGGTCATGCAAAACAAGTCAGCTACCCAGCTTAATAACCGATTCAGAAAACTCTCCAGCCACTATGGCACTGTTTGCAGATTTCTGACCCCTTGCCCTATGGCGTCTACGTTGGTCCAAAGTCGCAGATGCTTCGGGGTAGTCCTGGCTCTTAATTTGCGCCGAGGGCCTACCCAGTCCAGATGGTATTTACACTCGGTGATGGATCGGGATTTTCAGGCTTTAGTGCAATCGTGGGCTCAGCAACCGGAGCAGGGAGCGCATGAGGGAGACAGGAAATTGGAGACGAGAAAATTCGTAGATGCTGTAAGCTCACACAGATTGAAGGAAAGAGGACACAGTTCTGGATACATGGTAAACGGACTTCAGGATTTGAGAGGTTTACGACAATAGCAATATGAAACCGGAGTAGTATATCGAGCATTTGTGTCAACTTTTGGGATCTTATATTTAAAAGGTCAATATTGTTTTTATCTTGTCTTACGGTAAGTTTGTTTCCCACACTGCTTGGAACATCCCTTTGTGGAAACCTTTATCTGTGAGGGTTACGTCAAGATTGTCCAGTTTCCCCTTTCAACTTCTAAACACGTTATTTTAGGGTAATCCCAACCTTCAAACAAGATACGTCTGAATAAAATCCTGGCTCAAGGTCAGGAGATGGGTCCCTCGGTGCTGGACTGTGGCGACTTACTGCCCCTAAAAAGCTGCATTTCTGATTTTTAAGGAGATTTGCAGAATTAGACAAATATGGATAGAAAAGCGTGCCTTATGCAAATCTTTTCAACCTTACGGGACCAATTTGTTATTCCACATCCTCCTGACGGGTTTCCCCAGTGAATGAATGAAAGCAAGGACAAATTTCCCACGGGACAATAACATATCTTAACTTGACAGGGATCTTGGTTAGGGATTAGTCCAGGAAGTATGTTTTCAGGATAACGTTTGATTGCAATCTCAACAGCACAGAGGCTAACTCGGGCCTAGAGAATCAACTACAAATGCACTATACCTCTACAGTGGATCTAATAACAAGGCATGGACTCTCTCTTGGCGAAGGTTGATGCTACCATGGGTACTTCTTCAATCCAATGCAGTTCTCATGGCTTCCATAACATATTTGCAACGTATTTGCCTTATAATGTTATTTAGGCGACCGCTGTTCATATACCGTTGATGTTACATTTATTAATTACGTACAAATTTGCAACCTCGTCTTTGGATCTGTTTTTCCAAAGCGCTTTCCTGTCCCTTCCCCGATGAACATGAAAGTCGCTCCCTTATGCTGCAATGATTTTCCTATGAGATACATTACTTCAAAGCGGCGCTGAAACACGGTTAACTCTCCCATCCCCTTCCCCCAAACCCCCACATGGCGCAATTAGCCACGATAAAAATCTGAAGGAAACTCGTTTAACTGCTTAATGTGTGAAGCGAAAGTTGATGAACAGCGGGGGATAATGCATTCTCTCTCTCCCCCATCGCTCTCCATTAAAACGGAGCTGGACACTGCATCTCAATATGGCGTCGTAAACTGTAGCAGATGGAGTGGCTGGAATACTAAACATGATGCTCCTGTCAGACACAGAAATGAACGGATAATTTGCTGTGAAGATTTCCACCATGCATGTACTGTCAAGTAGTTAATAGGTTTGTATGATTTAGAGCTGTTGTTCTTGGTCTGTGACTTCGAAACCTGCTTTTAGGCAGTTTGGCATTGACATTTCGCTTTGCAAAACTGATATTAATGTGTGTGCATTAGAGAAGACACATGGAAGGGTAAGAGGGCTGTTTGGAGAACACTGCACATTGCTTGGAGCGCTCTCCTCAGTCCGGGAGAATGAACATTTGAGAGAACTAAGGATAACATGTTGCTACTGTGTTTCAGAGCATGTTTGTTCAAAAAAAACATGGAGATGATGTTTTTGTTTTTGCAAAACATTATTAGCTTAAAAAAGTAAGCCTTTGCAATTTGATGATTGTAACCATCAAAATTGCAATTACGTAAGTTAAATGACTATCTTCCGCCTGGAGAAACAGCAGTGTTGGTACAGACGAGGCTGTCATCTTGCATGCACAGCTGCTGCGGCTAGAGGACGTTGTTTAGAAAAAAAACAACTCATCTTGCTCATCTCTTTCTCCCTCACGCTACTGCCTCATGTACTTCAGTCAGCATTCTTCGTAAGCTCTCACAGGTAAAACTAAAAACTGTGAGTTAAACACTGTCTTTCGAGAGGAAGTGAATGTACAGATGGTCTTGCTTTGGCGCTGATATCTTATGGCATGTTTCTACCCGCAGGCCCCACCAAGCCCAGTGCCTGGTCAACCCTGTTAAGGTGCGTTCAGACCGAATGTGCGTCCACGCTCCGTCAGCCTCTACATTGCCGCTTCACACTCGCGAGAAACGCCTGTTTGCTGCGCGTGAAGTTTTGCAAGCGTCATAATTAGGAGGCGTGTCATACAACTCAGGCCGAGCGCAAACCGCGATGATTAACTTGTCCTCCATGCTGCAGGTCAGGGGCGCAACTACCGCAACTACCCCCCTCCCACACACACACATACACACACGGCTCTTTGATGGTTGTTTTTTTTTTTTTTAAGTAAATAAATACCCTTTGAATTGACTTTATTTTAACGAAAATGTCACTCTTTCACACAATATAACATCGACATTTCCCTCTATGGAGTTTGTTATCACAAAAAACAATCACACGGCCGATTAAGCTTCTGTTGCTTCATTCACGTAACTTTTCCTCCTCTCCCTCTCTCTCCCTCACGCAAGAGGGGAGAAAACAACACAAGTGAAAGAGGTGTTTTGATTCAACGCGATCTCCTCTGTAACCGTGTTTTTATTTCATTAGGACTTTTATTTCTCAAACTTGTTGCCTTATGCTCACTTTGAGCTCCTCGTGGGGCTGCAGGCTGCAGCAGCAGCGGTGGAGATGACAGTCCCTCTGCACTCCTCTCTGCCCCACTCCAGCAGTGACTTTTGTTTCGCAAAATAAGCATGCACAACTAAAGTGACGCCCCTCCTCCAAAGAGGAATAAAAAAAAACACTTCACCACCGCGAACCTGTTCATATCGTTCACTGTAAAGACTCGTTCAAAAGAGCCGGGTCGTTCACGACCGACACACATAGACTGTTAAAAAGAACACATCACTTTTGGCGCCCCTATGCAAGGCATATATTGCGTTTGCCCTTTTTGCTCCACTGCTGCAGGTAACGGGTGACGCTTGTGCTCACTATTTGAGCCCAGTCCCTGATTGGTTAACAAGGTGTAAATGAACGCACGTGTAGATTGTGATTACTTGAGTGCATGAAGCAGTGGGCGCGGCATCGCTGCTCTGTACCGCGCTGTTCTCACTGGTTTTGACGCGCGTTAATCCTCATCTGCTCGCATTTGCAACGCTTCATACGCGCGGACATCTTTGCTTACATTTCGACGCGCGTCGAAGCACGTCTACATAGGGTTAACATGGAAGTTGGTGGCGTGTCAGCGTTTGGTCTGTACGCACCATAAGGCGAGCATCTCCAGTGCCAAGGCCAGGGCCAAACCGGTCTGACCAGGCACAAGTTTTGGGACCAACCTCTGGCAGTGGCCCAAGCCAAACCGAGAATAACGTGACGTGAACAGACGCTGCCGTCTGATTAGCAAATGAGAGAGAGGACAGCCCTCACTATTAACATGTAGGTCATACGGATTGATTTTTCACAACATCATACTGCTGTTGAAAAGGTGATTTTGCCAATGATGGCCATTTAGCCGATGTTAGCATAACATTAGCATTAGCATGTGGCTTACCTTCATAGTTGTCTTTTAGCTGCTTCTTTCGTCTAGTATTTGCCTTGGCACCTCTGAATATTTCAATAAACCCGACCTAAAGGCAGCATTTGTCCACGTTTGTTCTCATCGCGGCTTATAAAACTTTTCAGGCCATTCAGTTGTTGCTTCATGAATGTGTGCACATCTGTGGGAGTGCCGCCCACAACAACAACGGGCCACTACACTATTGGCAACCCTCTGTACTGGGTAGAGTAGATACGTGACAGAGCGAGTACCTAGACCGAGGTGTGCGGGATACAAGCGTGTTATGTGGAACCGCGGCTATAGAGGACTGGGCTCTCCACATGGCAGAAATGTGATCAAAACACCAGCACATGTTCAGCCCACATGGTTAGAGAATTGAACTTGAGACAGACCCTGATGCTGAAATGTAGTCTTCTCATGTGTTTGGAAGAACATCATCTCTCTATTGACAACGAGAAAGCAGTATTTTGAAAAAAATGCTGGACTGTTACCACATACTAGAAACAAGTGAGTACATGTGGTTAAGTGTTTATCCTTGTACAACTTGAACAGTGCTGTTTGTTCAATTACTGTGTCACGAGTAAATTATGTAAATGATGATACAACTGCTCAAACTAAAAAACTCATGAATAGAAATGGTCTCTGTAGGCTCAGAATGACATAGAAATATTATATTCCAGCATCATATTGCGTGCTAATGAAAGCTACTCCATTACCACTATCTCTCTCTGCCCCTTGATGATATCCTTATGTATTTACACGCCGCTTCATCAAATTGTCATAGCCGCCCTGTTGGGACATGGGCTTGTAAAAGTGTTGCATTTAAACTCGCTCTATTCTTTTCCTCTCTCAATAAATCACTGTATCCCTTAGAGCGGCCCTAAATTGCAACATTTGTAACTTACAGTATCAGCTGTCTTACATACAAGGATACAAGGGAAATTATCTTACACTTAAAAAAAAGCACGTGAGCTAAAAAGATTCATTTTCAGGATATTTATAGGCCTATTTACTATTTATTTGTTGTCCGACCTATGAGACAATTGTGAAAAAGACAGTTTGTTTGTTGACTAACTGTTTATACTTTTTCTTGCTCCTCCTGTCATTGTGTAAAGAGTTTGACTATGAGATGTTTTCATTATTTTCTGGAAATCTTCAGCTCACTAGTGGACAAAACATCATAAAATAAGCACCTGGATGAAGGTATTAAGACGAGACAAGGCAGGGGAAAATACTGATTTTTCACACAGTGGTCAATGTTAAGATTTTTAGCTAGTTTCCTCCCTTAAAGCTGGGGTACCTACTTTTTCCTGTTCAAACTTTGACATTTTTAGTTTTGGCCCAAACCTATTTATAGCTTTAACAATCCCTCCCACATATCCAAATTGTTCAAGCAAATTAATTATATGCACGTTTCATGCCTGTGTATAGCTTTGAGCAGTGAAAAAGTGAAGCAGGGGGGACCACCCCCAAAATAAATTACACTAATTTAGATTAATCTTTTATCTTCTATCGCTATAAACATTTAGGTGTTTACAACATACTCTTAGGTGACAGAAATAGATTTACTCTACAACAACAAAACGTCAGATACTCTTTAACATCTTCATTTTAATGTCAGAATATAAAAAAAGAGACAAAACTTACCCTTTGTGATGCTTATTTTATGACGTTTTGTAGTAGATACAGTATCCAGGAAGTAACTACAATGTTGTGCCATAATGCCCTCTTTCCCACAGAAAATATGAACATTTGGAAAAAAAGGGCAGCGATACAAACGCACATGCGAAGAAGTTACAAAACTTTAATAATAATAAAATTTTGGTGCATTATTCATTCACTCCATACTCGGTGATGATAAGCGAGGCAACCAGTCTGCGCACATCAGCCACCACCACCAACCACTCACTCACTCACTACATTCGCTAGGCTTCCTGGTGTTACTGAACGGTCTCCCATCCAAGTACTAACCAGGCCCTTCCCTGCTTAGCTTCCAAGGTCTGACGGGATTGGGCATCGCAAAGGCGGTATGGCCCCTTTTCTCAAAATTAGGTTTTCATTTCACTCATGCAACAACATCTCAATTTTAGTAGCTCCTATAGACTCCAAACTATCCAGTCTTGGACTTAACACTATTTTGAAGGTTTTCCCCAAGGGATATTTTAATATCTAATTCCCAGTCTGATTTATTGAGCTTTGAATTAAAAAAAAACAAGGCAAACAGGATTTCCAAAATCTCCTATTTAAAGATGCATTATGCAACTTTTTACGCTGAAAAAAAAGTTGATATTTGTGCGTATTTGACCTTGTAGTGACCCAGCGGTTGTATAAGTGGTGAGCATGACACCTGTACTTTCTATTACAGTGGTCTCTAGAACGCTCCAGCGCACAAATATCAACTTTTTTTGCATAAAAAGTTGCATTAATGCACCTTAAAATTTGTTTTTATTATTATATCAACAAAATAGAATCAGAAATTTAAACTCTATCCAGTGTTTAGTTTTAGTCACTGCATAAAATGAAGCCTAGGCGTTAATTCAACCTGGTAGACTAATTTTCAGCATCACCGACCTCCAGCCAATGATCACTCCCGAGAGGGCCACACCTCCTCCTCAGCCATCAGCGCAAGAGCCGCACCTGCGTAGCAGCCAATCATCGCCCTCTGTCCTGCTTTTAAGCCCCAGCAATCATGATCCGTACGCTCCCAGCTGCGCTGCGACCCGCCTCAACCCCATCTCCGCCTCTTCTGTCACGGCTTCTACCTACGCCTCTTCGTGGTCTCCACCCATACCACCACCAGTGTCCAGGCTCCGGGGAAGACATCCCTAACTCAAAGCTGTTTAGCTACACTGACTATACATCGATGTCTACCGCCGGGGTCTGATCGCCAAAACTAATATACATATCAATAAATCTTTCTAATCACTGCTTTCGTCTGTTTGAGTCTATCCAGGTTGAAATGCTAAACATCTCAACATTGACCACTACGTGAAAAATCGATGTGTTCACCTGCCGTGTCTCGCCTTAAGTACTTCCTATGTGCTCAAAACATCTGCCCGTTACCTGCTGATGTCACGTGCTGCCATTCACTCACACCACGTTTGTACATACAGTGCCTCTTGAAAGTACTAATACACCTTGAACATTTGCACATTTTGTCATGTTTACAACCATAAACATAAAGATTGTATTTTGATTTTTTTCACAGACAACTGTGAAGTGAAAGCAAAATGATACATGATTCTGTTATTTTTCAAAAAATAGAAAACCGAAAAGTGGGGTGTGCACAAGTATTCATACAGCATTAATTAATACTTTGTGGAACCCCCTTTTTCTGCAATAACAGCAGCAAGTCTTTTGAGGTATGACTCTACAAGATTTGCACATCCATAGACTGACATTATAGCCCATTCCTCTTTACAAAACAACCCAAGCTCTGTCAAATTTGAAGGAGAGCATTTGTGAACATTTGTGAACAACAGATTTTCAATAGGATTTAGGTCAGGACTTTGACTGGAACATTCTAACACATTAATATGTTTGTTTTTAAACCATTCCATTGTAGATTTAGCTTTGTGTTTAGGGTCATTGTCCTGCTGGAAGGTGAATCTCCGCCCCAGCCTCAATTCTCTTGCTGACTCCAGCAGGTTTTCCTCCAAAATGTCCCTGTATTTGGCTCCATCCATCTTCCCAACTATTCTTACAATCTTCCCAGTCCCCGCTGAGGAAAAGCAGCCCCATAGCATGATGCTCCCCCCACCATATTTGACACTGGGGATGGTGCACTCACCTAACACGTGTCTTGGTAAGTTTGCAGTGGTGCTATACTTTTTCCATTTCCGAATGATGGATTGAACAGTGCTCCGTGAGATGTTCAAATCTTGGGAAATCTTTGTATAACTTAACGCTGCTTTAAACTTCTCCACAACTTTATCCCTGACCTCTCTGGTGTGCTCCTTGGCCTTCATGATGTTGTTTAGTGACCAAAACACTCTGACCATAGCTCTGAGGCCCTCACAGAACAGCTGGAATTATACTGAGAGTAGATTACACACCAGTGGCCTCTATTTAATGGTTAGGGCAAGGTGTGAACATTCTGCAGTCATTAGTTCTTAAAATACATCTTCAGATGCACCTGAACACATCATCAGTGAGGTAACCTGGGGGTCATTGGGTGTTTCGGGTCAACATCAGACACCCTCGACCAGGCGACCCAGCCACGGCTCATCAGACCGCGACTTGTCTTCAGGTAGCACTCGTTTGCCCCCATGGTTCTCCTCTACGGATCCAGAGCCATCTCGAGGCTTTCTCGGCTGCATCAGTGATGTTCTTGATGGCTCTGCTCCTTGTTGTTCCTGCGATGCCCAACGCAGTAAAGGCTTTGTGGAGGGAGCGCCCCACAAATCCTCTGCAGCCACCCTCGATAGGCATGCACCTCGCCTTCCAGCCCTGTGATCAGCAGTCTGTGACCAGATGAGCTTCTCCCAAGCGATCCTCCCATGGTACAGTCAGCTCCATGATGATGATATTCTTGGTGCTCTCTGAGACTAGGAGGCTATCTGGCCTCAGAGTTGTGCTGATGATGTGCTGGGGGAATTTCAGCTGCTTCTCCAAATCCACAGAGAGTTTCCAGTCTTTGGCTGCTGTCAGGATCCCTGTTGGTGCCTTCCTCCCTGCTTGTGGCTGTTCTCCTGCCCTAACAAACGCGATTGAGCGAGTGGTGTTGCTCCCTCGGCCGCCTTTGCCGATCTTTTTGCTGATGGTGTCTGCGATAGATTTCAGCACCTGGTCGTGACACCAAGTGTAACGACCCTGGCCGAGCGTTTTTGGGCAGGAGCTCAGAATGTGTGCCAGCGTTCCACGAGCTGGGCACAGATGGCAAGTTGGTGTGTCTGCTTTCCCCTATGTACAGAGGTTTGCTGGGCTAGGCAGGACATCGTACACTGCCCGAATCAGGAAGGTTATGCGGTGCGGCTCGCTCTGCCAGAGCTCCGTCCTGGTGACCTTGCGGTCCATGGCCTTCTCCCACCTGGTCCAGGCCCCCTGCTGCCCCATTCCAGCAGCTCTGCTCGTCCTTCCTTCCTACACTGCAGCTCTGACCTCTTCCTATACTTGGTGGCGCTTCTCCTTCCCCTTCCGCTCCTTATGTCGAGAAGGAGTTGGGAACATCCCCAAGCCTGCTCTGCCACGAGCCACCACTTCCACAAGCTCTTTGTGCCGCAGTCGAGCCTGTCCGTCTAGCACAGCAGCTTGGGCACTCCATTTCCTCACCGTCTTCACCAGCACTCCTGCCTGGGCCACCTTGGAGCATTGTGGTGTTTCCATAAAGGGCGATGTTGCTGAGACTCCTGGGCAACCCAAACCATCTCCTAAGACAGCTGCTGACCTTTCTTTCCAAGGTCTCCATCGTGGAAATGGGGACCTTATACACAAGTAGCGGCCAGTATACCATCTACCATCTTGGCAGTATACCATGTTGGTAAATCCACGTTTAAACTTGCCAGGGAGGCCAGACCGGTCTGTTGATCTTAACCAGCTGTCCAGCTCCTGGCAGGTTGACTGGACAGCTGGTTAAGATCAACAGACCATAATGCACTCAGAAAAATGCTGTATGAATACTTGTGCACGCCCCACTTTTCACTTTTCTATTTTTTGAAAAATAACAGAATCATGTATCATTTTGCTTTCACTTCACAGTTGTCTATTGTGTGTGAACTTTCAGCAAAAAATTCAAAATAAAATCTTTATGTTTATAGCTGTAAACATGGCAAAATGTGCAAATGTTCAAGGTGTGTTAGTGTTTCAAGAGGCACTGTAGGTAAGGTGTCTTGCCTGAGGACACAAAAGTAGCATGAAACAGCAAGAGGAGTATTATTCCGGAGACACACACTCACCACATGCACCATCAGAAAAATGTGTTTCTTCCATCTTTGCAACACGCCTTGTATTTTTTTCAAAAAGTCTACTTCAAATACAAAACAAAGCTACTATCTGAGGCAGCTGGACTTCATGCTCTGTGTGCCACGAAAAGCTATTAAATGGTGCAGCGGCTCAAAAACGCGTTGAGACAAAACAGGACTTTGTTGCGAGCTGCAGGGGACTGAGAGAAGCAATTTTCTCTTTTGGGGATTGTGAAGAATGGTGCGTCTGCGGTACACCAGATACGGCGACAAAAATACTACAAAGAGCACAGTATAATATGGTAAACATGCAATATCCACAATGCTTTTGAAGTCTACCAGCAAGATGGAAAGATCCTAAATGATTTGTCACTGAACAAGCTACCACTATAACTCTGTGTGGCTAATGCTACCGCAAAACGGCTAGAGCAGCTTAAATATTGGCCGTGGAGCCTCTGCAGACACTAAAAGCAAGTTTGGGCACATTTTTAACTCATGGGCCACATTAGTTTTTGAACTTAGGGCCAGGCTGATTGCAATTTGAGGCGTTTCAAACAAGTCAAATTCTCAAACTGACTGTAATTATCTAAACACATTTAAAAAAGCAACAAAATAGCAGCAGTTATGCATTGTCTTTTTTATGCAAGAAAACGTGAGCTATGTTCAACTTCTTTAGCCAATGGGTTTGGTCATGTTTTGTTGGTCGGATTGAAGCCGCCTCCTGAAGGTGCACACTGTCGCCGTGTCCTTGGGCAAGACACTTCACCCACCTTTCCTCCAGTGTCTGCGTACACTGGTGTGTGAATGAGAGTGTGAATGGGTGACTGGTTCCTTGCTGTAAAGCGCTTCGAGTGCCTAATGTTGGTGGAAAAGCGCTATACAAGTTGAGACCATTTACCAAGGGCTAGGCGGGCTGAGTTTTAGGATTCCCACCTCTGCACAAAAAAAATGTATCACAGAGAAAGTACTCATTATTATCTATTAACGATTGTTCTTTTAGTCAGATAGTTTATACTAAGAAGACGGTATGAACATTTTGCAAAGAAGAGAAAGTACACGTTTCCTTTCTGATGCCTTCACTTATGCTGGGTTTACACAGGCAAATGTCCTTTTCCTGTCATCTGTGACATTCATAATGTGACTTAATGCATCTGAATAGGTTTCTTAACGCGCGCTCATAATTGATAGCAGTCCACGGCCTGACAGCCGTACTAGAAGCGTTAAGAAACAGTCACCTATGTCATTATAATTTGGAAACGTAATATAGACTATACCTGGAGCTGGAGGAGAAAGTGGCCAAAGAGGAGCAAATGAGAATGCGCTTCTTTAATCCAACAAGTCAACCTGACGGAGCAACAGCCAGACTTGCCACCCATATAGGTACTGTACCACATTCGCCCGATTTTTAACATTTGTAACAGCTTCGAGACAGAATATGAAGATTCACAATGGCCTGCAGCAGCAACTGTCACAATACTCATGACTGTGGGCAATGATCCGTGCCATTAATCATAATAATCATAATTGTTGCATAACAGAATACAACAATTTAATCAGTGATCATCAAATTTAAATTTGTGGCGCTCTGGACGTGATGTTATGTGCAAAACCCGTATTAGACTTCAGAGTGGAAGTAGGACTTTCACTGTATTGACCAGCAAAGTGACTTAACGCATGGACTTTGTTTATCCTGTATAATTATCCACGTGGTCTTGGAATCATGTTTTCATACCATGTAGGGCTGGGCGAATTCAATTAATTCATGCTTTTAAAAACAGATGATGTGGAAAATGGCTAAATCGTAAAATTGTGTCCACCGCTCCATGTCCGCCTCACGTGCGCCGTGTTGCCAATTTAGCAGCGTGTTCAACCGCCCTGCAGCGACTGTTTTCGGCAATGTCACCCGGAGTGAACCCAGAGACTTTCTGACGATTTCTGCTGCTTTACAAAAGCCGTGCATTGTGTTTTCGGAGTGCACAATAGAGTTCTCTTCTGCTAAAACGGAGTTTTCCCCAATCTGATCCTCTTCCTTCTCTCACCCTGATGCTCTGAGCGGAGGCACACAGCAGCAGCTTAACTCCGCCCCTTTCCCCTTGAGTCTCCATGGAGACGGTTGTCAATCACGATGGATGAGAAAACTAAAATGCTTTTGAAAACTCCATGGCTTATTAAGCAGTTTTACTTTTGAGAGCAGACAAGGAATATTTAAAAGAGAAATAACATTTTTTATCGGCCTAACTGTGGGCTATATTATGAAAATAAATATTAATGGCCTGGACTCTGAACAGTTGTCTTATTATGAAATATCAGAAGACCTTTTAAACAAATTATCCAATAAAATCGATTAAAATCGTAATCGTCCAAACTGAGTAAAAAAATAGAGATTTTCATTTTTGGCCATATCGCCCAGCCCTAATACCATGTAATATTGGACTGATAGTCGGTATCGATGGCTATCCAAAATATAATAACGGAGCTTGGGAATCCAACCTGGGACCTTCTGCTTTTGTCTGTGCTTCAAATAAGAAAAAAACACCACGATTGTAACCAACGATTGTCCAGTCATACAAGATCCCGTTGAGAATCAAAAAGAATGAAATCATATTTATTGAAAGCTGACTTTTAAAGCAGTTGCTTATCCAGTCATTGTATAAAAATCATATTCGCCTGCTGTTAAATGGCCCACTGTAGCCGGGGTAACGGAGGTGTTCAATCACTCCGGCATGATGGATCACAGACCATCCAGCGTCGGAAAAAACGCAGCTGACTCTGAGCTCCCGGCTGCCCACCTCTGCGCTCCCGTCTGGGGCATAAATCTCAGTCAGAGCCCGCTCCTCCACCTGGGGCCGGTGGGTTATTTCAGACAGAGGAAGTGGGTGGCACAGTTTTCACATCAAGTGTTGGGGAGAGTGAGAGAAAAGTGGAAGAAAGACCAAAAAAAAAAATAGGACAAGCTTGAAATGTTTATTTTGGTTTGTTAGCCATTTATAAAACGGTCAAATGACATACGTGCCTAGTCACGGGAACCAGGGACACAAGTCGGCAGCTCAAGTTTCGAGAAAAACGCAAAAGAAGTGTTGTTTTTTCCCCCCAAACTCTCGCTATACTATGTTATAGTATAGCGAGAGTTTTGCTACATTTTTCTGCACTTACATGAACAGAATTAGGGCTGCACAAGTTATCGGATCAACATCTGAGTGGCTGCAAAAATAGTGAATTGTTCGTATTGCAGTCTTCTCTCTATTCTGAAAAGAAACTGTCATTTCAGTGGGACTTTTCTGACAAAATAAAGGCCGAATACATTTTGTCCAGACGGCATCTCTAGAATCTCCCATAACGGTCATGTTTGAACCAGTTTAGGGGGAAAACAAGGAGGAGAAAAATGTAAAATTTTTCTATATTTACTCCAAATCTACTTGCTAATGCTGAATTATTAATACAGTTTTCTACCCTAAATACAAAACATGGTACCATGCCATTGATCCGACAACCCATTAGTCCGGCGTCTCGTTATTCCGAACATGTCCCATTGAGCAGAGGTGCCATTAGTCCGACATCTCTAACCCAGTTGTGTTGTGGATTAGAGAGCCAAATACAACCACTGGCCCTAACCTTAAGGTCAGTGGACTCTTGCCTGAACCTCATTTTATTTTTCAACCTCTACTCAATGGGACATTTTGACAAAGACATGGAGAGGAGCAAAGTAGTTCAACAGTCCATAATTACATAAACAACGGAGAATGCTAACAGGATGCTTCATGTTAGCATCATGCTACATGCTGAAGCTAGCTGTGACTGCTGTTTTTTTTATTCTACTGAACAGTTTGCTGTGAAAAACATCCATATGGTCCCGATTTACATTTGACTTTATTGGTGTGTGATAAATAAGAGTTAAATTGTGATTCCCAAATATACTTCCTTCCCCCTCGGCGAAACCTCGCCCCCTTGTATGACGCAATGCTGTCTGTATCTATCCTTCGTTGCCCCTGGGGTAACCCGTAAGGAGCAGTGGGAGGACCCATTTCCAGATGTGGAGCCAGGCTAATGGTCAGAATCACCTGGCTGGAGGATTAACGTATTATTGTTCATGTTTTCAGTTGATTGGGGAAACCGGAGCTCCCATCCAGACATGAGGAGACAAATATGCAAACTGTTTCTCTCCCTGTGAGGCCCGCACAGCCCGAGGATCGAAACCGGGACCTTCTTGATATGAAGCAAGAGCGCTAACCACTCAGCCGTGCCGCAGCCACTGAACCGAACTGTTCTGTCACTCTTAAAACACTTCTTCAGTCCTCGAACAGTTGCTTAGTACTGAAGAAGTATTTTCACGAAGTACTTTTCTACTCCTTTACACTCTTTAGACCATGGATTACTGCATGTATTTGCTCTTTCCGTGTTTCGATAAGCTTCTGCAATGCCACAAGATTTAGTCCAGTACGTGTTGCATTCATTTGTCACCCAAACCTTGTATAGATGACAGGAGAGTGTGACCACTGAGGAAGGCCTTCTCCAGCACATCCCAAAGAATCTCCAATAGGGTTAAGAACTGGACTCCAATCCATGTGTGACAATGATTTCTCATGCTCCCTGAAGCATTCTTAAACAATTTGAGCCCGCTTGTCATCTTAGAACATGCCCATCCCATCATGGAAGAGAGAAGGAAAAAAAAAATCCATTAATGACCAGCTTCAGGTGTCGACTCGGATCGTAGAACAGCGACGCTAATACCTTTCACTCGGTCTTACAAATCGACGAGACATTCATGAGACGATCAGCGCCACATTCACCAAGCAATTCATCTGAGCAGCGGCGGCCCGTAAGCAGGACCTAATCTGAGGTACGCGAGACTCCCTCTCTCCATTGTGGCGGGCGCGCGGGTTTATGAGGAGGGACAGGCACAGCGATGGAAGATGACACTAATACTCCAGCCGCCTCAGGTGTGTGTCAGCCTGTAATGAATAATCAACACTACTCTCCTCTCATCTCCGTCTTTTCGCCTCTCTCGCTCTCCTCGTATGAGCTGCTAAAAGATTTGGCAAGGTTCAGGTTCATTGATTGCTCAGAAAATAGAAATTTTATCAGCAACAGTGGGGATTTGTCAGGCACCATACAATAAACTCTGTGATCCAGTTGCGTAATAATAATAATAAAATAAAAATATGAATAAACAGCTTTTTGGACATGATAAAAAAATGTTTCTAACAGTCCTAAATAAGGAGGTGGAAACTATAGGGCTCGGACAAAATATTGTCGCGATACGTCTTTGTTGTGATGCACATATCGGCTCGGAAACCATATAGTATCGCAATACTTTGATACTCAACTCAATCGTACAAACATACTCAATGTCACACTGAACCTCTACTTGTGCTTTCTTTCTAAGTTGATTCACGGTGAAGTATTACAGTTTGTTAATATTGAAAAAAAGGTACGTTTGTAGCACGTAGTGTAGCATCTCAATATCTTCTGGGGGGTATCTCATGACAATAACGAAGCGATATTTTTGCAAGCCATCAGAAAAACGCAAAAATGTTCTGCAAAGGTCTACATCTTAATTTACATTGGTTGGTCGCTCAAAAACAATTGCCCTGAACAGACTACATAAAATTGTTTCCCAATTTTTCTTCCAATAAAAAAATAAAATAAAATAAATCCTAATATATACAAAATAAAATAAGATTGTCCAAAACTTCGCTACATCCAACAGTGATTCCGACTTCCACCTGCTCTACACCTACTCTTATCACTGGTTTTCATATAATATTTATTTTATAATAAAATGCTGAAATGTAAATTGCAATCAGACAGGAATTAGCATGACTGATTGGGACTATTTTATATTTGATATGACAGGAAGACCTTAAGTGCAGATTTGTGTCAAGGACGTGCCCCCAATGTCCTAACAGCTACAGTCTGTGTCCTTTTGTTCCCTTTGTATCGACCCCCTCTGTCACTTACTGTCTGTTCCGGGGCGCACCCCTGTCCCTTGTTTTAGCCCAAGGCGTGTCTCGGACTCAGAGGAGGAGGGGGAGGAGGGGGGGGAAGGGGGGGGGGGGCCACCTATAAGCTCGTCCTCTCTCCCAGCTCGGTGCACTGTGAGATTAGAAGGGTAAGATGCTGCCTTCATCCAGGATAAATGCGCTGGGAGAAAAGGGGCGCAGCTGAGCAAACGGACCCAGGGAGGAGGCAGGCAGATCGGGCAGGGATAGAAGAGGGGAGTGGTGGTGGTGGTGGTGGGGCTGGAGCAGAGATCCAGGCGGTGTGGAGCAGACCGGGGGGAGATGACAGAGTGCGCGGCCCACTCGACCCGTCGCGGAGTGGGGGACAGGCTGCCCCGCTGGATCTCTATCAACCCTGGAGCCGCCACGAGCATGGGAATCAGTCCAGGTAACTTTAGACTGAAAGTTTGGAGAATGTAGTGGTTTTGGTTTTGGTTTCTCTTAAGGCAGGACACGACAGGTGAAAATACAGATTTTTCACGCAGTGGTCAATGTGGAGATTTTTAGCTAGTTTCCTCCCTTAACATCTTAATTTTCATGTCATATAGAGTATAAAAAAAGAGTATAAAAAAGACTAAACTTACCCCGTACGATGCTATTTTCATGACGTAATGTCCGCAAGGGAGGCGAAGATATCTCAGAAGTAGCTATTCCATCGCTTCGCAAAGCAAATGCTCATATATGGTCATGTTTGAAGCAGCCAGAGGGGGAAAACATAGAAGAGAAAAAACTGAACTTCCTCCCATTTCTCCACCATTACGTTAACAAATGCTGAATTATGAATATATATATATTTTTTAACTAAAAACAAAGAGACAGAGACAGGAAGAGGAGCAAAGTGGTTCAACAGCCCATCAGTACTTACAAAAACAGACAATGCTAACCACGAAGTATGCTAACGTATGCTAACGTTAGCAAAGTGATGCTAACGAGTGCCGTTTTTCGCTTCTACTGAACAATTTACAGTGAAAAAACATTCACACCAACCAGATTTTGACTTGCCTTTATTGGTGTGCGATAAATATGTTTATAGTCCACCAGAAAACGTCTAAAAAGAGTGAAAAATTGTGACTCAGGAGAGGTTTTCTTCCCCCTCGGCTAGGCCACGCGCCCTTGTATGACACGTTGCCGCCTGTATCTATGGTCCTTGGAAGAGCCGCGAAATGTTCTTGCACTCATGCAATGACCACACCACTTTAGTTACTCCTACAGACTCCAAACTTTCCGGTCATGAACAATATTTTGAAGTTTTATTCAGAGGGATTTTTTAATATCTAATTCCTAGCCTGATTTATTGAGCTTTGAACCCAAAATAACAAGGCAAAATTAGATTTACTGATTTTTTTCACTCATGAATAGCTTATTGAAAAACTAATCAAGATATATCCAAAATCCCCTCTGAAAAATCTTTGAAACTAATTTGTGAACAAAATAATACAGTCTATTTAAACCTGGGTCTATCCATTATTGAAATGTCGTCGCTGAAAATATAGGCAATTTTGACAATTTCTAGGCATAAAATGTCTTATTTTTATATGAAAACATAAAATTACAAACAACTTGCAATACATTTTTGTCTCATATTTTCATTTCATTTCATTGTATTTATTATTTTTTCATGGTAATGCAACTAAAAATTGGTACAACAATCCAGCAAACACAACAATAATGCATTCCATGAGAAGAAGAACAGGAGTAGGATGAAGAAAAAATCTTATATACTCATACCCCATTCTTAAAAAAAAAAGTTACAAATTAGATGGCCTCACCGATGCCAAAAAATAACAATAGCCCAGACCAGATGTAATCAACTTTCGATTTTAACAATTTTCTTTAATAATAATAATTTTGCTAAAACAACAGTGATGCAATGGTGACAACAGCGGCGAGGGGAACAACGATGAGGCCATCAAACTACACAAAGCACACCCACATATACATACAGGCAGGCATGCACGGACATACACACATATTTATGTTCGTAATCTACAGCAGAAGTTTCAAATTTCAAAATTCAAAATTCCCCATTCACCTGCAGTGTCTCACCTAGAAATATCATACATTTTATGTTTTAAATTTTGAAATAACGTTAACTGAAAGAAATGACAGTGAGGAGTAAGAGAATGGGCTGGTCTGAAGTGTGAATTGGCCTGGAGCGTTCCCTCTTTTAGGCATGACACATTATAAGACAGTGAAAACAAGCTTTGACTTTCACCTAACGACAGGCTGGCAAATCGTGATGAATACACTTTGGGGGTAATTTATCAAGACTGGAAAACAACATGCATAGATATTTGTTTAGGCATGTAGCTCCTAATTTACCATTTGAAATTGCATGTATTACAGTGGTAGGGCATGTCGGCGTATTCTTTACTATATGGACAGAAGACGGAGGCTCGATCTATTAAAATTAATCATTATTTTATTCCCTCATAATACAATCTAAAACACAAGTTATGCGGAGCACTACATCTTGGTAGTCCAGCGAGAGAAGAGAGAGCGGCCGTTTCTCAATCTGTGTACTTGTGCGGACTTGTGTGCTCGTGGATGAAACGTCATCACGCGCGGCCCAAGTCCTGTTCCAATTCAAAGTTCGCTTCTCAGCAAGTCCGCTGGTAATCCCCGGATGAGAACTTGCTCCGCCCGTTTTACCGAGGATGCATCAGAGGAGACTTGTGCGTTCTCCGCCAGCTATATTTCCCACAATCCGTTTCGCTTTGAGCACGTGGATCACCGCGAGCCTCCGCCTGCGGTGGCCCCTCCTCCTCACGCACCGAGCCGCGCTCCAGCTGATCAACAGCTGATCAACAGCTGATCGTGCGCATGTAAATAAATGTGGAGATGTGACCGGTTTAAGAGTCTTTAGAAGCGTCTCCAGCTCAACATGGTTTTCTGAGCAGAAGTGTTAAAACAACTTGGTCATGCTTTTACTTTCTCATAATGATCAGCAATATTAAGTCGTATCGTCATGAACAGGTTATTGAGGACAAATGCATTTTATGTTTACATTGTATTATTAAGGGGGCACTGTAGACAAATCTTTATGTGGGAACTTCCAAAACAGTTTCATATTTTAAAGTTTAAATTGTTTGTTCGTTTTTTTTCAGAATAATTTGCAACCCCCAAACAAATTAATAAATAATATTTGACCAATTTTTTAAATTATTGTTTCAGTTTTCACATCAAATATGTTTAATTACTTTACACATAAGGCCTTATCTATGTAGGCTATAATTGTATAAATAATGTGAAATTGACTAAAATGTAAAATGTTATTTTTGTTTACAGCAAAAGTTTGTAATTGATGTCTTTAAAAACATCTTTCCACTTCGCCTGCAGTATCTCACCCTTTTAATTTCATATGAGGTTGTTTAATGTTATAAAAGCTCACAGCCCCATGTTCATGAGCTACTTCCTGTGATGTCATCGAGTTCACTCGTTCCAAACGCTGAAATAGCCGAGTCCACACTTGTGAACTCCTCAAGTCCGTTCTCCGAGTCTGCACCCGCAAGTCCGTACCCCGGAGTTCACAAGTACAGAGTATGCATACTGGGGATTGAGAAACGGCCAGCCTCTCCCTGAACACCACATAAGAACATGAAGAAGTAGGCGTGTCCTTGTCGAACCAATCAGTGCTCTTAGAATGTTCTTGTCATCACTTCCTCTGCACAATCGGACTCCTCCTTCTAACACACTGTCCCCCAGTGGCTCCAACAGTAAAGACGATAACAATGGCGCAGTAAAATGAAACCCCAGTTTCAAATGAACCTTAAAGCACAGATTACATTAACACAGTTTTATATATAATCACTAAAGCCTAGTATGATAAAAATATATAGAGAAATATTTCCACAGGCACCAGATGTGTAAAATACACAAATGGCTCTGCAGCTGCTTTTGCACATGAGCAAATGCTTCATCCTGCTCGAAACAGGTCCAGTAATGAGGAGGACACTGTTGTGTTCCCTTTGTGACGCAATGAAATCCAGGAAGTTCAGTGTGCTTTTTTTAAATTGTGAAAACAAACAGAAATATTATTTTTGGTGTCTGCCTGAATGGTATTGCCATGTGACTTTTGCTTGAACCCCACCTGAAGTGCAGAAGTGGTCTATATGTATACAGCATTAAGTTTGCTGAAGAAGTGGGTAATAGCCAGTAGTAGTAGTAGCAGTAGTAGCAGTAGCAGTTGTTGTATTGCTGCGTCAAGGGACAGATGGCTTAGGCTTAAGTCTCAGCACTTGCTCTGTGACACATCTGCATCTTTAATCCTCCTACTGTCCACATGTACGAGCGGAGAGCACCTTTAAGCATTTAACAGCAACCTAATTGGCTGCCTTATTGTGCATTATGAAAGATTATGCAACTATTCAGATTTTTTTGCTCCTTTTCCGAGCCTGGATATGAGTAGGGTTTTGATGTCTTTGTGAGAACACAGGTGGGTTAAAGTACAAGGTCCTTGTCAGTGCTAGCTTGCCCTGAAAAAAAGATTGAAGATTGTTATTGTATTGTCAGTTCTTCCACGTGAAACGTTGCCTGGCCAGCCATCCACTCCTATGTATCTGTTCAAAAGCAGGAAGTTTGCCACCAGCCAATAAAAAATCAATCAATCAATCAATCCAGTCACAGACCACGTTGTCACAACAGGAAGACCGAATCAACAACAAGCAAACTATTTTCTTAAATGTACTTAACAAGAACGTACCTGCGCAATATCTTCTGTAAGACAATTTTTTTTGTTGTCGCCGTCTTTCTAAAGTGTTTTCATCCCGTTCCAAACGTACATTGGTTGGGACAGCCGTTGTGCATTCGTGTTGAATTCTTCTACGCTGCGACTGAACAGTTGCTGTTGACTCCTTGTATCCTTCAGTGTTTGCGGCAAAAACGTCACAGATCGTGCACATCTTTCTCCGCTCTTCCAGACGATGCATCGTAAAACCACGAACGTCCTTGTTGACAAAATACGCTGCATGCTGTTTATGTCATATCCGGCTTTTCTCTGATTAATACGCTTGTCAATAACACCTATTACAAAGTCGAAGAAATCACCCCTGATCCCAGATGCTTTTCTTTGTAAAGAAAAGGATAAGCGTGTATTCTGGCTGGTTAGCCTACATAAAGCATGCTCTCAAACTGTCTTTTTTTTAGATTCCAGGTTAGATTCCAGTGTCCTTGAGGGCTTGGTGTGGACCATAGTTTGTGAATGCAAACTGAAGTAGAGGGAGGAAAGAGAGTTCGGTGGTGTTCTTGAGTTTGCTGGCCCTGGTCAGTTGAGGGGCAAGGATGATCTTCTCAGCGGCTCTCACTATGCCTGTTTTTGTTACGAGCTTTTGGGCACTGACAAAGAGAAACTATATTTGCTGTTCGAGAGACAGTTGTATGCGGCACCTGCAAACAACCCTTCTAGGACAAATAAAGTTTTTTGAATCTGATAAAAATGCAAATATCACCCACGATTTGAAGAGAAAGTCCTATATGAAATGTGGCTCGTGTGCATATAGCTTGCACTCCAATCTTTAATGTGTTTTATGCCACTCTCTCCATCTCCTCTATACCATGTTTAAAACCTATACTTCAATGCATTATAGCCCATCGCTCACCTTTCCCCCTTCCCATTTGTGTCTGACAACACTCTTTTGCCGCAAACTACAAGGCAATTTGTGTCCCAAATTAAATTGAGCTGCTTATAATCCACTTTCGTCTCAAAGCTTCTTCTGAGGCCCATTCTGTCGGCCAAATCAATTACTTCTCATTCCGCGCTCCGCTGTGTAGTTTTGAGGGCCATTACGCCGCCCGACTATGGAGCTTTTTATTTTTTTAGCGGCACGCGGTATAGTGGGAGAGGGCGGACATGTTGTCAAAGCGGAACGCAAGCAAAGAAATCTGTTTATTTTATTTGTTTCATGCCAAAAGCTGCCTGTGTCTACAAGATAAGAGTGGCATTTGCAAGTTCGACTCACATTGTGGACCCGAGCAATCAGACAGCTCCTCTTTTGTTCATTACAAGGCTCTGAGAAAATGTCTGCGAAATTCTGCATTGCCCTGCGCCGACTACCCAGGAAGAGCACCACATTGATAATGGGCTTTTAAAAAATGTGGAGCACAGTTTTTAGTTCCCTCTATGACGCAACAAAATGCAGGAAACACAGATTACTCAACGGGCTATATGCACACGAGCGTCTCGTGACTTCTGAGTGGATCCTCAGGAGGCGGTTCTCTTCCTGTCTCTGTTATTTTCCCCATGAGTTAGTAGCAGAGTCTTGTCTATGAAAATAAATAGCTCAAGATTACATAGCAGGCAGTGAGTTACTGGTGGACAGTCACTAGTATCATGTTAACCTCCGCCTTAACCAAGCGCATTTTCGCCAGTTCAGCTTTACCCTGGTACTCTGTTTTCGACACTTTCTTCAATGTCAATGTCAATGTCAACTTTATTTATATAGCACATTTAAAAAAAGCTACAGATTCTGCCCAAAGTGCTGTACAACAAACATTATAAAGTGCAATTAATTAGTAAAAAGACAATTACAAGATACACAAACATTAAACAACAATAATAAATGAGACCTGCTCAGCTTGTGTTGAAGGCCAGAGCAAAAAGGTGAATTTTCAATAATGACTTAAAAACATGACTAGACTGGGCCATTTTAACATTTAACGGAAGGCTGTTCGAGAGTCTCGGAGTCGCTACGGCAAAAGCCCGGTCTCCTCTGGTTTTACGCTTAGATTTTGGCACCTCCAGAGTCATTTGATTGGAGGATCTCAATGATCGACCTGGATCCCAAAACAACAAAAGCTCTGAAAGGTCGGGTGGAGCCACCCCATTCAGACATTTAAAAACCATCAAGAATATCTTAAATTGAATCCTAAAGCTGACTGGAAGCCAGTGCAGAGAAGCCAACTCAGGAGTTATGTGCTCACGTTTCCTTGTGCTCGTGAGCAAACGCACTGCTGTGTTTTGAACTAACTGCAGGCGACAGATGGAACTTTGATCAAGCCCACAGTACAGAGAGTTACAATAATCTAAGTGACACGTATAAAAGCATGAATGACATGCTCCAGGTCGGCATGAGGCAAATAGGGTTTGACTTTGCTGAGCAAACGCAGCTGAAAAAATCTATTTTTGACGACTGAAATTATTTGTCTGTTAAATTTAAATGAACTGTCCAAACAACCCCAAGATTCCTAGCAGACTCCTAGCAAACTTCAAGTAACTTTCAGATTTGGGTAAAGCCAAACTGGAGAAATTGTGCTTGGTTCATGTGGGGAGAGAGGTTAAAAGAGGTTAAGAGGTTAAAATCATCACATCAGGAGCAAAGAATTCACTGGAGGAAACTTCCTGCTCATCACGGTAAGTGTTTTTGTCTTGAAGCTAATGGCTAACTCTAAATAAAAATAAAAAAAGCAACACAATTTTGAACGAGCCGCTCAATAAATAATCAGCCTTTCTTTAGTATAAATACTTATTAGTTATTTAATTTTTATGGTGTTGTTTTTTATACTAGCCGTTAGCTCTGAGATAAAGCCTACCTTAATAAACACAGACTTTTCCTGCAATCAAGTATTTACATCCAATGTAATATTTTTAACATGTAGCCAGTGACTTCCCATCAGTATTTCACTGTCAGTGATGTTTTCTTGAACTATTCGTTGATTTGTGCAAGACATCGCTAATCCTTATTGGGAAAATAGCGAGAGAGGAAGGACTGTCGCACTCAGATGTCATTGTTATTTGTGTGCATAGAGCCTACTGCTTGAATGAAGCAAAGTACCGTCTAGGCAACAATATAATATTGTTGGAAGCTTCTAAAAATCCATTAATTTGCTCTGGTTTCCTAAAAGTCGTACATATTGCTAGACTGAAAAACCAAGCCGTTATTATTTGCAATCAAGTCAAATGACAAACCATAACACTCGGACAAAGCGCCTGATCCTCTTATCATAATCAGCAGTATGAATATTTCACTACATTGCCCACAACAGATGGTTCTTATGGTGCGTTCAGGTGCATATCGCGGTGCGTTCGGCGGCAGATGGCTGCCCGTACCTGTTAGCTCCTTGCAGTCTGTGTGGATGTTTGCATGTGTAGCTTTGGCAGGTCAATGATGTAGTCAGTCGTGTTGCTGTCATCGCTACAAGAAAGGAGCGCTCCATCTCTGTCTGCGTCGAGCTCCTCGTGTTTCACTGTCTCAGAGTTTAACAAGGAATCCTGGCTCCACATGACTGCCTTAGGGGAATAGTCAAAAATCATTTCTTAAAGCAGGGGTATTGTGCTTTTTACTTGGTGATGGTTTCATATGGATCTTGATCAATAGCTTACATTTTGGGGCCCTACTAATTAATGGAGGGTGGACCCATTTACTGTCAAAAACAGTTCACACAGAAGTGAATAGGTCTGGATTGGCCATCGGGAACACCGGGAGTTTTTATTCATTTTAGACAAATTTATGCAAAGAAGGCGCATGTTGGGAGTTGTCAGGTGACTTGCCCTCCGGCCCCTCATTGTCAGTGTGCACAGTTTGGAAACACTTCTGGTTTCCATTGAAAGGATTTGCAACGTTTTTGCCTTTTCTGGATTTCTATTCTCACTCTACACCTCCCTAACTCCGTGGTGATTTTTAACATTTCATTACTGAAATCTACAGTGTGAGCTTAGCTTGAATTCGGCAGAAACAACATGCAGCTATTGTCCTGTGTTTTGTAGCTTATATTGTTTTTGCACAAGGGCTTACTGTATTGCTAATGGCCTCAACTATTGCAATGAAAATGACTGATTATTTTAGAGAGTCGGTCTTGACGCAAAACTCCTTGGCCAATTTTTTCTGCCAGTCCAGCCCTGGAAGTGGAACATAATAATCTCAGTCTTGGTCCTGCCCCACTGATTGAGAACAACTATTCATTTGCCACTGTCAGACTGGTGGTTAGAGCTACACTGTCTCCCCCCCCGATTTTACAGGCCATTTAATTTGTCTTCATAGGCCCAAATGACATGTCCACCTTCTGGGCCCTGACCCCCTATTGGAGAATGTAGTTCGCTCACCTTATCAATCTGCCGCTATTCACAAAGACACTTCAGTATTTCAAATTCTAGGCTAATGAAAGGCCTTAGCTAAATGTCATGTCCACCCTCTGTTCTATGACCCACAGGTTGGGAACTACTGATTTAAAACAAACCTGACTGGAGATATATATATATATATATATATATATATATATATATATATATATATATATATATATACTGTATATATATATATATATATATTATCCTACCATTGATGGTAATTAGTTTTAAACCAGCACATTTAGAGAACTGAGGGGCAGTGACTGAAAATAACTGGGCCGCCCTCATCTCAGAGCCGCTGGAATCAGCTCCCCTTTGAGATGAAAACAGACACTGTGCTCACCTCTATCGGCCAAACTGCAGTCCAGATCTAACTGCCCTCTGCTAGACACAATGAGGAGAGAGTCTCTATTCAGCACGGCTCGGTGGAAGTACTCGCCTTCTCACATGTCTACTCTTCTCAGCACACGGCAGGGGTTTCCACTTAATAAAGAACCGCAGTTGTTGTGGGCGTTGTGTTGGGCACGCTAGAATACACATTACTGAAGGAAAAAATGAAAAGTTATGTAAGCCGCGATGAGAGCAATGTTGGCAAATAATGCATTTGATGGAGTTTATGGAATAATTCAGAGGTGCTAAAGCAAATACTACAGAAAAAAAAGCTAAAAGACGAACTATGAAGCTACATGCTAATGTTATGCTAACACCGGCTAAAGTTATGCAAACGGCAGCTATTATTGGCAAAATTACCTTTTTCAACATCAGTATGAGGTTGTGAAATATATCTGTATGACTTGCCTGTTTTAGAGAGGGCTGTCCTCACTCCTCTGGCCAATCAGAGGCCAGCGTCTGTTCATGTCACATTAGTATCAGTTCCGTGCACTTTGGCCATGGTCCGAAGTCATTCCCAAAACTTGTATCTGGCCTGGTCAGTGGGGATGGTCACCTAACAGGGTAGACCGGGCACTGGGCTGGGTAGGGCCTGCCAGTGGAAACAGGACTTGTGTGTGGTTGATACAGCACCACATAGCAAACATGAGGCGACCACTGCATACAGTAGGACACGGGAGACAGCCGAGTGGTAGAATATGGACGAGAGTCGAGATGCACCCACGCCTCTGGACTGACGGGGAAAGCTGCAAGGTCCCTCCTAAGCATATTGTTGATGTTTGTAATGCATGTTTTTCTGTAGCACTCTTGAGTTGAAAAGTGTGTTATGAATAAAATGTTATTATTACCATCCACTTCAGCTGACTGCTCCACTTTGATGTTATGTGTAGCAAGGTTCAGGTGGAGAGTGACAGAGAAAGCGCTCATTATCAGTCTGCTGTTGTATCAATGCTTTGATAAACAAACAACAACAAAAAGTCAGTGATTTGACTGAGATACAGGGCCCTTGCAGCTCCAGGGCCCAACACAACTTGCGTAGTTTTTGTGATGGAAGAACCTGCTCTGTCTGTCCCTTTAAGACCCTCCTCCTCCCACCCCCATCAAAACAAACATCGATGCCTCTCACGGCTTCACGGATGTAGCTACAGTTGGGCATCAGTGTTAGCATCACAAGATACTGCTGTTTCTGTTGTTGTAGTAAAGTTTTTGTGGGTAACAGTGGCTGATTAGATTGACTTTCACGTTTCATTCACTAAACCCCAGTATATTTGCTTACTGTATGCCTCTTTGTTATGCAGGGATTAAAATCAGTTGGTTAAGACAAGGCAATTTGTTGTTTATTTCCAATATGGAAAGAGAAACGTTTCATCCAAATGCAGGTGCTGTATATTTCCCCGTCCCTCCGCTTGACTTCAGCTGCTTCTGTGGTCAATTTTTAGCCTTTTTCCCCTTTTAGATTATATTTCCTGAGCAGTTCTATTCCCGGACTTTTGTGGTGAGACTTTCGGAGGAAACTCCTTGAGGTCACTGTGACTTTGGCAAGTGGAATGGACACTGTCAGCGTGTTAACTACGCAACTATGGCAATGGCATTTCCATACAAAGGTTTATTTAATGACGGCTGATGATCACTTGGTATTATGTCATAGACAGGACATGGAGTGCATCTTTTGCTTTGCTGCAGTGCAAATTTTATTCAAATTTAAGATAGACATTTGAATTCAGAATCTTGATTTGATTTATGTTGAGTACGTGTTTTTTCTACTGTATTTATTGCACAAGCTATTTTCAAGAAAAATTGTTTTCATTATTTTAACTAAGTGCAATTTTGTTATTTCACTCCATTGACAAATTTAATCCTAACATTGGTTTCTAGATCAGACGAAAAGTACTTCATTTCAATGGAATAGAAATGTTCTGAATGTTTAAAAAAAAAAAAATGTATACAGACCATATCATGCTGTATCACCGGGAAATGTAAACGTTTATTGCATTGATTACGGGGGTATGCGTCAGTGATGGGCAGGTTGATCTGAAATGAGCCTGGAACCTGTGGTCACCCGCGGTTACGAGTCATCCAAAAATATTTTTATGATATTCTGGTCGCGGTCGGTCGGGTTGTTTGAAATAAAAATGGCAATTAAACCTTTGTAATTTATATAGTACTAGACACAGACACGCGGGTCGGGTACAATATTTTAGTTGAAAACGTCGGTCGGGTGCGGGTTGTTTATACATTGACCCAAACTAACAACTTTATACTCTGATAACGTTTGCATTTCAATCGAATTTTTATATTTTATCTGCTTTTCTATACAATGATTTATACTTGGGAACAAGCAAAATGTGCTTCTGAAGTGGCACAAAATGTCTATGAAGAAATCACTCATCCCATACTGTGCCATATTGAAACATTGCGCTCAACTTTTTGAATAATCCCACGACAAGAGTGTGAGATGTGTCTTTAAAAAGTCACTTTTGGTAGACTTTAATCTACCCTTCAGGCTCTCGCTCCTAATCTGAGCGCTTTCTTTAATCTGTGAGTGTCTGTAGGCTGTGGCTGTATGAGATGTAAGAGAAGGAACAGAATGGGACACGCTGACTACATCACAGCAGGAGGACAAGTACTTGTAGTATTTGAAGTATTTGTTGAAGGTGTGTTAGCGGAATTGGTGGAACTCCGGCTGGAGGTCGCAGCATGAGGAGCCGCAGTTGTTGTAGTAGAAGGGTCATATTTGTAATACCAGTTTTAGGATCGAGAAAGTAGTCGCAGTAGTCAGAGTTGGCCAGTAACTAAGTATTGGAGTCTGTGTAGCCTCTCAGTTGTACAGGAGTTGTCCATCTTCAATGAAGGTTCTTGAGTCGTCTTCTGTACTCTGTAGTTGAAGTGTAAGACGTTTCGCCTCATCCAAAAGGTATAGTCAGCGACACTAAAGTTTCCAGCTCAGATCTGGTCTTTATCTTGTCAGCGATCTGAGCTGGACACTTTAATGTCGCTGACGATGAGAGGAAAAACATGCTACACTTCAACTATAGAGTACAGAAGATGACTTGAGAACCTTCATTTAAGTATTGGAGTAGCACTTTTGTTGAGAACTTATTACTTTTACTCCACTACTTTGGACTGATATTAAACTATATGACTTTCTACTTCACTACATTTCTCCAAAGTTTAAAAAAAAAGAAAAGTATAAATTAGCAGCATATTTGGTCTCTTTTAAAAGTCTTCTCAGTGTACAAATGTCATTTGTTTATTTGGTCGGGACAGTGCATGTTAATGAATATACAGTATATGGATACATGCATGTAAACTCGCCACGCCAAATTGTTGCCATGGGCTAATTTCCATTTGTTGTCCCCACTCAGGCTCTCAAACACGCTCTCTTTTATTGTGGTCTATTGTACATGTTTTTAGTGGGTGCTTTGCAAACATAGACATATTATTAATAGACCGTCAATACTCACTCCTCCCCGTTTACCATAATGACCACGTTCGAGGGGGAAATCATGGCGGATTTACAGACTCCTCCTCCCCAGCTCTGACGAAGCATGTTCCTAAAAAGGGCATAAGGGCGGGATCTTCACTGTAGACTCGGCCCTTGCGTGACGTGTAGCTCGCGCAGCTCCAATGCTAACAGTCCGACCCCCGTTAAGTAGGAGATTTCTAAAATGTATCCTACCATAACCACCCCGGGGCCTCTGATTGTGTCTAACCCAGCGTAATCACAGGAAGAATATCTAGCTGTAGACAGTTCCAAAAAATTAGGCACCGGGCATTAAAGTTATTTTTAACGTGTCTAAAGTCCAATGCATTCCAATGGGGGCCTAGCGGCTATATGGCGGTACTACAGCAATGGTGGAGCAATGGCGGCCTCCAGTGTCGTCGTCGCAAAGCAGAGCAGCCAGCGGCCATTGATTGCAACCTCATTTTGAAATGTTTGCCCCCTCAGTTTTAATGGCGAGAAATTTGCACCCTTTTGAAACTCAAATGCACCCTCAGTCAGTTTGTTCTGGAGCCGGCGCTGTAGTGGAAACCGGAGTACCCGGAGGAAACCTACGCAAACACGGGGAGAATATGCAAACTCCACACAGAAAGGCCCCGTCCAGGTGGGAATCGTACCCCAGACCGTCTTGCTGTGAAGCACGAGCTCAAACCGCTGCGCCACCGCGTTGCAATGACTTATGACAAAGAAGAAAGTTTGTCCCCGTCGTGTTGCCAAACAGGAGTTGAATTTGGACGCAACCTTTATGTTCTTAAAACCACAAAGTTAGTATTCACAACACTTTTCTAAACTGACTTTTACTCTCTACTTTGAATACCTAAATCGTTTTGTTTTTTGTTTTTTACAAATAAGTAATAAATCGACTTTTATTTGGGTAATGTTTGGTCAAGTCAAATGAAGTACTTTGACACCAGTGGTTGTTGTAATAGAAGAAGTATTGGTAGTTTAGGTAGTTGTTGTAGTAATAGTCATACTGAAATTTTGGAGTAAAGTTTGGCTAAGTCTAAAGTATTTCTCTGCCAATTTATCATGTTCACTGCAGGAGTAATTTTTTCACTTTTTTTTTTTTAATTTTCATCTTCTGACAACAAGTTGCGACCCCTCCATTCTGACATCAGCGCCCGATCTGTAATATAAATAAGGTTATTAGTGCCACCGGTTTCGGTCGTCAATAATAGAGCCGTCTGAAGCTGTTGCCTAGAAACCCTCAGAACAATGGTCCATAAAACAGCCATTAACCACAAACCCGTCATGTAGAACGCTTTAGCATCTGCATCGAGAGAGAAACAACACTTAATGGAGCAGTAACATGGTTTGAGACAAAATGTGACTTATCTTTCCAACAACACAGATAAATGCAACGTTGTGATGTCTTCGAAAACAGAATATAATATGGGGGGGGAAAAAGCAGCTGTAGTTAGTCAATTAAAATATGTTGTCATTATTAACACTGACTAACAGTAGAACTATGTTTGTATAACTACAAGCATTGAGACACATACAGTACATTATTTTAGGTTGTACTACAAAATAATCACATGGCTAAGGTGTGTGAAGTTGTTAACCCTAATCGCAATACTGGTCAGAAAAATCGAAATTATATTTTTATTTTCTATGTTCATAAGGCTTGTGCACACAGTCTTCCGATGTCAGCGGTGTGGGTTTGAGTCCTGGTGCCGACAGTTTGCTAAATGTGTCGTCACACCTTTTACCAAAGACTAACATGTCAAAATTATACCTTCGGGCCAAAAAAACTTAAAAATTGCAAAAGTCTCGTAAAAGAATTGGAGCTTCAGTGCTGCTTCAATCTGGTTCAACACTGGCATATTATGGACTTTATGATTGCTCCTTCTCATAAACACGACTGAAGCACCAACACGAGCAAAACGGCCTCTTTGCACAAACAACGTGATATTGGTTGGTTCATCGCTAAAATAAACAACTAAACTAAACTAAACTAAATGGACAAATGAGGGAAATGCAGCACATTTATTTCTCACATAGGTTTACATTGCAAAAGTAAGGACCAGCAAACATCCGTGGTATACTGTAGCACCTCCCCGCTCCAAGAGGTCAAACAAAGGTAATGCACTGAAACGCTCTGGACAATGGGACTCACATTGAGCCAACAAAACGCTTTGACACAGTGAACCACGACTCACAGAGTGAAGCCGATTTCAAGACAGCGACACTTTGGTCACGTGACCAGCTGCTAGTGAAACAGGTTACAGCGCAGTGCTTCAAAGAAATCTGCTTCAGGAGGAGCAATACAAGATCCAGAGCTCCAGTAATAGTTTCCCATCACTACCTAAAATATATATTTCCAAAATAATGCAGAAAAATATCCAAGTATTTTGATACTCGTATTCTTGTACTCTTTCTTCTAATTGTAAAAGGTTTTCCATCATAGAGAAGGGCTATTTGAGTTGTCAGTTGTTTTCTTAAACCTCAATGGTATCAAGCTACCAAAGCCATATAACCAATCTATGCAAACTCACCTCTTTGTAAACTAGATCTTATTATAAAACTGATATAAATCTCTCATTAATGTTGTGTTTGTTATGTTGTCCAGTGTTGTGTGCAGTGCTGTACATTACATCTCGCAACTTTATCTATCTATCTGTCTGTCTGTCTGTCTGTCTATACCGCTTTTATACAGTTATTATAAAACTGATATAGATCTCTAATTCTACCACTCGCTAAGAACCTCATCTCATTTGATTTCCACACACATGGGGCTCTGGCAGCCGAGTCCTGGCTTGCATTGTCGAATGCAGCTAATTGCTATCATTAGCCAGCCTTTTACTGCATGTTGTTGGGACACATTAGCGTTGTTTTGCTCCATCCAAAGCTAGCAAAGAGGGGGCTGCCCAGTGTCAATGGGAGACGGTAATGAGTTTATTGGAAGGGAATCGCAGGCTCTTGTGAATTGTTGGCCTTTCTGTCGACCAAACGCTAGCTGTGAATGGCTGCTTGGATGCGTTAGCTAAACCGGACATTGTTTATGCGCGTACAGGAAATCCTCCAAGGGGTTGTAGTCAATGAGGCGAGCATTTGTTTAACATAATCATTCTGGTTTAACGCTGCGTCCCCTGGCCCGGCGACAAGGCCTGTAATAAAAATCCCAATATGCACGTTGGGATAGGGATATCTCTGCCAGCTGTCAATGCGCCAGTCGAAGATTAATAATGACAACCACAGGGGACATTATTCAGGGGGGCTGCCAAGTTTATACAAAACATTATCCCAAAAACTCTCTATTAATTGTTGTTTTAGCTGGGACACATATTTATTTATTTTTCATTTCATTTCTGTAGACAACAATTAGGAGAGATTTTACATAAGTGAGTCTTCAATGAAGGTTCTTGAGTCGTCTTCTGTACTCTGTAGTTGAAGTCTCGAACGTTTCGGCTCTCATCCAAAAGGTTTCGTCAGCACAGGATGAGATCACATAAGTGAGATGCAATAGTCTGTTGAGCGGATAAACGTTTGATGCATAGACCATTACTGACCGTTGCAGGTTACAAAGACAATCTATAATTCTATGTAGGAAGCTTCTCAACGTGTCAGTGTTGAACTGTGACAGCGGCACAAAAAATAAATAAATAAACGGTAAGTCCTAACACGCTTACGGTTCCGAAATTATACGCAAAAGTCTGCAACATGAAACATAGAAAATAGGTGTACAAACTTGTGATCGATTTTCACCGCGATTTTTCTCCGTTCCCCAGAGGCCTTGGAAGTTGTGGGAGGGCTCATTTCAAAGCTCTCGCTATAACTTGCGGTTCTGGAGAAATCGGCCTTTTCATTGACCGATAGCCATTATTGAAAATACCCAAATAAAAATACTGGCTCCCAGAAAGGAAATGACCATATTTGAATTACAGCGTCATCTCTCTACCAAATAGCTCAATTTGAGTTTGGTGACATGAAAACTAAACTGTAAAAAGAGAAAGAACAAAACCTCTCAACAGTGACCGCTGCATGAAAAAAAAATCTGTTTTCACCTGCCGTGTCTCGGCTTAGACTGTCAATTTTGTTGGCAAAACATCTCCCTGGGGTATAGGTTTTGAATTCCGGTGAAAATGTAGGTTGTCCTCCTTCATTCCCCATCAAAGAAAATCCCCACTGTCTGTTCGGCTCCAGTACGGAGTTTGCATGTGCTCTTCTGGTAGACTTTTTGTGTTCAAGGCTACTATTACCTGCTGACTTTAGAAAGCTTTGAGGTACAGTACACTGAGAACCTTTTTTTCTTAATCACTTCTATGCAGTGAAATTGCTTCTGATTTCACTGCCACATACACACACAAAGAGGTGCTCGGAGCTGGAAATTGAGCCAAATGAGAGTAAATGATCTTCTGACAGCTGTGAGAGTATAGAGTATTCTATAAACTCGGCGGCAGTGAGTTTATGGAGTGATTATTCTGTACCTGACAAAGGATTAGGCCGGTGTTTTAAGCATCTTTTGAACTAGAAAATAAAAGAACATCCAGCCCTTGGTATATCTGCTTTAATGATTTAAAGAAGGGTGTATTATGCCTTTAGAAACCCTATATATGACCTATGTTTTGGCCTACTTAGGAGATAATATCAACAAAGTGATTATGAAAAATAATGTTTACTAGAATGGTACGAGCTCAGACCTACCTGCAGTAGTAGTAGTTGCAGTTGGAGACAGTGAATGATTTGCTGTCAGTAACTTTATAGCCAACAGCTCAGCATGCAGTCTGTCACATTCTATTTAAATGTGTAACTTTTGAAATGTTAACAAAAAAGACTTTGATATGATCTTCAACAAATGGATATTCTTGTTTTCCCCCCCAATTCTTCTATAGACAAGCATCCTCTCGTATCTGTCTCTTATAGCCACCCTCCGCCCGTGACGTGCACTTGATGTTGAAGCATAGTGTCAGAGGAGCAAAGGCGGCGCAGATGAATGTATGGGAGATGTTAAAGGCATCGGTGTCAGAGAAAACTGAAAACAAAAGCTGCAGAAAGTGAAGACAGAAAGCACCATCGGCCGCCATGGATTTTTCTTTTTATCCAATTCTTTGCGATCCATCTGCGTGTTGCAAAGGTGGGCAGTTTGTCGATATTTTGTAGAGACATTGCAGAAGCGGAGAATCAAAGACGCCGTTCCCTACATGTCTCCGATTGTGTATTTTAAAAGATGCCAAAATTCAATAACCATAAAAGGCCAACAACACAATGGCAGTAAACTTTCTTGTAGCCATCAGTCTGCTACACTAACCTTTCGCTCTGTAGGCAAACTGCTCTACATTCTGAACTACTGCAGCTCCAATCCAGTGGGTGAACTTATTGTACATGTTTAAAGTCTGGAAACCAAAGTCTAAGCGCATAATTTTCATTCTAAATAGAAGCCGTAACATTGCGGACTGGCAAAAACAAATAACAAATTCCGTTCCTCAACGTTGACACTCATTTGGCTTCTGCTGGCAAGCTGTGACATCATCCGCAAACCCTCTGTTGGTCGACTCAACCCACTGTGCCACCCGTTTAAATGTAATGTACCGTATTCACTTCGAACGTTGTCGTTTTTATTTCTCGATACAATTCAAATTCGACAAAACTCCTCTCGGAACCTGCATTTCTTGCTGACAGATGGTAATGCTGCGGTGACCAACTCTAAATTGGCACCATTCGCGGGGACCCAACTTGTAAATTCACCCAGAGTGCCGCTGCGGAGAAGATGCACCGCTAGCAGTTCCAGGTGGCTCCGATGGACAGTGGACATTTGCCGCTAATTGGTTTCATTATTAATGCAGCAAGACACTCGGGCAGCTGTGTCCCAGACTTGTCCTCCGCTGGGACCATCCCGCACAGAGAATGGACAAATCAATGGGCCTAGAGCTGGACGGCACCTGCTCCTGCCCCCTTCCACACCGCCCGCCTGACACCCCAGTTATATTGAAACAAATGAGCGCTTGCATTAACCGCTCAAAGGTGGAGGGACAAATACATGTTTATGAGCCTGTCAGGTAACTTTGGATGATGACGGATGAGGAGAAATGTTCAACCTTTTTGTCAAATTTGGGTGTTATTCTGTAAAAAAAACAAAAAGGTTGTTTTGGCAGAGTGGGCTCAGCTGTGGTAGACTCAGATTCGATAAAGGGATGAGCAAGAAGAGGGAATAATATGAAAATAAACAATGAGTCAGGGGCTGCACTTGAATAAATGAGAGGCTACGAGCAGTGGTTATGTAAAATGTAGCTGTTTGTGTTCTTGGCTGAGGTTTTGAATTGCAATGTTTTATGTTTCTTTACCAAGAAAGTCCCACTAAGACTAAAGGCCTGGCGCAGGCTTCTGGCGAATTTAGATTGTCCGAGTGTCGGAGCTATGTGCTTTGCGCCTTCGCCACTTATGAGAGGGCGTCACAAGAGGAGGTGACTGCTCTGATGGGAGCACCGCATGATAGGCTCTCACAGGTCGCGAGCTAAATAATGTTTCGGCCCTCGCTTGGCCATAAACAAGAAACAAAACAAATGCAAAAAAAATTCTTTCGAAAATCAGCCTGGTTTCTTTTTTTGTGAGTAACCCAGCGTTATGTCAGGAGGAATATGTAGCCATAGAAAGTGTTTAAAAAAAATAGAAACCAGGCGTTAAAGTTGTTTTTAACGTGTCTAAAGTCCAATGCTTTTCAATGGGGGCCTAGCGGCTATATGGAGGTACTACAGCAATGGCGGAGCAATGGCGGCCTCCAGTGTTGCGGTCATAAAGCAGAGCAGCCAGCGGCCATTGGTCTCCACCCCAGTACTTCCCACTTAAATAAGCTAAGTCTGGAGTGGCAAGATCACAAAGTGCGCTCCTGCTAAGCGCAAAATGTTACGCTATAGTCTGCATTTTGAGACACAAGATCAGGCCCATTGGGTTCGTGAATAAGCATCGTCAGAGGAGTCACCTGACATGCAAACATGTCTCTCATTGGTTCTTGTTCATAGGTGTGGGTTTCTTGACAGATTTACAACTTCCAGTTGACTCACACTGGGGAAACAAGATGCCGATTCAACACACGGAAATTGGAACATGAAAAGGAGAAGAAGGAGACAACAAGACGACTAACCACACCCGGAAAGCAAAAATCAACACATGAAAATCTCAAGTCTGCAATATCTGACCACTGTGAAAGGAAAATCATACTAATGGACTTTGACAGCGCGAGGATTGTGGGGGAAGGAGGACCACAAATACAAAGGCTGGATCCTGGATGCTATTGAGATCAGGAATGGGATACACTTCTCTAGAGACAGCACATGGCGGGAAGCGTCGCTACCCTACTTTCCTCATAAGATCACAAATAGTTGAGAGACTTGCGGTGCCTGGCATTATTGAAAGATTTAATGAATCAGTATATGAACCGCCATCCAAATGGGAAATCTCTATGCAGCATATACAGTTTCAGCCATTGTTTTTGTTTGCCCTTCTTGGCCAGACTTTCAATATAATCTCAGAAATAAAAGGCATGCGTTATAACTAGATCCAAGTATTAAGAATAAGTAATATTCTTAGATTAGTAGATGCGAAACGTTGGCTTCTTTTGACACGGCAAAGTCCCGCAGACTTTGTTTTAGCTCCTCTTTCTCGCTTTCTTTTCCCACACATTTAGCATGGATTGACCGACCTTGTATTCCACCATTACTGCTCCGTCATGGACCCCACAGGCAAACAGCTTCAGGAGCAGTAAGCCTTGCGCAAACTATTGAGCTAATTCTCCAACCTCAAAGTCACGCACATCATACAAGATTGGGGGGGGAAGAGACAAGACACTGCAAACCTTTGTGTCTGTGAATCATTTCCGAAACAATTTGTCAAATGTATTTGCCGGGTAATGGAAGCAAACAGCGGCAGGATTGTTTAAAATTGCCGTGTGATTACAAGAAAAGCATCTCAGCGGGAGGAAGAAAATGAGTAATTAACAACTAATCAAATATGTAGCTGCTGTTTGCGCTCGATATTTTTTGAGGAAGTGTGAACCGTGGTGACTGCTACACTTTTACCTTGATAGTTTCGACAGAATTTGGATCATTTTGCACCAGATTAGTTGGAGTATTGTATGTAAAAGAGATAGGTCTGTTGTCTTGGTGGTGTCTGGAAGTTGCAAAGGAAAACGACGCAAGGTTTTAGGAAAAGGGAAAAGTGAGTACGCATAATTGGCTGAGCGTTTCAAATTCAGCCGATGTGGTGGCAACACAGTTTTCTCGCTTCCGTCAGTCTACCCCAGGGCAAGTGAAGGATTAAGCAGTGTTGTTTCTGGCAGCCGTCTTAGTTTTAGTCTTAGTTTTGGTCCTTTGGGTGAAAAAAAAACCTATTGTCATCTCGTAAATAAACACTCGCAAACGTCTCGCTGTGTAGAGCCATTTTTAGCTTTGTCCCCTTTACGCTATCGTCATGTAAAAAGGAGGATCAACGAAACAGCTTTGCCTTCATCATCGTTTGCAAATAAACAAACGCCTTTGAGTGTTCACAAAAGTGCTTAATAAAACCTATGCATCATTAATTTGTTACAAACCGGGCCTCCATCTTAACTAAAAGGGACATTTACTGTAATGATAAAGGAAATGAACACCCTACGGACATGCACTTCAGACAGGCACAATTTCTTTCCATTCATACATTTTTTAGTCCATGATTTTTCTGAAACTTTTTCCCAGGAGGGTTCTGGCCCCACAAGGGATCCTATTGAACATATTTTTAGCGGTAAGGGAAACCGTATGAATCCTACTCCGACAGGGAGAACATGCAAACTCCACTCAGAAAAGACTCCAACCAACCCTGGAATGAACTTGTTTAGTGGAGATTTTAAACTCACCCTAAGTGGTTGATAAAACGTCAAAAATGGTAAATGGACTCAACTTATATAGCGCTTTTCTACCTTTATCAGACCCAAAGCGCTTTACAGTAAGGAACCAGTCACCCATTCACTCTCTCATTCATACACCAGTGTGAACCACAGCCACAAAAGCCACAGTGACTCTTCTTTAGATATGGGACAATAAGTTCACCGTCAGGAGTACCTATCCAGCTAGCTATTGTGCATAGTTTAGGTTGATGCTAGGACCCAAAGTCTGTTGGGTAAGATTCCATTCACTTTCCCTTCAGTTATCAGTATTTTGACTTCAAGAACTAACGTTTTCACTTTGTACGGTATTCAAGAACACGCTCTGCAGCCCCTCTTCTCAAATGTCATCTGCAGGTGTTTGCGTTGGCTTGTGCGCCTCTTGATTAAAATGCCACTTTTGTTTGCCTGCGAGCTCTGCTTTTGGCTGTAAGCTCCTCTCACACGTGAGCCGTTTGAGGGTTAGTCGGGGCTTCTCGGAATCATGCATCTTTGTGCTTTCGCAGTGGAATTCATCGAGTGGTTATTAAAATGATGGAAGTGGCGAGACACAGTGAAGTTATAGACCACTGTTACAGAAAATCAAAAGTTTGTGGTTTGCATTTTATTGTATGTGGACATGAAAAACTGGAGAAGGGTTGTAATATTGCAAGCGGATGCTGGATGAGGAGAACAAATTCGTGGGAGGAAGAAATAATACGCACATTACAGTCGACTTTGCATATTTATTTGAGAGGCGAAAGAGTCATTGTGTTCGAATGAATTATCCAAAGCGTATAAGTAAAAAATATGTTTTGTTGATGCTGTAAAAATGGGTTGTGCAGACTTTCTTTCTTCTGCTACCACGCAAGTCAAAGTTTCAGTTCTATATATTAGAACTAAAATTGATTACTACTACTTCCACAATATCTACAGTGCCTGACTTCAAGTAAATGCTTCGCTTCATCACTCTGCTTCCACTTTGTCCGTTTGGAGACCTTGATCTCACAAGCCTCGCCTCATAACACCAAATCTTTCAAATACGGGCAACCTAAAGAGTATCTTTCTTACTTCACTCTTTCTATTTGACGCTATATTTCTCGAGTGCACTTATAGCAGAAGTGGGGAAAGATTACTTCGAGGTGGAGTGTGCTGCTTTGACCTCTACCTCCACAGCTCCTCATCCTCAGAAAGGTCCCGTCTCCTGGCTTCAACTCAAAAGCTCGGTCCATTAGTTACGCTCCGATAAAGAGACTAACTTAAAGAGAATCCAGCCACGGAGGAGGTGACCTGTGAACTTCTCCTGCTGAGGTATGGACACTCAAAGGCACGGCTTAGCGATAAATCACTACAAAAACTGTAATCTCTAAGTCAAGTCTTTTGCATTGTTTACCTGGCTACTTGACATTTTAACCGGAAAATAAGGAAGAGAAAGAAGGGGGACCAGTAGATGAGGGAGGCTCTGATCTTGTTTGAACTTGGAAACTAAGTTTGTTCGGGTCCCGGCAATGCCAGGCTGGGAAAGCGTCTGGGAACACCAGGTAGATTGGATTTCAGATTGGATTACCATTGGGTCAATACAGAACCTTAGCGTGGCCAGTCAGACTACACTCTTTCCTTATTGTATGCCAAGATGTTTAGTCTGGAACACGGTTTTCTCTTCGACAGATGGTCTAATTAATAAGAGAAACCTGTGGTTCGTCTGTACCAAAACAAAGCTTACAAAACTTATCAGAGTAAATGATTTGCTGGTCCAAGACTAAGATTTGCAGTCTTCCATGTGTCAATCAATCAACCAATCATTCATTCAATCGCTTTTCACACATTTAATGTAATACAAAGGGGGTCATTTACTCAGCGATTGCTCATGTGCAAAGCGAGTAGCACGTGCTGAAGTGGATCAGTAGCAGAGTCATTCAACATGCCAACAAAATAACAATTTTCAGCTTGCACCCACTATTTAGCACCTGCCTTGATAAATGACCCCCAAAGTGCTTTACAGATTTAAAAACATTTCTTCACACTCACCTCCTCCCACAAAAACAAACACATTGTCCCATTCACACTCGCCCCATCCACCTCCCCAGAGACATACCATACAAGTCACACACAAGTCTCCCTCAGGGCAGCTGTGGCTATATACAGAGCTTGCAACACAATATTGAGCTTCCGGTGCAAAGACTAATGCATTGTTATAACAATTATTATAAAGAATAGACTTGTGACTTAATTTTCAGGCTAACAAGCTGAGAATAATTGATAACAAGTAGCAACACAAGACTTAAAGCAGTACTAAGTAACTTAACTTTAAGTAACTTAAAAAAATCCTTTTCGTAGTCCCTCTGGGGGTAATACAGTGTTAATGGGATGATTGGGGTGTCTTTCATCTCCCCCTGGTGTCTCTGACCAGAAAACCACAATTGCCACCGGGTCGGAGCACCAATACACACTAATGGAATGACAAAGAAGAAGCTAACAGGCTAACAGGCAAAGCTAACTGCGGGCTAGCACCACTTAAACAGTATTTACAGCCATGTTTTAGTGAAAAAAAATGATCTCTATTGTGTAATTGGATGTGCAATATCCCTCTCTCCCTTTGTCTTTTTTGTTAGCGTAGTATTTACTCTTATGGACAATTAATAAGTAAATAAAACGCAACATGCTACGACACCTGCAGTTGTGCTTATGTCCTCTAGGGGCATGAGTTACTAACTTCTGCTTTAATTTAAAATCATAAGGAACTAGTTTATGTAGGTTCTAGAGCAATATGACAGTGACATGTCCTGCCAAATTCAGACTTTTCTGATGCTCCAATGGTAGTAAATATCTATTATTTGTAACATAGACTAGGGTTGGGCAGCCACTATCTCAAGAGCCACAAGCAGCTTTTTAAATGTCCCTTTAGAGATTTGATGGAAAAAAGTAAAGCAATAAAGTGTATTTGTATAAGTTGAGAAAGAATGAAGGCAGTGACTTTATTTTTCAAAATTTCCAGGTTAGACCCTCCCAATAACCCATGTATTTCCTTCTAATTCTATCGTTGCAGTTTGAAAGATTTGTACTTTTAATTAATTAATTTATCATATCCTTTCAACAAAGAAACATCATGCACGTAAAAACAATGGTCATTTTTGTAAAGACTGGTATTGGAATTGTCTTGGAATCGAATCTTAATTGGATCAAGCTTGTATCACACATAACTACTTTACATCAACTGTATGTATTTGACACAGTCATCTAAAAAGGCTATTTCTGAACGGATCCAATCCATCATCATTTGACTGTCAAATAATCTCATCCTAAGCGAATGGTACGTTTTTATATTCTTTGAACTCTTGATATATTAATGCCACTAAAGACCTGTCTAGACTTCTAATAACATGAATAAAAAATAAACTGCGAGCCTTTCAGTGAATGTTAAAAACCAGCATCACATGAAAACAACCAAATGACCATGGAGAGCATTTGTCGGGCAGCTTCATCTCAAGGCTATTGCAGCAGAACGAAGGTCATGCCCTGTTAACATGTTTGCTCATACGTTTCCGTTGCACTGGACACGCTCAAGGCAACACATCCGTCTGCGCGCGCTCACCTCCCCTGCAGTGTGGAGGCTCAGACGGCGCTGGTTATAAGGTTAGCTGTGAAAAAAAAGAAAGTTAATTAAAAGGTGGTTTGAGAGTTCATAAATTTCACAAAGTGGAGGAGTCTTAATGTTTGTAAATGAGGCAGGGAGGTCCTATCTCGCCAGCGGAGTATTTGCAGAGAAAGACCAAGGGCTGGAAGAAGCGTTTCGTTGAAGCAAAAGGAAAATGCGCAGTGAGATGTCAAGTCAGTTTTCTTACCTGAATGTCTACAACTTTCACATTATACTTAATGTTTTGTCCATTCTATTGCGTCAATACTTTAACATAAATCTAAACTTTCAAAGAGTCCAGAGAAGCTAGTGGCAAAAATAAAAAAAATAAAAAAAGTTATTTATATGAGTACGGAGTCTATTTATAATGATTAAATCGGGCCGGTTCAGGTGCCAGATGGAACCCCCACAGTGAAGGAGGTGCAGGCTGTTTTTAACTGGGGGCTGGTCTCATTTGTCCCAGATACAACACCAGATACTGTAAAGGGTAGTGAGAGGAAGTTAAGGCCATATTGCGCAACATTTCATCGAAATGACATATTTGCTGCGTAGTTTCAATTGAACACTGTTTCAATAAAGAATAAGAATGAGGAAAAGAAATAGTCCATGCGGCTATAGTGAAGAGCTAAATAATACTGTATATATGTTGATCATAAGAGCATGCGCTTAGATAGTGAGATTGTATTCATGTAATTGTTGTAACCTGGCATCGTAAGACCTGAAATGTTACACTGTGATTTTAGACATCAAAACCTCTATCCCTTTCTGAAATTATAATATAAAAGAAAAACATTTACGCTCTCTCTGTATAATGACATTGTTTGATGGTTATTTCTGTTTCTGTGGCGCTTGTTCCAAGCTTAGAGTATGTTCAGGCCAAAGGGTCAAATACTGTTGTAGCGAAGTGACAGCTGACAGGGTCACACCGGCCGCAGGGTCAGGGTTTAGAGGTTGCGACTTCAGCTGGTAGCTTTTTGCTGGCAGTCTCAGTGTTTACACATAGCACCAGCTCCATGGGCTCGGGCCTGTCAGCAGCTGGGCAAGTCACTCTGATGCAGTGTGGGCAGGGCATGTCTACTGAATAATTATACAGTCATTCTACAGTCATTATTATCACATTGCTAAACAATTATACAGTGCATAGTGTCTGCAATAGCAAAGTAGTTCAACAGCCAATAAAAGAGCACTCAACTTTGTGAGCCAGCCATGCTCGTGCTTGAAAATCTGCCTTGTGCGTAAATGCAACACATTATACTTTGCAGCTCTTTTCTGATATTCCTAAAAGTTCATACCGATTTCTGTTATAGCCACAGCTGCCCTGGGGCACTGCTCACCTTCCGACTAATCTTTACCAATTTGATGGATACGTGTCCAGCACAGCGGTGCAGCGGTTAGTGCTCTTACTTCACAGCGAGAAGGAACTGAGTAGGAACTTCCTGTGTAGAGTTTTGTTCTCCATGTGTCTGCCTTTCCAAAATGAACTATGAGCACAGGACATACATACAGTATGATAGATATCATTGGTTCATATCATAAGGATGAATGGGGAAGTTCATCCATTCATATTTTATTACAATGTGTGGGGGAAATGTATTTAGTAAGACATGGATTATACCACACAATTATGTGCACATCTCCAGCCTTGCCAATTTGTGTTCCTCGTGCTGCTTTGCCATTTATCAAAAAACCTCTTCCCTAAATCAATTTTACAGTCTCTAAACAGCCTCCGTGGATATTAATGACCTGTGTGCTGGAACATGTCTTTGGGACATCTTCTTATTAGAGAGGTTACTGTTCCCTCATTAAACCAACCACAGGGAGCTTAATTACTCCTCTCAGAACCAAACGGCTTCTCTATCTTTTTTATTTCAACCGTGTCCAGGATCATGGCCACACACATTGGCATGTCCCCGTCTATTCATAATTACATTTTCTCCCCCGGACAACATATTTTTCATCCTTGCTCCGCTCAAATTATATAGATCTGTGTAGTTTGATGTGATGATTTAGCGTTCGCTGCATTCGACCCATCCTTTAAAGCCAGTTTTGAAACATCTTTTTGTTTTGGAACCATATGCATTTTATGCGGCCCAACAAAAACATACTCTGTGGAGCTTTGATATTTACCATGAGCTTTGAAGACAAATTGGTTATGAAATTTCCGGCCCAGTCATCTCCCCGTCACATCTAAATGGACTGACAGTAAATGCCAGTGTGATCAAAGATATGCGGCTAATCCTTTCAGCCCCTTTGATATGTGTTTATATAAAGCCAGAGCCGACGGTGACGCTAGCTCCAAATGTCACTTTTTCCTCTGAAAAAACAACATAAAGTGTTCCGGGAGTCGAAATATGAGTCACTGTGCGTTCGAGAGAGATGCAGATACCAAAAGGGACAGGTTTGTGGGGAAACATGTTGGATTGTTCACTCCCAGTGGGTGAGATTACTTACAACTTTTATGTGATTGTAATGAAGTAATTTTTTATTGATTTATATAGCGCCTTAACAACATCCAAAAGGTGCACAAGGGGCTTTACAGAGAATAAAAACAACACAGACTAAAGAAAAGACAGGTGGCAGGATTAGGTGTCAAATGCCTGTCTGAATAAATATGTCTTTAGCTCTGATTTAAAGACGGATAGTTTAGTGATAGAACGCAACTTAGATGGAAGAGCATTCCAGAGCTTGGGAGCAAAGATTAAAAACGCTTGATCGCCCCACTTCTTGTAGTACGACCTGGGGACCATCAGCGATGTAAAGTCAGAAGAGTGCAGGGCCCTGACAGGACGATGGACAGTCAGCAGCTCAGTGGGATGAGCTGGACTCAGGCCGTTGATGGCTTTGAAAGCAAACAGGAGGACCTTGAATTGGACCCTGAACTGGATCAGGAGCCAGTGAATTTTCTGCAAAATGGGGGTAATGTGAGCATGCTTTGGAGTCTTGGTGAGCATACGAGCTGCAACCAGAGACTGGTTCATGCCAATGTAAGGGCGTTGCAATAATCCAGTCTTGAGCTAATGAAGGCGTGGATGGCAGAAAGGGCTTGAATAGCCAGGAGTCTGAGCTATAAGAAGCTTGCCTTCACCACTGCACTGACCTGCTTGTTGAACTTAATGGAGCTGTCAAAAGTGAACCCTAAGTTCCGGACAGTTGGTGTTGACGGGCCAAAGCAGGGCGTGTTGTGGGGCGAGTCAGGGCTCAAAATGATGTATTCCGTCTTTCTTTTGTTGAGGTGGAGAAAGTCATCAGAGAGACAGTTTTTGATGTCCGGAGGCAGCTGTGGAGAGAATCCAGTGCAGATGTAACACCCGGGATCACAGGGAGGTAAAGTTGTAGATTAGTGTACAGATGAAAGCTGATGTTACCTGAGTGAACAGAATGGGTCCAAGAATAGAGCCTTGCGGCACACCTGAGGATAGAGGAGCTATTGCGGATGAGACGTCGTTGAGCGCCTCAGAGAAAGTCCGGTTTGAAATTTTGTCTTCTGCATTTGACCCGCAACCATACAGAGGATAGTGAAAGTCTACACACCCCTACACTTTACCCACATTTTGTTATGTTACAACCTCATTCAAAAATGGATTACATTTGTTTTGTTTGTTGTTCTAATTGATCTAAACACAATACCCCATAAAGACAAAGTGAAAAAAGTTTTTGAGAATGTTTTGCAAATGTTAAAAAAAAAAAAAAAACTGCAGCACTTCACCAATGTGATTTTATGGTAGAGATGGTTGTCCGTCTGTAGGTTCTCCCATTTCCTATTTAGCAAAGACTGTGTATACTTATGCTCATACAATATTTCAGTTTTATTTTTAATAAAATTGTAAAGCATTCTATAAAACCTTTTTTCACTTTGTCATTATGGGGTATGTAGATTGATTAGAAAAATAAATAAATAAAATTAATTTTGGAATGAAGCTGTTACAGCGTGCAGACTTGCACTATCCACTGTACATATCTCCCTTGTGCACTGAGCAACTGCAATGCATCAAGTGAAAATATTTTTTGAAATGAAGTTAAAACACAGTTGGTTGAAAATAAGCTTTTGCATTTGACCCGGGAGCAGTGGGCGATTGCAATGAACTAAATAGCACTGGAAAATGTGTGAACTAAAGCTTGTATGCTTATTTGGGGAAATTGTTGATTGCATTTGACCCCATCATACTTTGACCCAGGTGAGTCCACTGTATTCTTTGCGTTTGACCCATCTTGAAGTTGGTTCAGAAGCAGTTAACAACCACCGTTCCTAAGTACACATATGGAGGATATGATTAAGATTTGTTCCTGTGACAAAATGTGACCCAACCTGCATTTCAGCTATGGATCATCAGTAACAAACAGGGCTGGGAACCATCATGTGAAGTAAGGTTAAGTTACTGCACACTTTAATGAGAAGTTTGCTTTTTGCATTTGACCTGGATCTTTTGTCAATTTGTTGTTTATTTGTAGAGTTCATGTCATGAGTACCTGCAGGGTTGAGTTGTATTGGCGTGTGGTCCTGATAGGGGACAAAAGTTTCCAGAGAGCAAGTATTTCATCAGTAACATGTTCTCCCCAGCGGTGACTGTGAGGAGCTTGTTAGCTGCAGACCTCTGTGACCCCCGCGTCCCAGAGAAACTGCAAATGACTGTCCTCCATTTTGTTGTTTCAATTGCATTGTCATTCCTGTAACAAGCCATTAACCTTCTTGAGGGGGTTAAGAGCACAACAGTTGACCATTGATTGCAATCACAGCTTTTGCGTGTGTGTTTCTCTATTGAATTGATTTGAATTTACAAGTGCAGTGCAGCTAAAAACTGTTTATATTATGATGTGAAAATAACAATACCCGGGACTAGTGATGGGACGAATCTTCTCTTTTGAACAGCTCTTTGACGTGAACGGTTAGAACGGGATCTCTTTTTATACAACTTTGCTCAAATGTAACTGGAAAACAGCATAGGAGCAGAGCCTATGCCACGAGTGAAAGGTATTTGCACTAAAAATGATTTGCTTTTCATTACACGAATTTCAAAGTTTGCAATGAATCCGGCTGTAAACTTTTGTAATGTTAACCAAACTGTGTACTTTTGAACTAACAGTGCCTCGGACAATATAGCTATGTTCAGGCAGCAGGATGAAGCGACCCATGAATTCCGATTTTGTTTGCCTCTATACGACCTGTATCTGATCTTTTCATGACAGTCTGAACGACACAGATCTGATGTTTTCAAATGCGACCCAGGCCGCTTGGATATGTCCTAAATCCGATATGTATCTGATCTTTTGCCATGTGACATCAGGCTGAACGGCCAGGTCGCATTTATCCGACACATGTCATTGATGCTCTTCAAATACCATTCATTCTGCATAGTAGACGGGAGTGGACAGGAAAACACTTGTTATAAATGAAGTCAGCGTGAGTAAAGCTACTCACCTCTCTCCGCGGCTGGACTCCACAGCGGCACGTTTCTCGTTAAAGACATCGCTTTCTCTGCTCCACAAAAGAAGTCTCTCTTCCTACTTTAAATTATTGCGTAATTGACTCTGTTAACTTCCCAGAACTTGACTATAGCCAGATCCGCGGCGCTGTTTCATGAGCCCTCTACTGCGCAACACATTCAAGCTGAATTCCGTTCAGACAGGAGATCACATACAGGTCGCATTTGAAAGTAATATCATAGAATATCCCTGCAAAAAAATCTGAAAGGGTCGCCTCATGGGAAGGTTGGTGGTTCAAATCACCTTAACCGTTGTGTTCTTGGGCGGCACACTTCACTCACCTTGAGTGCCTAATAAAGGTGGAAAAGCGCTGCATAAATTGAGCCTATTTTCCATAAAGCCTTATACACTATCCCCCCGGGACGTTCATGCTATGGAGCTTGCATCGTCTCCATTATTACATGCACAGAAGGTAAAACATCTTGCTCTTGCTCAAAATCCTGGCACACGATCTGATGAAGGGTCCCCTAAATTAGGAGAACACCTGGCACATCAGCCGTTGAAGCTGCCCAAATCACATTGGCCCCATGGCTCCTCCTGCAGGTGGTGGGTCCACAGAAGGACGGCCTCATGGTTCTAACCGGGCCTGTTGGTCTCTCATAAGGGGCTTCTGAACCGCTCTTTGTTTGACCCGTCAGCTAGGACCTGTTTGCCATGGGAGACCCTACCAGGGGCACAAAGCCCCCGAGCCCAGAATCATTCGGGCGCTCAAACCCCTCTGCACGGTAAGGTGGCGGTTCAAGAACGGGGGAAGTAATAATAGCGTAATAGTATTTATTATTTTTTGTAAAGTACCTCCTTTCCAGATCTCAGCAACTAATCAGAGTCTAGTATCCTCCCGCGTTGACCAATGAGACGCACTCAAAATCGCAGATTGTAGGTGGCAGAGGTGGGAAGTAACGAATTACTTGTACTTAAGTAGATTTTTCAGGTATCTGTACTTTACTTGAGTATTTATTTTTTTTGCGACTTTTTACTTTTACTCCTTACTTTTAAAACACAAGTATCTGTACTTTCTACTCCTTACATTTAAAAAAATCAGGTCGTTACTTTTAAAATCTCCAAAGGTGAGCGGAAACACGACGTAAACAACGTAAACACTCGGACCAACAAGCGCTGAAAAACAGGAAGCTACAGGACGCAAGCTAGTCAAGCACATGGATAGTCACGCCGTGTTTGTTGTGACTGTGAATGAGTCGGTATGGAGGAAAGTGAGCAGGACAGCGTCATCGAGGATGATACCGCAGACACCGAAAGACAAGAAACACGGCACCCATGGCCTTACCTGAAAGAACCTTTTGTTGTTGTTGGCTATAAAAATGATTCGTGGCGGATGCAGTGCGTCCGTCCTGTGCTTGCCCAAAAAACACGAACTTTTAGCATTCAAGAATTCACTATCCAATCTGAAGAAGCACATTCAGGTTTGTTATTTAGCTTTCGTATTGTTGTTACTAGTATACGTTTGATTAATTCTGGAGGTTTTAAAATGATATAAGTGTTAGTAATGCTTTGGGAACACTATATTAGTTTGTTAGAAAGAAAGCTGGTGCTAGCTTGTAGTCTGCCACACTAGCTGTAACTTATGTCAGACTGAGTAAAAAAAGAAAAAAAGAATTTGAAGGTCAAAACATGATTATTATTTTTTTGAGGAGAAAAATATTGATTTACTTTTTACTTTTTTACTTAAGTACATTTAAGAGTATGTACTTTTACTTAAGTAAAGCAGAGGTTGCAGTACTTTTACTTTAGTAGTTTTGTGCACAAGTATTAGTACGTTAGTACGCTATATCATGCAAAATCGACTTTTAGGAGATTTTAGCCATGTTGTTATGCTATTTCCTTATCAAAAACACCCCCAGAGCGGTTTTTGGCTTCATTCACACAGTTCTAAGTAATCCTCCTGAATCCTGCTCTCTGAGCAGCTGCTCTGCCCTCTCCTGGTAAACGACTGAGCTGTTCAGTTGTGTCGTCACGAAGGAACGGAGGCTAAACAAACGCACCCACAGCCGGAGGATCCATGGATCCGAGCAGAAGTGTTGTTTTTGAAGACGGAGCTCTTTCTAACGTTCTTTTTTCTTACCCAACGATAATGTCACGGATGCGCGTTTGGCTACGAGAGGAACAGGACTATTCGACCTTCCTAAAGAAGAGTGCACTCGCCAGAAGTTGGAATTTCTTTCCGGGATTCAGCTACTATATCAACCAACCTGATGGATGCTTGGTGAACCTTGGCCAGAATCAAAGTGGATTAACTTTTATAACCAACGCGATCCCATAACCCGATGGGGAAGCCAGGCTGAGCGGTGAGTCAATCAAAACATGTGTTAGCCATTTATTAAACTGTTGCACATGTCAACTCCTTATAACTGCATTATGTGAAGTAACTTCACTTTTTGAAGCGATATTTATATTTATAATACTGTAAATGTAAAATGAGCGGAGAGAGGGGCGGAGTTAACTGAATCGAAGCGTCTTGTCATCTGGGTAGGGAAATACCCCCCACAATTTTTTATTTTTTTTCTCAAAAATGAGTACTCCATAGTGATAGAGGTACAATATATCATATAAATGCCTATACTTTACTTTGGAATGGCTAAAATAGCATGATACAGGTCCTTTAAGTACTGAACACTAGTGCTTTTGACATCTCTGGTAGGTGGTACAGTGAGACGTGGACACAGATTTAAAATAGAACTGTCGTACAACCAAAGACGAGCTACGCCCGACATCAGGCAGTGTCTGATCATTTGGAAGGCTAGTTGCAGAGTGAGCCATCCTCTCGCTGCAACGAGGAGCTTTGTCAAGTGTCTCGTCAACACTGCACGCCGCCAGAGTCAAAGCGACAGAAGCCAGGCATGAGCGGGTCTGACTCCGCACAGTGGAGACGAGAGCCGCTCACGATTTTACAATCCCCTCGTCGTACAATGTGACATCTAATAATCTAATAGGAGCTTTCTGCTTGAAGAGGGGAGGAATTTGAATGTTTACTTTCCAATCTCTTCACAGTCTACGCTAACAAAAAACCTAAGAGATTTTGTGATATATTGTGGCTGCTTGCTATTTTGGGAAGGATATATTGCCCCGTCCGAGTCTCTTCCTGTTGACTAAGATGTCTTCTCCCAATTGCCGACACCTCTGGACACGCTTAACTCGTGCTGTTTTAACTGAATCGTTATAAATACACAAGTGTAATTACAGTTGCAAGACGCGTAATGAAATGTTATATAAAATTGTCCCGCCCTTAATTAAGACCTCTAATTGCGTTTGCTTACGGTGCCTACAGTTTGACTTTGCCATAGACTCTCCCAAACTCCTTGACCTTCAGCTGCGACGCCCCATGTATTATTTATGAAAAGCTAAAGTCAGATTTGCGCAGAGCCGGACACCCGCTGTGGCTGAATTGATCTATCACGGCCGAGGACGTGGCAGAGGAGCGCAGGCTGATTCATACTGACGTTTCCCCATCTCCCACAGAGCGCCCCCTGCTGGTTCCACCGCAGAAACCCACACACATCTCAAGCACCATAAGGCCTTCAACAGTGCTTGGAAACACACTGTGTCGTTCTGAATTGTTGGTGTTGAATTGGCCCACTCTTTTGTATTCTTTCTTTCTTTCTTTCTTTCTTTCTTTCTTGTTTATTGTTTGTTGTGTTGTTCATTTTGTTATGACCTTCACTACTTACATGTTGTCAGGTCTGTATGGCAGTGTTCTTTTGGCAGCCCTCTTAGTTTTAGTCTTTTGGACGAAAATGCTTTCAGTTTTGGTCACATTTGAGTCATTTCTAAATGTGATAGTTTTAGTCCTGCTTTAACAAAAACTCAGTGTTTTGGTCAAGGTTGATTCAGTTTCATTATAAAAAGTAAGTATTTCAACAAATTTGATAGGCAAGCGGGCTATTGAAAATAAGTACTGGAAATTGGGATGAAGGTAGACAGGCTGTACTAAGCTTTCAAATTCCACCACAAAAGGCAGAAGTGTAATTGTGAACATGAATTTTCTGATTGTAACGTGCGAGGGGTGCGTCAGCGTAATGATATCGTTATAGTTTTCCTGGATGAAAACAACACAGCTGTATGGATACTCGCCACCACCAGAGTTGAATTATGGTTCATGTAGCGCTTGTAAAAGTGCAATACAAATCCAAGTAATAATATGATTTGTGCCATCTTTATAGTTTTAGTCTGGGTATGTCGAGTTTATGCCAATTTTGTTACTGGCTTTCTGGCTTTTATACATTAAACTAAAGTATTTGGAGTCTTGCCGTCAGAGGAGATTGCACTTTCGATCTGTGCCAAATACATCTGAAACAGTTTCACCTACCAGGCTGTCAAGAAGCTGAACTCTCCGCTTTCTCTCCCTCCGCTGTGGATACTGCTATGTATATAATGTTAGCTATTTGTGCACCAAGAGTATGAGAGTAACACAGTTTCAGTTCCCTGCATGTGCTTTACATGTGATGATAAAGCAAACTGAACCGAATTTGCGCTTGACTTTTCTCAATAGTCTTCTCCTGTCTATGCCCCGTCAGAGCCGTGCAGTGGGGAGCAGGGGCAGCCGGGTTAAGTGCCTTGTTGAAAGCCACATGAAGCAGATAAACTGCAAAGTCACACTGGGATTTTGACATTTTCTGTAACTGGGACACTGCTTGATAAGATTAGAGTGTGCTTTCGTACTTCGTATGTATTATTTGTTGTAGAAAGGGAAAGCATCGTAGCAGGAATTGGTAGCCGTCTTCCTCTCAAAGCTTCAATGAAAACAGATACTGTACCCTCATATTGATAAGGCACTAAATCCCATTAACGCACACATTTCTCAAAAACAGGACTTTGCTATCAAAACCTTGAACACAATTCATGGTTTGAACACAATTACACTTTTTTTTTCTTTCAGAGACAGAAAACAATTTCACTCATAGCATGATCCGAAAAGTGAACACTAGAGGTTGACCAATATGGGGCAATGCCGATTTTTTGGGGGGGGATTTTTATCAGCCGATGCCGATATGCTCGGATGATATTTTTGACCGATATATTTGGCCGATTTCTCCAAATGTCTGGTCTATAATCCTGTAAAAACATAAATACTTGGCCACTTCAGCAGTTGATTAGTTGCTGCTAGTAATAGCATGCTGCTGTTATTATTAGCATATTGTTGCTAGCCACGGCATTTTGCACGGCGATCAAAAATACAATTGCAGAGGTTAAAACTAACTCAGTGATTTAATTCTCCAGGTTCTGTACTTCAAAATGACATACAGCATGCCCATATGGACTGACTGATTATCATTGCGATCTTTCTCTGTTCCCCTGAGGCGTAGGAAGTTGTGGGAGGACTCGTTTTAAAGCCCTGACTTCACTCTTTCCAATGCAAACCCCTTTCGGTCCCGGAGATATCGGCTTTTATCGGCGCTAGATCGGCCAATAGCCGATATTGTAAAATACACAAATACCTAAATATATAGAAATAATTTTTACATTGTTATAGACTGCTGAGTCCTAATAAATAAAACTGTGTGGCGTTAAGGGATATCTGTGCAATGTAATAGGTGTCTTTATCATTTGTTAAAAGGCTGTGATCTAAAACGAATAAAGAAAGCAACTTGTTTTTGACTCCACCCAAAGCACCTAGTTGCACCCAGACACAGGGAGGATACAAATTTCTCACAATAAGGCCTTGGGAATTAAAGTCAATGCCATCTTGCTGCGAGGCATTAGAAAGCTAACCACAAAATGAATGGCATATACCGAAAAATAAGGCCCAGTCTGGTTGTTGAATTGAACCGCGGACCTTCTTGATGTGAAGCAAGAGTGCTCTCCATCGCAATTATAATTTGTTGTCAGCAAGTGTTTAATATATCTGTGGAACACCTGTTGAGGTGATAAAAACACAAGTCTAATTTTAGCTCAGTGTTAAAACTAATTAACACTAAATTCACATCATATATCAGGTGGCTGCACGTATACAGCTCTAACATTATTATGAAATGCTAATGTGTGTATTTTGTGATGCTGTGATCGCTATTAATCTGTCACACTACTGCATGTCTTCGTGTCCTTTAGCAAAGCAATTCAACCACTTTGCAAGATAATAATAATAATAACTTTGTATACTTAATACACAATTTGCTGCTGTTGCCGTTGGATCCCAATACAAATGAAAAGGGAAGCCAGGCGCAATGCTAACGTATGGCGAGGTATGATTTGTCCTTTTCATTACATTTATATACAGTCATTTCTCCATCATTAACATCTTACAAGATGGTTAGGATGGTGTTTAGTGGCCATTGGATGTGTGTCAAGCTCGGGGGACACTTTTTTAAGGTCTGTACATTCATTAATTATTTCTAACTACTGTAGGCTTTGACCTCACCTAAATGTGGTCAATTAGTTGGTAACAGCTGTAAACATCTGGATCATTCATAATTTGTGATGTTTGATGGCTAATGCTAACAGATATAAGGAAAATACTTTGAGCAGGCTAATGGACTCTAACGCCGCTTCTCCTTTTTATTTCTATGGATACTGATGGTAAAGCTTCATACTACTATGAAGTTCAACATCTTTTCTATCAGAAAATCTAAACTTGCATTGAATTTTTTTTTTTTCATAAAGGTGTCCAAAAGTGGTAACAATACTCTTAAACATCACATGTGAGTAATGCTGGTCAGGAGAAAGTATTTGAATATGGCCAAAACTCATTCAACATTTGTAGATTTTACTTTTACAGATTTCTTCTCCCATACAGTGCATCTGAGATTTTTGCAGAATCAAACTTGATATGAGTAATGTGTTTGTTCCACAATGTTGTGATGAAAAACTGGCAAAGCAGCAGAAAAAACATAAAGTACTTGGCATTGTTTTAAAAAACGAAACAAATAAAACATCTCAATAGCAGTTTCCAGTTATTTTGTTTTCAAAATAGTTTCTCAGCAGCTGAAAATATGCTAATGCATTCTTCTGGTAAACCTCCAAAGAAATGTATTCTGCATAACAACTGCTAGTGGGATGTGCAAAAGCCAATTCAATATTTTAAATTGAGTTAATATTTTCACCTCTTTATTTCTCAGAGGACGTTTCACCAGCACCAAATGTTTTTTCACATGAGTTCCAGACTAAAAAGTTTGTATTGATTCTGCTTTATGTGGCTGCGGCAAAATGGAGCAAAGGATCATAGGCTGTTGTAATCCAGTCGCTACATTCCTTTCTGTGCTAGTGATACCAGAGTTTCATGGTTTCTTCACAAAAGGTGGCAGCCACATACATTACATTTCAAAGCACATTTTCTCAATATTATTATTGCTTTGATCACACTCTTACAACATCTCTACCACCTACTAGGGCTGCACGATTTTGACAAAAAACCTTTTTGCGATTTTTCAGCCAAATATTGCGATTAGTTATTTTTATATTTGATACATTTAAATGCATTAACTGCTAAAATGACGAGTGAAGAAAGTCATTTTACTTTTGGTAAAACAACATATTCTGCTCAAATTGCCCCACATTTGAACAATACACATGTGACTAAAATAAGTCTGGGATGGAATTACAAAGCGTCTTTAGAATAGAAGAGAACATCCATCACTCAAATGCAGAAACCTCAGCCTTTTGAGGTCCGGTTATTGCAGTTGTCAAAACCTCGATTGCGGTTCGATATCGATAAGCTTTGCAGCCCGAGAAGACACCACATTTCACATTTTCTAACAATACTATGAGGGTAACAGCAAAGTAAAATGTGCAGGAGTGCTGCTTGGACTTACTGGTTCTTTCAAAATGTCTCACTCTGGTGCTCTTCAGCTCAGGAATCAGCAAATGACTTTAAAAAGATACAAAACTGATGCACTCAAAGAAAAACTAAAGGGCCTTTATTGCAGCAGGGCCATTTGATTAAAACACTGCCTACGCGTTTCAGCCCTATTGGGCCTTCGTCAGGGCAATACTTTGGGTTTTTAGAGGGATTTTTCTACCCTAGCCTGACTTATTAAGGCTTGTTAACATAGAAAAAAGGCTAAATTGATATGTTTACAGATTTTGCAATAAATTTTTTTTTGTCATTATCTAAACTACAAGTTTCCAATTGATATCTCTTAATTATTTTTCCCTCTATCCACCTGCAGTGCTTTGCTGAAATATCCAATGTGTGGACTCTACCTCACAGTAAAGGGATTTGCAAGGTTTTCTCGGCCCTCCCTCGCGTCTGACGGGAGCAGTATTTGGATGAATCTCCTCTGTCGGCGTGATTGTGAATAAGTGGAAGCGCTGGGTGAATTTCAGGGTCACCATTAGTTCAAAGGAAGGGCGCTGTCGTCTGCCTGCTCCGCTTCACCTGTCAATACGCTCATGAGAGCAGAAGCAAAAGGCGAAACGGTGTGGCACAGCAAAAGTGTTTTCCCTAAACCAGACAATCATTGGCTTTTGAGACTAAGATGAGCCGGGCCGAGATTCAATACTGAACTATGTTTTCACAAAAATTGGTGAGCTGCACCCATTGACACATGACGATAAAAATGTGCATTTCCAAAATCATACATTTTTAACGCATTTCTAATATCTCAATTCTTCACAGTGATGAGTTTATAAGCACGTTTCACAACTTTCAGCAAGCAATATTCATCACAGTGATGTAAACAACCGCAACAACTAGCCCGCTAGTTCAAGATACTGTAGGCAGATAAATCAGTGCCTACAGGACTCCGCGGGCAATTATTGTGATTGGCCAGGTTAAAATGCCTAATTTTGCAGGCCATTTTCCAAAAAAACAATATATTTTACATCAAAATCCAACTTTTCTTTGCATTTTACAGCAGTTTTAACCAAAGAGACTCCAGGGAATAAGAAAAGATGCTTTGCTTTAAATAGTTGTATCATCTATAACAGATGTGTCATCCATAACATACCTGTCCACAGCTGTGAACAGTGGGAGGAGCAAACAGACACCTTTTTCTAGGAGTTCACACAACTCTGATAAAACACAGCCCTGAACAAGGTTTCCAGGAACAGACCAGATGACGAATGCTTCAGCTCCGGTTCAACAGCACTAACGTCAATGCATCACACGGGAAAAAGAATCTATCTAAATGCACACGCAGCATTTATCAGTCAGATAATCACCTATCGCCAAATTAGCATCCAGAGGCAGAGAAATGAGACTCGGACAGAGGGCGGAAGGAGCACTGCTGTGCTCGCTGTAAAGTCAGACTGAGGCGAGTGAGAGGAGGTCATGGAACAGATGCAATAGTCCTGGCTGAGCCCCTTTTCAGTCTGAATGACTTAACCCCGTAGAGGCGCTGGACACCACTTCCATCCATCCATCCATTTTCTTCCACTTGTCCGTTGCTGGGTCGTGGGGGCAGCCGTTGGAGCTGCCCAAATCACATTGCACCAGCCCCTATGGCTCCTCCTGCAGGTGGTGGGTCCACAGAAGGACGGCCTCATGGTTCTAACCGGGCCTGTTGGTCTCTCATAAGGGGCTTCTGAACCGCTCTTTGTCTGACCCGTCACCTAGGACCTGTTTGCCATGGGAGACCCTACCAGGGGCACGAAGCCCCCGACAACAGAGCCCCCAGGATCATTCGGGCGCTCAAACCCCTCCACCACGTTAAGGTGGCGGTTCCAGGAGGGGACACCACTTCCTATGCACAAATATAACAATTAGAATGGATTTAACTGATCAGAAACTCACTTTAGTTGTGGGAAAGTTGTGGGCTTTTGGAAAAGTTGCAACGCTGTACTTATTTCGCTAAATCCTGGAGGGACTAATAAATTGAGACCAAACGTTTTGCTTTTCTATGTTTTCTTTTTTAAACTTGTGTGTGGTAAAAAAAATAAAAATACAACTTTAAAACATTGTGTTTATCTTTTCCTTTGCACTGCTGTAGGTCGATGCTTGTCATGATCCTTTTCTGTTTTGGTGTTCAGAGGACAGCTACAGTGTTTACCGACTGCCCAGGACACGGCAGGTTTTAGAGAGAGCGGCACATACAGTACACACACACACCTAATCCAACAGGAACAGGCGATTGTGATGTTGCTGTGTAGACCACATTATGACTGAATGAATAAATAAATAAATGTGTAATATATGACTTGAGATCTTAAAGTGGTTATTTGCTTATTTTTATGTTTTGTCAAATCATTAGGTGAAGTTTGTTTACTCATCTGTTGTGTTGATTTCCTAAAGCTCTTTATCCTGAAGTGTGATGTTTACTGCGCAGATGGCCCTTTTATGTTTCCTCTCCTATAAACTATCTCGCTCTGGAGAGACATGAGCAAACACGCTCTTTCAAAGATTACTGCATGATAATTAATGTTTGACGACAGTTCACATTTAATGCGGGTCATTAGCAGCAGAATAGCAGCAGAATTGTAATGTGGCTTGTGTACCTGATCCTTCAATGCTTAAAATATTTGATAAATAAAACTATTTTTCCAATTTTTTTGATTAGCCCTAATGCCTGAATTTAGCTGTCGGAGGCTTATGCCAAAAAATATTAAACATTTATTAAAATTTAAGGGTTAGTCATTATCTATAACTATTTAAGTCAAGGCTTGCTCTTAACCCTCACTTCAACCAAGCACATTTTCTTCAGTTTCAACTTTACCCAAATCTAAAAGCTTCTTGACTGGAGCTTACAGCGTATTGGCCAGTGTAACAACTACAAAACTGAGCTAAGACTTTTCCTTTCGTTGTTGCCAGGTTGGTTGTGTTCTTGATGATTTTTCATCACCTTTTGTGTTGCCTTTTTTATTGCGTTTTTGTCACGTTTTTGTAACTTGTTTGTCACTTTTTGTTTTTGTTTTTTAATGTGTTTTCATCCCTGTTTACGTCTCGTTTTCGAAGCTTTTAGATTTGGGTGATGCCGAACTGAGAAAATGTGCTCGGTTCGGGTGGGGCTTGAGAGGTTAAAAAAACAATATCCCTATCCGATGTTCAGTATTGGTATCCAGGTGTTTTGAGAGTATGAGATTGGATCAGATTTAATGAGATCGGGTCCGATGTACCAAAATATGGTCGTGAACCTGCAGTGACTCCGGTCTGCAGGTTTACCACAGCGCTGCTAATGCTATCGCTAACGGCGGCAGCTTTAACACTCACTGCGGACGCTCTGCCGCCGCTAAAAACATAATAATGCATAACGGCAGAGAAAAGATCCCTGTTACCTTTACAGTGTAGTCAGTTTTTGAAGAATAGCCAGAAACTCAGGCAAAATCGATTCAAGCTTTCAAGCTAGCATTCCCACTTGAAGCTAACACCTTGGGTCTTTGGTCAAAGCGAGCCAAGTAGGTACTGAACTTGACGTCAACAGACCGCTACAGCCACAGATGTTTGATAGTTACAGAATAACGCTGTTGTAAGTGTAACCTGGATAAAATAGGCATAAATAGTAAAACGTACGTAAAGTAAAAGATTATAAATAGTGAAGAGATAAATTCATGTATTTCATAGGTTTACTTTATTAAAAGCCAAGTGCATGTTAAAGTGATAAAAACGTATTTACATTGTTAAAAATATGTTGCTACACAATAGTATTTCATTTATTTTGCTGTACATGTGAAAAGTGTATTTTCCTATTAGAAATAGTCTTTGAAGTGGAACAAGGTGAGAGAGCAACTAGTTAGATCTGGTTCGGCCAGGAGGAAAACAGCATCGTCGAGAGAGTTCGCTCGTTTTATGTACTTTTTTAACCAAGTTGTACCGTGGTTTTTGCTAGGCTGTTTATTTTTTGTTTGAGTAATTAAGTAGTAGGATGCTGTGTAGCTTCAGCTCAAAGCTCCAGGACTGTGTTTTTACCGCTTATTACGTCGTAATAGAGCCGAGGCTAACCCAGCCCGTTCGCTACAAGGACTACTGTAGGCTGCCGTCTCGCTAACCCCGTTAGCTAGTAGAAGATCGTTACCGGACTGGACAACGAAATACAGACCTCAGATAGTCACTTTGAGCGCCCGCGTCGCTCAGAGTACCTCTGGCAACATGGGAAACGAAGACAAGTCGTGGTGGACCGGGTGTGGACCACGCATTTTCATCGCCTTTGTACTGCTGGACCCCCGAGCTGCCCTCAATGGAGACGAGGACGACCAATACGTGGACCAATCTAGTGGGATAAACACGTTTACACAAGGAAATATAAACTAAAACTCTGTTTTAGTTTATATTTGCTCTCTGAGTGAAGCAACCCGTTTTGTTTTTGGGTCTCCACATTCACGAGCATCCATACAGGCCTGTAACGTAGGGTGGATCTTGCCGGCTTTAGGGACTAGTTTATTAGCCAGTAATTGTCTTGTTTGAGTGGAAGATTCATACGGTTGGGAGATTGCTGTGCTATTGACTAAAAATTTAAACCTGCTACTTTTTATTATTTTTGTAATTAAATTGTTAATACTTTTTTATACTTTACCTTGTGTTTGGTGTTAATTTACTTCTAAGTCAGTCGCTTAAGTCCATCTTAGTGTTTAGTGTTAATTTAAAGAATTTAAAGGTATTCCAGAGATCCAAATTATTAGAGAAAAGTAAAAATAATATAGTACGTGAGTACATTGTAAAAAAGAACCCTGAGCTCACTCCGTTAATTGCGTTGAGTAAACAAGGGCTACATAAGCCATGATTTTCACAAACTGCCGATCATTAGCGATAGCCATTGTTAGCTTAAATGTTCATAGTTCGTCTTTCAGTTGCTTCTTACCCTCTCGTCTATGGCTCGGCACTTCTGAATGACTTCATAAACTCCCATCAACAGCTGTATTTGACCACAGTGTTCGCTTCGCAGCAACTATTTATGATCATCTACAACGCTTAAACCACCACAACGTTCAGAAAACCCACTTCTGAAACCTCTCTCACACACACATGTCCAGGCCATTCTAGCCCTTTCATTTCCAAGCCACAATTACTGCTTTCTCTTCTCTTCTCTCCTCTCCTTCCTGTTCCCTTTTCCCATTTCATTACTAATCCACCATTTTCGCCCCCTTCGATTCCAAATGGCGTGGAGACAGGCAGGTGACGGAGAGGCGAGGGTCAGCTCTGCACTAGCTCGCGGTAGTTAATGCATGGATTCTGTTATCAGCAGTCCGGCAGTGCAGCGGCGGCAGCGGAGGAGGAGGAGGGGGGCTGTGAATGCCAGTCCAATTAGTAGGCATACATAGGAATAGGCAGGCCTGTGTGCGTATCTCCACACTGCAGAAGGAACAGGGGATGTGTGTGCCTATAGTACCCCTCCGGTTTGGAACAAAAGTGGCCATTCTTTCCCTAATCACCTCTACCTAGTCATTAAGGCTGGTTTTGTTTGAGTGTGCCTGCTGCTCACTGCCACTGTTGATAAAAAAAAAAGATTTAAAAAAAATGCAGTGAGAAAGAGGGGATACCATTAAGATAGCAAAAAAAGAACACAGTGGGAGCTGTTTTGGATAATTATATTTTTTGGTGTGTTTTGAGCATTTCTATGACAAATTGGATATCACTACACATGACAAAAACTCAACTATGCATCATTAATAGGAAGATTAATGTTTAAAAGTACTTGCTGAGATGTTAGAATAACCCAATTTTAAAGCAATTCTGAGGTTTTATCCATTCCGTCTATCTTGATACTGAGAATAACACTCAGCTTGTCATGGCGATTTTAGCTTGGGCTGCACAGTTTGGGAAAAATAGTGCACCTAATTGCAATTTTTCTGACAAGTATTGCGTTTGTGGTCGCATTATTTTGAGATCAACATTCAGTTCACTCTTTACATTTTAAACATGCCCATTAGGGCTGCACAATATATCTTATGTGTAAAAGTTCAGTTTTAGTTAAACATGTTGTTCAGTTTTACCCCTGTTTTGGTCCTGATGTAGTGTTTTTTTAACTCTTGTTTTGACACTATTTGCTAAAAATCTAGTTACATACGATTGGTGTTGAATTAGAATGGAACATATTGTGTTGAAATGGTTTTGTAAAATATTGCATTAATATCGCAATATTGCACAGTCTTATCGCATATCGCAAGTTATCTCAATATTGTCCTGGAACATTTACATTGGTATTTTGTTTTGATTGCATTAAATAGTGTAGCCCTATTAGCCACAGTATTTTGTATGCCTACAAGCTAATAATGAGTGCGTTTCCATGCGATCGATTATTCAGGTTATTAACAAGCATTTTTAGTTTCCTGGTTTTGTCCGGGACCATGTAAACGCAGTATCCTGGTTTCAGGTTAATGGATGAGCCAATATCCAGGTTATTAGAAACATAGATACTTGCTAGCAACGTACTGGGCATGTGCAAACTTTCAAAACAGATACGGCAAGAGCAGAAACTTTCCTACAGCAATGTAGCTTGTAACTGGGCTTTTAAAGTGTTGTATGTTGGAAAAATAAACAAAGCATCAAAGTAAAATGTTACCCCCAAAAACACTGTTTTGCTCTGCGGTAGCTCCAGTGTCTGTCAGCACTGCTCTTGGACTAAACCGTCATTTTGGGCCTTAGCACAAACCTGCACTGTATTTTTTTCTACTTCTCACATCTGTCGCTGAAGTGCTCTACACGTTTTAAGTGCTTCCTTGGATAGTCATTGTCTCTGGTTTAAAGAAATGTCCAAAATAGCCATTGTGTTTGCAAGATTGCTAAAATGTTTAGCTCCTTACCGTATTTGTTGTTAACCTGGGCGGGGTTAATAACACTCTGGAGAGTAAACAATCAGAAGACTGTAGTTGCTCATGTAAATAGGCATAACGAGGATATGACTAATAACCAGGGTACTCGAGTGCATGTAAACACACTCATCGTAATATAGTAAGTAATATACTAATAAGAATACGTCTTTACATGCGGGAAACAACGGCAGGACGTAAAGGGGTATGGGTTCATTCCTTACACTTTCAAAATTGCAGTATTGACCCATAAATGCTCCGAACGAGGTGAAAATGATCTCCATTTTCTCCTCGTTCTTCTGGTCCCTTAGCAGCCTTTGCTTTTTGATTCTTTCTAAGCCGAGATTAAGTCTAGTAGATCAATACAAAGCACTCAGAGTCCCACATTATCATCTGCCCTGCCTGTGTCTGAATGGAGTACATACGACTACTTTTGAAAGCCATAATCTGAAGCAGGAATTTATGGTCTGAATGTTCACAAAAAAAAACAATAATACACTGTAGTATAGGCTTTTTTCAGCTCATGAACAGGCCTTCAAGAAGAGATCAGACACTGCTGATAACACTGAAATTTAATTAATTTTGTTGGTCCAATCTTTCCCTGACTATTTCACATATACTGTATACGCTAATGAATGCCTATGTATGGAACGGCCGCACATCTATTTGCAACATGACGCTGAGAGATAGTTCAGTCATTCCCAAAGAACCACACAAAAGAACTAACTCCATGCAAAACATTTGTCGGCAAAAAGTTAACACATTTAGACATGAAAATACATTAGCTGGCACAAAAAAAGTTGGCACGAAAATGTTTTTGTTGTACCGTCTTTAGCTTTGATCACAGCACGCATTCGCTGTGGCATTGTTTGAATAAGCTTCAGCAATGTCAAAAATTTAATATATTTTTCACCAAGATCTTGTATTGATGATGAGAGACTGACCACTGCGTAAAGCCTTTTCCACCACATCCCAAAGATTCTCAATGGGCTTAAGATCTGGACAATCCATGTGTGAAAATGATGTTTCATGCTCTTTCATAATGTGAGCCCGGTGAATCCTGGCATTTTCATCTTGGAATATGCCCGTGCCATCAGGGAATATGAATAAAATATGAATTGTAATTTCATGTTAAATTGTATATGCTTGATGTGTAGACCTTTGGGGCCCCCTGCAGTGTCCCCAAATGGCCCAAGAGCCCATTTTGGGGACCGCTGAGAAAGAGACCGTTTTTGTTTTTCTCACCAGAACATAATAAAAGTGGTGGGACTTTAGATGATTATGGCCTTTGTAATTAATTCATCATAATTAATCGCAATTAAGCATCATTTGTTTATTTAGGCGTTGTATTTATTTTTCAGAGGTATTTTAGATGCTTCTTTGTATTTTCCTCCATTTGAACTTATTTTTGTCGAGATGTGAGGCCTGTGTGATCAGTTCAAACACAAGAGCAGTTTGATTTATTTTGGAGAATTATCTTTTTAAATAAGTTATGTCAGCCCTTAACTGAGTGAATAAACAAGTTTGACAGTAAAATAGTTTTGGGTTTACGCAGTGTTTGTCTCTAAGCAACGTCTAAAGGAAACTGAAAATGTGTCTGTGCCACTAAAGTAAAGTGCAATTAATATTTGCAATCACCCTAAACTTTTCGTAATTAATTAACCGGAATTCTTAAAAATAAAAAAAGTCTCGGCCCTACATAATAGATACCATTATAATTAAGATGTTTCTGGATCAAATCCCCTTTAGTATCCTCGGCTTGACTTATGGTGAGGTTTATACTTTACTTCACTTCCTTACTCAACATAGGCACATGTGACATTAAATAAAGGTAGACGTTTTATTTGACAAAGTAACGGAAATCGGTGAAATTAAGTAAGTAAGTATAAGTGCTTTATTTGTGATTGTGCAACCGCACAACGAAATTGTGTTCAGGTGTTGGGTTGGCTCCTCTGATCCGCTGAAACGAAGCAGCGCCTCCTGGGTTTGTCCCTGTTTCAGAGCGTGGTGTCCTGCACTGGTCAGCTCCTCCTTCCTCTTTCTCCTGCACTGCTCCCTCCGCTCCACAACAGTCTTTCACCATCTTCTGGGAAGAGCTTTGCAGTTAACCTGTTTTATTCTCCAGTGAACGTCCATTAGCCAGAACAATAGAAGGCATGTGTGACTCAGCTGTGAGTCTCGCACGGATACCTCCTCGTTTGTCCCTTTTTGTTTCCTGTAGCTCCTCTTGTGACGCCTCCACTGTGCTGCAGGTGTGGGGGCTCTTGGTGCCTCTTCATTGTTTCAGAAGAAGATACAGTGCCTTGTGAAAGTATTCGGCCCCCTTGAACTTTTCGACCTTTTGCCACATTTCAGGCATCAAACATAAAGATATAAAACTGTAATTTTTTGTGAAGAATCAACAACAAGTGGGACACAATCATGAAGTGGAACGAAATTTATTGGATATTTCAAACTTTTTTAACAAATAAAAAAACTGAAAAATTGGGCGTGCAAAATTATTCAGCCCCTTTACTTTCAGTGCAGCAAACTCTCTCCAGCCTTATGGCAGAGTGGCAAGATCAAGCGATTTTTGAAAGAAAACCATAAGAAGTCCCGTTTTCTGTTTGCTAGAAGCCACCATGTGGCCTCCATGTGGCTTCTAGCAAACACAGAAAACGGTATTTCTTATGGTTTTCTTTTAAAAATGCCACTCTGCCATAAGGCCAGATTTGTGCAGTGTACGACTAATAGTTGTTCTGTGCACAGTTTCCCCCACCTGAGCTGTAGCTCTCTGCAGTTCATCCAGGGTCATCATAGGCTTCTTGGTAACAGCTCTGGTCAGTGTGGTCCTTGTTCGGTCAGTAAGTTTAGGAGGATGGCCGAGTCTTGGTAGGTTTGCAGTGATGCCACACTCTTTCTACTCCTGGATTATGTATTTAACTGTAGCTTTGGAAATGTTTTTATAACCTAACCCAGCTTTATACTTCTCAATAACTTTATCTCGGACCTGTCTGGTGTGTTATTGGACTTCATGATGCTCTCTGCGCTTTAAACTGACCTCTGAGGCTATCACAGAGCAGGTGCATTTATACGGAGACTTGCTTACACACAGGTGGATTCTATTTATCATCATTAGTCATTTACGTCAACATTGGATCATTCAGAGATCCTCACTGAACTTCTGGAGAGAGTTTGCTGCACTGAAAGTAAAGGGGCTGAATAATTTTGCACGCCCAATTTTTCAGTTTTTTATTTGTTAAAAAAGTTTGAAATATCCAATAAATTTCGTTCCACTTCATGATTGTGTCCCACTTGTTGTTGATTCTTCACAAAAAATTACAGTTTTATATCTTTATGTTTGATGCCTGAAATGTGGCAAAAGGTCGAAAAGTTCAAGGGGGCCTAATACTTTCGCAAGGCACTGTATGTGTTGGTCTCAAATGTCTTTAGCTCATAAGCTAGTTGTTTGTTTACTTTTAAAAGGCTACTTTCTTCAGGACTATTATGGATTCTTTGCAGTAAAAAAATCCACCGAACCCCACAAAAACACAGCAAAGGCGTACAAAAGCATCCAGTAAAACAGTGTGGAACACAGAAACCACAAATGCAGTTCGTAGAAAAAGGCAAAAAAACAACAACACAGCTGTACCAAGAGAGAGGGAGGTTGCTCCTTGTAGTTACATTGATATTGGTATTACTCAAACTTGCATGATTGAAACAAAATGTCATCCAGATATGATTCTGAGGTGTAATTAATTCAGTTGTTTTTATCACATTATAGGTAACTCAAGTCCACCAAGTTCATCCAAATATAAAACATCCTTTTTCTCAGTTCTGCCAAAGAGACTGATTCTTTTACTATTATTCAAATGGTAGTAAAAAAAAAGACAACTTGACAGTGTGTTCCCAGAGCTTCGGGCTGCAGAGCTATGTTCTGGTTTGAAAAATTACCCCCTCCACAGAAAGTCAGTCGTGACAGGCACACTTAGTAATTTGAATATAATGGCCACTGGCTTTAGCCCTGAGCCTTTTTATCAACCACATGTGTGGACAATTACTGCTGCACTCTTCCAGCCTTAACTGCATGGTAATAACAGGGTATTAACTCTGACGCCAACGGAGCAAAGGTAAAACAGAAGGGAATATTAAGCCATATTCGCCTTAATCTTGCAAGTGTATGTAGGATTACTTCAAATTAAACTTCATATACAGTTGTATGGGCTTATAATCCTGGTTTTTTAACACCTTAGCATTGATTTTCACATTTTATAAATTCAGATTTGTGTGGAGTAGACTCTGTCATCAAGGAGCATGGTGGTCTTCATCTTGCTGTGAAGTTGAGCGCCCTCTCTAGGCAGCTGTAGGAACTATCAATATTTAAAGCGTTATACAAGCAGTAATTTTTAGCTAACCAAATGCTAACAATTTGATGGCACCCGCAAAACGGCGGGTGAGTTTAAGTTTGACCTTTTACGCAACAAAATCGAGAAAACGCAGATTGGAGGTTTTTTTTTCCTATAGCCGCTTATGAAAGATCCAGATGTTTCCAGCTGTTGTCAACCCATCGACCACATTAAGGTGAGGTCAAAGCCAAGCTACAGTAGAAATCATTTATGAATGTACAGGCCTTTTTTGAGTTAGGTTTGATAAGAATTAGCGTATAAAAGTGACCTCTGAGGTAAATGCTTAATCATATTCAGTCAAGTTTCTGCTGTTTGTGGGGTTGGATAGAGATCCAATGGCCACTAAACATCATGAAAGAGAAACCACAGAAATTGTATAAAGGCCATGAAACATATCGTACCTCGCCATACTTTTACGTAGGAACAGGCCTCTCCATTCTTATGTAGAACGTTTAATTCAAACAGCAGTTAGCTAACAGACGTACACATTTGTGGCCACAGACTCAAATATGGCATTTCTGTGATTTCAATGGTTTCAGCAGTGTAGAAGAAACAGCAAAAGTAAATAGAATTACTCAAAACTGTGTGAATGAAGCAAAAATACTGCTCCGATTATGTTTTTGATGAGCGCACGGCATTATAACATGGTTTAAAGCTTGAAAAGTCAATTGCATTGTATTTCTACTTTAATAAGTGTGTATTGGCAACAAATAAAGTAATTCAGTCATCATTTTCTGAGCCCACTAAAGGCCATTGTTGTCAGCTGAGGGTGAATGACAAGGGCTAAGCAGCGTAAATATGGCCTGGCCAGCCAGACTACTTTCCTCTATTTATTCTAATTGGGAGAGTAATCTTTAAGAATCCAGGTAAAGCAGCTCAAAGTGGAGCCGGGACTAATGACTAGTAGCCAATCAGAGGGCATGATGATGAGTGTGGGGAAAAAACACTGTACCATCAGCGTGTTATTTTGTTTCCCTGACCACAGAAATGAAGAAAAGTCAAATTCTAAAAGACTTGAAATGAATGTAAAACCTTTATTTAATCGTCTTCAGATTGATTAGCATGAGCTACAAGAGCTAGCGGTAAGATAGCATCAAGCACTCATTGAGGATGCTATCTAGACAAAAATACTACAATACCTTTGTTGGAAAATCATCTTTACAGATGAATTTTACATGAAATTGTTCAGGCCATAGAAACAAAATACTTCTCAGCTATGCTAGCGCTGAGCAAGCCCCACATTAGCCCCTGCAGCCTGCAGAGAGCGTTTAAAAAAAACTACAAACACGCTCAGACCCAGACCTACTTTCTTTCTATCAGAAAGAAGTGGGTCTGGCTGGTTAGGCTACCAAATATAAGGCTGCCAGAAGCAGTGGGTTGACTGTACTGCAGCACCTGGGTATCTCCAGATCTCAAACCGGGATCTTGGTTGGGATTAATTCACTGGCGCATGTTTTGGATTGATGGAGCACCCAGAAGAAACCCATCCAGAGAATGGGAGAACATGTAAACTCTGACCTGGTAAACTAACCTTGGACTTTCCTGTTGTAAGGCGAGAGTGCTAGCCACTTTTCCAACTCCCATTATTTGAAACAAATCTTAAAAAGTCAAGTCGAAGAGAACCTATTTTGTATCAACTAAAAATATACTTTGAACATTCTTTTCCAGCTAACCTTTTCAAAAACACTCTCCTCTTCGCAACAGACGTTAAAGTGGCCATCGCAATGTACTCTGTAAAAGCTGACCTTATCAAATGCTTTTACTGCATTTACAGTGAAGGCCTTACTGATAGGAAGTGCATTAAAAACCAGTGAAGCTTGGATAGAACCAAAATGGCAGCAGCGTCATAAAAAAGATAATATCGACTTGCATATAAGAGTCCCTAAAGGCAACTGATGTGTTCGGGAGTCTGCATGTGTCATGACTTAATTTCTTCTTACCCGGAGTCGATAATGTTACAATGGCGTCTGGGTATTCTATTGTATTGAATTTCAAGCGAGATACTAAAGTTAGGTGAATATTTTGACTGGATGAGCTTTTGCACAGAGAGAGTGCATTTTATTGGATGAGAGGCAGACTTTGATTGGGTGAGAGTGAAAGCAAGTAACAGTTGTATTCGGAAAGAGTAAGAAATGGTGAATTTATGGTTGAATAATGGCTTTGATAAGGGAGCTGAAGTGTCGACCAAGGACATACAGAACCGGTCAGAGCTAGGGTTGAACTGCCAGCCTCCTGGTTAGAAGACTAATGCTCTGCTTCCTGAGCTACTGTCATGTTGTCAGTGTGAAGTTGCAGTGTAGCATTCATACTTTTATGCTAAGGAGACATTGATAATTGAATGCAATAGTGAGCAAATATGACTGTTCATGGTTTGAATTTCACCTTCACCTTATTCAGGAACTCGCTAATTTGAGCTGACGGTTTTCCTTTCTGTTACTGATGCAACATGATTTGAAATATTTCTGACATACCGCTGTGTAAAAATATGTAATCAACTTATGTCCTTTACAGTTTCTCAACACCAAACCAACAAGAATGAGAAGAGAAAGTTTGCAAACTATTGTTAAAAATGTCAAGTCAAGCAAACTTATTTTCATTGATCTTTGCTTCTGCAAGTTTATTGTTTTTCCCCTTTTATTTTCTTCACTCTCTTCCATTGGCAACAATAGAATTCCCCGCAATAAAAGTGGGCAGTGCTAAATAAGATACATAGCAATTGTCAGTTGCCAAAAATAGCCAAAATAGCCAATTGCCTGTAAATATAAAATGAATGTCTGTGAATATTTAGAATATGTACATTTACAGTGAATATGTGGACAAAATCAGGGCTAGACCAGTACTAAATTAGGTCAAAAGGGCTGCCTTTGTATGAGACTGCTGACGATTGTCAAACACCTGGTTTAAAAACCAAGAACTTTAACAGGCCACCCTGCTATAGAAAGCCAAAAAAAAACACAAATCCAGGGCTGAAGAGCAGCATATGGTTCTAAAATTATTGGATGCAAATGCTAGGGCTGGCCACAGGGGCCAGTTGTCGCACCCCTACTTTTTTGTTATTGTTATTTGGCTTACATTCTGTTTTTTCTTCCTCCAGAGCCGTCTCCTCACCACAGGCAGAAAGTGCCCAGCACTGACCTCTGCTACAAGAGCGACATCAGCAGTTTGATGGACTTCAACTCCCCAGACGCTTCCCTCGACAAAGGTACTGGCCCCCTTTACCTGCCCTGCAAATACATGCTTTCCCCGCTTATTATAGTAGGGAGCAAACAGTGCAAGAGAGACTGTGGTTATGAGCCAGAGAAATCCCAATGAGAAGTTGTTATTCTTAGTCTGGCGGCGTATTTTCTGGATAACAAGTTCTGTGCCGAGTTGGCGACTAATGAATGACTCATAGACAGGAATCTAATATCTTACGTCATTTAGGTGCAGTAAAAGGTTAGACAACTGGATTTGTATTGAGTTTAAGGCAAGGAGTGTTTCATCATAATTTTACTTGAGTAGAAGGCATAGTAAAGCAGATAAGCGAAAGTAAGAACCGAGGCTAGGAGAGGTTTAATGAAAAAATTTAACGCAATTTATCTTTTAAATTTATCCCTGTTGTCTCATTATTTAATGTTTCATCAGAATGCTAAGAACAAATCAGACTGCCATGCTCAAAAAGTTACTCAAAGTAGCCTTTTCCGACATATACATATTTTCTACTCTTACTTGAGAATCTGTATTTTTACTCCTCATGAGCAAAATTATTCTGTCAAATTTTTTGACAACTCTAACTGCGGAGTCAGATTTATGTGTTGTAATTGGCTAAACTGACTGTTGTCGCTGTTCGGCTGCTACATTATTGCCTTTTGGGTTTTTGTTTTTGGGCAATCATATTTGATGTATTGTTGACTCTTTAATTAGTTATCTCCACACCAATTTCTGATTTGCCTCTTGTTTTCTATGAGCTAGTCAGCCAGAGTAGACTTCAAACCCGCAGGCAGAAAAGCAAGGTGCGCAGAAGAAATAGAGAGGCTGAGGAAGCTTTACACCAAAACCGCAAGATGGAAAGGAAAAAAAAAACACCATGTATTTATGAATTGATTATTTGTTTGTACCGTATTCGCCCAATAGTCGTGGATTGGTCCTGTGGCGCGAATGTGTGGACTCCAGTAGAGACCATCAGGCTGGAGGGGATTAGTGCAGCTCCTGTAACGCTTCAGGGGACAGCAGCTGGTGGGAAAAATGTCTCTGCATGAGGAAATGTCTCGTATTCAGCACGGATCGCACACATATACAATACACTACAGGGCTTTTGCTGAATATTGGTCTTTTTCTAGCATTTCCATCCAGATCAGCAAATCCCCGGCACTTACGCTGCATTATACAATCCTCCCGCACATCCAGTTCACCTTTGCTCTTTGACTTCAGCGCATTAGTATCATTGTAATGGGCAGCCTGCTGCGATGCTCATGCTGACCCACACATCTATCTGGTCTGCTAGTGTTGTGACATATGGCCTTGAGATGCTGTGCTTCTTTGTAATGTTGATATTTCACTGTATTCAAGCGCAAAGCAGTTTATAGTTTGTAAAAATCTTACTTGTGTTTGTACGTTGTTAATTAGTATCGATGAAAGTACTGAAAACCCTGGTCTCAAACACAAGAGTATTTGAGATTGGACCCTTTTGTATTTTTGTGAAGTCCAAGATGAGTCCCTAATGAAAATGAAAGCAACTGGATTTCTTTGCCGGATGGGGTCATTCCGTGTGGTGTTCCCTCCGCCGTACTTTTGCTCCAGTTTCCCCTACCACTAAAAACATGTCTAATTTGGCCACCGTTTTTCCATACTGAGATATGTTCTTACCTGAGCTTAGACGAGTTGATTACGTACCTCTCTGGTCTTTGTGCCCGTGAAAGAGCTTGGTCGCTTCTAACTTCACCCACGTTTGGAGCTATAGGAATATGCTGGGAGAGGACAAATGCTAACAAGACCTTTGGTCGTTTTGCGTGACTGAAGGCACACAGTTTTATCCAGATATTGATAAAAGTTATTTTTGTTATTCCAACAGTGTTGTGAATAACAGTGTTTATAAATAACGACGTTAGTAACTCCATTATATTATCTAGTAATGAGTAATCTAATTAATTACTATTTCCTCTGTGAGAACATTGTTCCTGTTTCTGTCTAAGTAGTGGAGGTAATTATTTTATTATGGCTCGTCTGTTTTGCCAAGGAGCGGCTTTCAATGTTTAGATAGATAGATAGATAAACTTTATTGTCTGTCCCTGAAGGTGACAGAAATGTGTCTTTGACATCCTCAAACGGTGAAAAGCGCTGACATTTTCCTGGATATGTCCTGATATCATTATACGTTTTGTTTGCTGCTTAAAGATGTCGGATTTTACTCCAGTTTGTTCTTGTAGCTTTAGCCCTCTGCTTTTGCTCTGGGTCATAGACTGAACGTAAACGCCGGTTCTGAAGCTTTGGTGATTTTGTGGCTAAAACAGGCTTCATTCTGAATGAGCGCTTTTTCTTGCAGATTTGTTTGTAACTCAGTTATTTATTTGTCCAGTTACGAGTTACTTACGTCATAACTCAGATACCAACACAGTTACTTTTGTGGAGAAGTAATGAGTAACTAACTTTTTAGATATCTCAAATCAAGTCCCCAGTCATTGGTCCAAGTGGAATCACAAGTTTTTATTCATTCAATCACGTCAAGTCGTCATATCGATGACACAAGTGTGAGTCAAGTCCAAGCCACAACCTGCAAGTCCACACCTCTGAGTGCGGCTGCGGTCTGCTTGTTCTCTGCCTCGCTCTGCAGAGGTAAATGTGCTGAAACCACACTCGTCAGTCCCTGAGGAGCAGAGCTGTAATGACAGGCGTGTTCACTCCAGGGGGCGCCCCGCTGATCCTGAGTCAGCACTTTTACAACCCCCGGCGGAACAATGACACACACACGGACAGGCCAGGGGTGACCGTTTGTCTTTGAGAGCTGCTATACTGATTAGGAAGCTGTCCTGAACTGACCTCGAATCAGCAGTGTGTACAGTATAGTATGCAAGACGGCAGACTATGTAAAACAGCAACGAGGAATTACCAGGCTTTCTTCAACGCCTCCTGAGTATCTAAATGTTAAAGAGATCGGTAAGGCCATGAGTGCAGAACGGCGGACATACTTTTTGCCCATCTGTCTCACGGCAGCTGTGGCAATAGCTCTTCATAACCAACTGGGGAGTGACTGAACAATCTAAAGGAAGTGTCCAGAAAAGTGGTTAGCATTGCAGATAACAGCTGTGAAAACCTAAACAACATAAAACATAAAGAAACATATATTATGATTATTACACAAAAATACTCACATTACCCTGTATGGGTAGAGGCAGGTACTGAGTTACATTTATTCAAATACTTGTACTTGAATAAGTTTTTTTCTATTTCTTAGATTAGTTTTACTTTTCACTGTGATTCTATAAGTAGAAGAAGAAGAAGACCTATATTTGTAGAGCGCCTTTCACGGACATGGTCACAAAGCACTTTACATGAGACAAAACCATCATGTTAGCCTTTTATAAGAATGGAATTGAGTTACTACAAAAACATAGCATTGGCATACAGTTACTAATTACTCAGGTAGTATTTTCACCAAATACCTTTTGACTTTAGTTGAGTAATTATTTGACTGTTCCACCCATCTATATTTAAAGGTACATTATGGAACTTTTTATGTTTTTAGGGTTTTCCTGTAGGTTTTCTTGATGTATGTGTAACCATGGCGATGGCTCCATTAGCAGAGAAAACATACCAGTAACCCTGAAAAACTGTTGATCCTGGAGCGTTATAGATGCCAACGCGATGGAAAGTAAAGGCACCATGCTGACCGCTCAATACGCACTAATATCAAGGCTTTTTTTTTGCGCATAAAAGTTACACAATGCACCTTTAAGAGTAAGACTGCTGTGTGTAGGCTTGATACCGACTACCTACTCGTCTTCATTTCACACTGAACTGCGGTGTGTAATGTAGCCAAAATACTATGAATATTACCATGTTGATATACAGTACATACAGTATAACATATTCAAAAGCATACAGTATTTTGCCTTGCTGTTCGAAGTGCTCAACTATTCGTCATGACAGAAATCAGATCTCGCTTCGGCCGTTGCTACTCAAGCTGACATGGTAGTTTGTAATATTGTTCCTAAGGTGCGCTGTACTTGTGCTAAATTGAATCAACAGGCCACAATCGCTGAACAATTGAATTTGGAAACCGTTTTTTGCCGACTTAAGCCCTGTCCGCTGTGCCCTGTAGTGAAGTTTGTGAAGAGAGTCAGCAGCTTTAAGAGTGCGGGGCTGGTGCTTACACACACGCTATAGAGCGAGATCGGCACCGAAGAAGCTGTTTACTGTAACAAATGTGCCGTCTTCTAATGTTTTTTTAGAATGTGTAACTTATGGATGGGTCCAACTGAAAGCACAGTCCCATCCGTCCCAGCGGTTAGCATTCTGTTGGAGCCGTAGAAAGTAAAATTGCATCAGACACAACTTCTATTCGCGAACGCTTCCGCATCAAAGGTATCAAAAGAGACTCTCTGGCTTTGGAAAGCTTTCTATTCATCGCTGCAGTTCATTTATTTGTCTGTCATAACAACAACGAAAAAACCTGCTGCTTCCTTATGGTGGCTTCCCATTATCTGTTTGCACAAGTCCACACAAGGCCATCCTCCTGCGGGCTGTGGGATTAAACGCCTCTTCACTCGCTCCGCTTTGGTCGGCTGTGGATTGAGCGCATTTGTTTCCTTTAGAGTCAAATCCCATCCACAGTCAATTGAAGTGTTCCAATGGTTCTCATACACATATGCTACTTTGGCTCGTCTGCATGCCATCTTTTAAAAATGCGTACAAACTAGGCTTGAACCAGGTCTAAACAATGATTAAAACCACAATAACAGGGAGTAAACAACGTCTAATCCAAAGCTACAGAACGTGTTTGGGTGGGTTTTCCATCAACCAAAAACAACCTGGTCAGCCAGAATACACGCTTTTCCGTGTAGTCTGGGATCAGGGGGGATTTCTTTAATAATAATAATAATAATAATAATAATGTCTTGGATTTGTATAGCGCTTTTCAAGATACCCAGAGCGCTTCACAGCTCATTATTTATTCACTCCATACTTGGTGGTGGTAAGCTACTGTTGTAGCCACAGCTGCCCTGGGGTAGACTGACAGAAGCGAGGCAGCCAGTCTGCGCCATCGGCCCCTCCAACCACCACCAATCACTCACTCACTACATTCGCTAGGCTTCCTGGTGTTACCAAACGGTCTCCCATGCAAGTACTAACCAGGCCCTTCCCTGTTTAGCTTCCAAGATCTGACGGGATTGGGCATAGCAAAGGCGGTATGACCATGTTGAATTCCCGATGACCGTTATTGACAAGCATATTAACCAATCAGAAAGAATATGAGACGGGCGGCATGCGACGGATTTTGTGAACAAGGAAGTTATTGTTTTTTTACGATGCATCAGCCAGAGGAGCGGGAACAAAATGTGAACGATCTATGTTGTTTTTGTCAGAAAAACTAAAGGATAAAAGGAGTCATCAGCAACTGTTCAGATTTTAAATGTAGGAAAATTCGACAGGAATGGCGTAATGGCTGTTTCAATCAATGTGCGTTTGGAACAGGACAAAATTAATCACCATCTACGCAGGTACATTCTTGGTAAGGCGAGACACGGCAGGTGAAAGTATTGATTTTTTACGTAGTGGTCGAAGTGGAGATTTTTAGCTAGTTTCCTCCTTTCACATCTTAGTTTTCATGTCTAAAGTATAAAAATGACAAAACTTACCCTGTACTATGCTTATTTTATCACGTTTTGTCTGCGAGTGAGGCAGCGATATCCCGGAAGTAGCAACTACGTTGCTTGGCAAAGCAGTCTTTCCCCCACAGGTATTCATTCACAAATATTGACAGATTTTACATCCACATGTTCTTCGAAGGGTCCTCCATGACGCCGCTATCACCCAAATATGGTATTTTTCCTTCTGTGGGACACTCGGTTCGGAAAGCAGTGGCGTCTCTAGCATGAAAAGGCCACAAGAGTGAGCACTTTACATCAGCATCATCTGATTCTTCTGTGATGCATACATACAGTACAACCCAGTGGTGGCATGTAAACTCTGTGGGGCGGTTACACACCATGTTTTTTTTTTTTTACTATGCAATTTTGGCCATTTTTATGCAAACATGTTTTTATATGAAAACATAAAATGACAGAAAACCTTTTTTTCCTCATATTTATATCAGTAATGTTCAGCAAAAGTTTCAAATTGATATCTCTATGTTTTTCCCTATTCACCTGCAGTGTCTCACCTTAAGTACACTTAAAAAATATTTTACTAACACGCGCTCTTGAATTGGGTCAATATAAAACCTTTTGAGATTTGATTTGCTGTCAGCAAAGTTTCAAACGGTCAGTAAACCAAAAACATGTACAATGACAAGGCAAGAGGACTACATCCATGCATAACTCTATCCATAACGAACCAGGACTTGAATATGAATTGCAAAATAATCACGCTGTGCACATACCACATTTGATAATACACAGTTGCGTTAGTCGTAGGTGTACTGTCTATTCCGGCTCCCCCTTGGCTGTGCTGACATGTGGAGTGGTGCCAGCGCAGCTCTTGCATACAGGAGGTCATAGGGAATATTTCTGCTCGTCCTTCAAACACTGCTAAACGAACCCCGGGAAGCTCATCTGGATTCAGGACTGCACGGAGTCAATGGGGACATGGGTCTGGTCTGGGTTGAGAATTGTAGCCCATTGTAAGCAGAGGAGAAAGTAGTAGTTTTAATGTCATCATACAATTGTACAACCTAATTAGGTGGATCTATGCAAAGAGCAAAGCGTACAGAATAATATACAGACGGGAACGCGTCATACAAGGGGGCGTGGCCTAGCCGAGGGGGAAGAAAACCTCTTATGGGAATCACAGTGTTTCACAATTTTTCGGCGTTTTCTGGTGGACTATAAACAGATCAACTACTGTACCAATGAAGTCAAGTCAAAATCGGGTCCATATGGATGTTTTTTCACGGCAAATTGTTCAGTGGAAGCAAAAAACGGCACTTGTTAGCATCGCCTCACTAAGGTGCATGAAGCTAGCACGAATCTAGCATAGCTTCCTGGTTAGCGTTGTCCATTTTAGTAAGTACTGATGGGCTGTGTGTTTATTTAGTAGAATAATATATTTTTAATTCAGCATTTGTTAAAGTAATGGTGGAGAAATTGGAGGAAGTTAAGTTTTGCTACTTCGAACATGACCATATATGGGCATTTGCAAAGAGGCCGTCTGTATCTATAATGGAAATTATGGAGTTGCTGAAGAAACCTGGAATGGAAGAACAGGCCAACCCCAGAAAGGCCTCACGTGGGTCGGAAATTGAAGTAAAAACCTCAAAACTTGGTTAAAAAAAAAAGTTGCACTGTCAACTTTTTTCTTCAGTATAAGTACTAAAGTATTTGCTGTGAAAATTACTTAAGTGTATCTGTTTAAATAAGTGTTGGGAAAAATAACTTTGCAGCTTCAAAAACATTAAAGTTGCGCTCGAATTCACCCCCTGTACGGCAACACGACAGGGACAAAACTTCCTTCTCATGGTGAGTCAGTGGGATTGACAGAACATCTGCACAGTGCCACTGCTACTGCTCATTGAGTGTGCATTATACAGCTTTTAAAATGAACCAAACACATCTCTTTAGAAATGCAGAGGAGTAGAAAGTATTACGTTTATTTTCAAATGCAGTGAAATAAAAGTAGAAAGTTCTCAACACAAATACGACTCAAGTAGAGTAGATCTTCAAAAGTAGTTCTCTCAAGAGCTCGAAATGCTTTTTCCTGAATTTACATACGGTACAAAACATGAAACCTCAAAGGTTGACATGTTAAAAATCCTTACCAAAAAATGTATGCTTAAAAAAAAACACACACAACACTTTCCTCATTATCCACTGAGCTATTGACCACCAGCCCCTTGCATCGTGTTTCTGCTGAGTTAGCTCCTTTCCTCGACAGTCTAACGGAAATGAAAAAAATGAGAATTGATGGGGACACGCTTTGCTATCAGCAATACGTCTGGTGACAATATCCGATGCTCCAAACCAGACGGACGTCTCTAAACCCGCAGCCACACATTCTCAACGCTGTATTTGTTCACAACGGCAATTGATTTCTAATTCTCTCTCGTCACGTGAGTGCTGAAGGGTTGACGTGTTCTTGGAACGGCGAGATGGTGAGGCTGTCCTCGGAGCTGATGTGTAAATGCGGCGGGGAAAGAAAGATCGGCGTGTCTTTTATTGATTTTCACTTAAGGAAATGTTCTCAGGGCCGAGAGAGAGAGAGGTGAGAGAGAGAGAGGTTGCCGCCGTGAGGAACCGGCAGAGGACAGACTGAATCATACGTCGATAAGTGCAAGGTTAGAGTTAGCAAATAGCAATCAGGTGTGTGTTTATAGGAGTAGAAAGCTGACGCGCTATTAGATGGTGATGGGAGGTTGAAAGTCAGTATGGAGCCAACTACCATCGTCAGAATGCCGGTCAATGTGCAATCTACAATCGTCCAGGCCATTGGGTGTGCATCTGACACCACAAAAAGCAGAAACGTAACTTAATTTGATATAGCTCAGAGGCCACTTTTATACGCATCGTATCTAAAATCTCAAAATTCTGTAAAGGAATAAGCCACCGTTTTTAAATACTGAGATTAGGGGTGGGAGATATTGACGAAAACGAATATCTCTATTTTTTTTGTCAATGTCTCGATATCGATATTCAGATCGATATTGTGTGCAAACTGGCAAAGAAGGTCCAGTTGGTCTTTTGACTTGCTGCATCTGACCTATTATTGTAGAAAATTACTAGTACATAAAGATGAGACATTATTGATTTAAACATTAACCAAGTAATTGTTGCCTACTAAATATCTATTCAGGCATTATAGGCAGCTCCCCATATTAAATCAAAATGTTTTAGTTTGTACTAAAAAAAAGTTTTTATAGAAGTTAAAAGAGCCCTGTTCTGAGGCTATTCCAGTGGATCTCTTGGGAAAATGTATTCCATCTTTTGTACTCATCATTATACAACGCAGTTTTCTAATGTTGCATTCACGAAGCTCGTCACTTGAGGACATCACAGACATTTAAGAAAAACGTTTTAACTTCCGACTTCAGTTTTCTGCAACGCATGTTTTGCCTTTTCTAGCAGATATTTTTTTAATCGTACATCGGCTTTACTCTTTACGTTTTTGGATTGTTGCTTTAACCTAAGAAACGTGTTAACACACAGGTATGAAGTCCGTAGTTGTATTGCAAATTAGTAGCAGCTTACTCTCGCGCAATTGAGGAACGATTGTGATTTTGTACCAAAAAAACATAAAATACAGTCAAACAAACCCCTACAGTATTAAAATCGCTACATATAATTGTTTATAAGGTTATAGTGTGCGTTATTTGTTTTCTCTTTAAGTTCCTTCAGATTCTACAAATTATGAAATATTCGATATCCGAAATGTGCATATTGTACAGACAACAATTTGGATATTATTGTCTAAACGATATATCTCCCACCTCTAACTGAGATATGTTCTTACCTTAGCTTAGACGAGTTGATGCGTACCTGTCTGGTACGCATCAATAATATTACTACGCCTATACTACTATATTGCAAGGCGTAGTAATATTACTAAGACCAGACAGCTACGCATCAACTCGTCTAAGCTAAGGACATATCTCAGGATTTTAAAAAACGGTGGCCTATTCCTTTAATGATTTCTTACAAGGCTTTGACCTCACCAAAGTGTGGTCAATGGGTTGACAACAGCTGAAAACAACTGGATTGTTCATAATTTGTTTGATGGCAGAATGCTAACCGGCTAACAAAAGCTTCCAGGACTAGCCGTCCTGGTAACTGTCCTTATAGGTTAGTATCGAACACAGCTTCCCCTTTTTATTTCTATGGTTCAGACCATTGATTTGAATTTCAAATCCCCCTTTTAAAGAGGACATATACTTCAAATTAACTTGTCTTCTTTGCTTTGCCTATTCAATATCTCATTGAATAGACAAAGCTTGTTCAGTTTAGATAGAATACCTGGATAAGGCATCCAACAACCTTTGCTTGTAATGCTAATCTTGTAATGGTGTATGCAGAAGCTCTTCCCGATTTCACTTGCTTATGAAACGAATGATTGCAGAAAATGGGTAATTTTGTACTTCCCATTTTTAATGAGAAATGATTAAATGATTGGATTTTGTTCGCACACTTTTTTTTGGTCAGAGTAAAACGAAACCTGGCAGAGAGACACTGGCATACACTAATCAGAGTCCACTAAATCGACACTGCTGGACATCTTTAGATTGCTAGCGTTTTGGAATTTATTATCCAATTTTCTTCTGCACAGGCCCAAAGATGCTACAGCCCCTCAGATTGCAGGTGCTGGAACTTGCCCAGTCACCAAGGCACTAAAATCAGGTTCAGTTTTTCAAGAACTCTCAATTGATTTTTGAAACTTTGGCCGTCTTGGTCTAAAAATGTCCGAATTCTCGTCAAACTGTCACACGGTGTAAAAAGACAAATGTAATTGGGGGGGGAAAAATGGCCTAGACACCGCTGAACCAAATGTAAAACAAGCACTACCCTACAAGGATTAGTTGGTATTTGATCTTTGCTGCATAGATTTGCAATGTACTTCTAGTGTTTTTAATGATTTCAGTTTTATTGAATAAATTGACAATCATCATGTGGGAAAATACATGATTAAAAAAAAAAAAAGCTGAATTAAAACTTTATCAGTCTCCACAGTTTGAGAACCTCTGCTGCATTGACCCATTTACCTTGTACAGCTCGGCGCTTCACCATGCACTTGACTGGAGCCTGCCAAGTTGAAATTCTGGTTTTCACTGCGACGCGGACCATTTCTTCTAATGCGACCTCATTCTATAACCACAAAATATCATTCGTAACATGACGTTATTCATGTTGTTATGCTAATCCAATTTCCGGGCCATTCTTGTCCCTTAAACGACTCCGCACTCCACACTTCCACTTGACAAATTGCACTATTAGACCTTTTATTTAAGTTTCTCGATTTCCTCCGCTCCACAGTATGGGAAGTGCTGAATCATGTCGAAAGCTGGGTTTTTCCCCCCTTGTCACCATTAGGAACAAGGCAACGGAGCAAAGATGATGATGATGTCCTCCGGAGTTTATAAAAGACGACTTAGCAATTTGGCTGCGAAAAAGATGACTATTAAGTAGGAATCCAGAGAGCAGAGATATGGAAATAGGGCTGTAATAATGATAACTAATGTGGTGGCAAAGGCCCTATCATGCATAATCATATATTCTGTTATAGTACAAGTAATAAAGCCATTGTTGTCAGGCGGTGTGTAGATTCAAGTTAGAGGCAAGGTTTGTATGTGTTTTACTATACTATGTGAACATGTCAATCCTCATTTGAAAGCTTAGTTTCAAATGACGCTTTAACGAATGGGGGCCTGCACTAGCACTCATTTTTGGACTTGGGGGAGGGGCTGGGATTGTGGATGTTGTCCCATCCATCCATCCATCCATTTTCTTCCACTTGTCCGTTGCCGGGTCGTGGGGGCAGCCGTTGGAGCTGCCCAAATCACATTGCACCAGCCCCCGATGGCTCCTCCTGCAGGTGGTGGGTCCACAGAAGGACGGCCTCATGGTTCTAACCGGGCCTGTTGGTCTCTCATATGGGGCTTCTGAACCGCTCTTTGTCTGACCCGTCACCATAGGACCTGTTTGCCATGGGAGACCCTACCAGGGGCACGAAGCCCCCGACAACAGAGCCCCCAGGATCATTCGGGTGCTCAAACCCCTCCACCACGTTAAGGTGGCGGTCCCAGGATGTTGTCCCTTTATTTTTTATTTCCAAACTGGTTTTAGCCATAGGATCTGGCAACCAAAGTGGTGGAGCTTGTTCTGCTTTAGATATTAGATAATTGAACAACTGTTAAAAAAGTTAGTATCCTAATTGTGGCTAAATCAACCTTACAATTGTGAATTAAGGCGAGACGCTGCAGATGAATAGGGGAAAAGATTAAACTCGGAGATATCAAATTAAAACCTTTGATGAACATTACTGACATAAATATGAGAAAAATGTATTGCAAGTTTTCTGTCATTTTATGATTTCATATAAAAGGTTTTCTGTGCATAAAAATTGCCAGAATTACCTATATTTTCAGCGACGAAATCTATATCATGGATAGAGCCAGATTTAAATGTATGATATTATTTTGTTGACATACTAGTAACAAAGATCTTTTCAGAGGGGATTTTGGATCTTGTTTAGTTTTTTAATAAGCTAATCATAAGTGATAAAATCTGTAAAAACAAAATTATTTTTGGATTCAAAGCTGAATAAATCAGGCTGTGAATTAGATATTAAGAAATCTAAAAAAAAAACAATCTTAAAGATATAGTTAAGCCCAAGACTGGTTTTGGAGTCCGTAGGAGCTACTATAGTGGCTAAGTTGTTGCATGAGTGGAGCAAAAACCTCATTTTAAGAAAACCAGCCCTAAAGTTTTGCACCGAGTGCGCATGCGCGGCCCATTTCTCCGCTCTTCCGTAAAAATACCATATTTGGGCTATCACGGACACCCTTCAGAACACGTGGATATAAAGTCAATACGGTCAATATTTGTGAATGAATACCCGTAGGAAAGACGGCTTTGTGAAACGACGTGGTTGCTACTTCCGGCTTATCTCCGCCTCGGTAGCGACAAAACATCATAAAATAAGCATCGTACAGGGTAAGTTTTGTCATTTTATACTCTGACATGAAAATCTCTCCTTCAACCACTGCGTGAAACATCAATACTTTCACCAGCCGAGCAATAAATGATTTGATTTGAACATGTTTACGTCAAATTTGGGAACCATAAAGGTCATATTTATAAAATGTTTACACAGAAATCTTACATATCCCGTCTTTATGCAAAAAGGCAACAGTAAAACTATCAAACTAAGCTCTATGGATTTAAAAATGTGGACCAACACCATGTGGATCAGCAGGGTACCATCAATCTATGGTACCACCTTATGACATCAGCTTTTGGGAGAAATAGTGTTTAGGAACCTATACATGCGTTTCCAATGACATCACGCATAGTTCCGGCGGCCATTTTGAATACCGAAGTAGCATTATGCAGCACTACAACATGTAACAATATCTCTACTCGGGAGTAAAATGAAAGACATCTGATTGACAGTGGCATTTTTATGTACTCGTAATCATTGCTCAAGAAGATGACGGTAAAAACACGGCCCCAGAGACGCACGTTTATGTGATATAACCATAGACATATTATTAATAGACCGTCATTACTCACTCCTCCCCGTTCACCACAATGACCACGTTCGAGGGGGGAATCATGGTGGATTTACAGGCTCCTCCTCCCCAGCTCTGACGAAGCACGTTCCTAATAAGGGCATAAGGGCGGGATCTTCACTGTAGACTCGGCCCTTGCGTGACGTGTAGCTCGCGCAGCTCCAATGCTAACAGTCCGACCCTCATTAAGTACGAGATTTCTAAAATTTATCCAACGATAACCAGCCCGGTGCCTCTGATTGTGTCTAACCCAGCGTAATCACAGGAGGAATATCTAGCTGTAGACAGTTCCAAAAAATTAGGCATTAAAGTTGTTTTTAACGTGTCTAAAGTGCAATGGATTCCAATGGAGGACTAGTGGCTATATGGCAGTACTACAGCAATGGCGGCCTCCAGTGTCGTCGTTGCAAAGCAGAGCAGCCAGCGGCCATTGGATATAACCACCATTGATTCATTGATTGATTGATTGATCTCCCTCTTCCGCACTTTCAATGTCAGCCATCAACACTTTTTTTCCCTCTTTTCTTGTCACATTTTTTACTCAATAACCTTTTCCGACTTGCGGGGACATTTCTGACATGTTTATTATTTTAAGTGATAATACAAAGATACCAAAATCCAAAGTGCTTATATGCCCAATGTGGAACATGACATTCTTAATCTGCTGTCCACACTAAAAAGCCATAAGAACAAAGGCGTCTAAAGCAGCTGTAAAAGATAACAGAACCTTTTATAAAGGCAGAGGCTCCACCGGGCTGTGTTAAACAAAAATACGCTAATGGCAAATCAATAATGGCTCCGACACAGAAACAAATCCAGAGTTTAATTAAAACCACATTTGTGCTTAGTCACGCTCGGAGGCCGCCTGTAGGAGCGCGGGGGTGACGCGCGGTTAATGCGGCAGCTGAATCCCAAGACTGCAGCACAAGAGAAGGACTGAGAAAGCAGTGTCCTTGTATGTGACGGTGTACGATGACTCGTCATAGCACAAAAGAAGAAAGTCTCCCGTCAGACCATAGCTATTGATTTCTGCAGCACTAATAAAATCTATCTATAGCCCCGCGTTTTACAATCGAGCATAAACTGTTAATCATTGCGACTGTACTCCCTGCTAGTTCTGTGCACTGTTTAGAAAGGAGGCAAATAAACGGTGTGATTCAGCCACGAATCTTGAGCATTTCTTCTGACAGTGTCATAATAACAAATGTAAAGTCCAAATAGAACAACAAAAAAGAGAGATCCACTCCCATGGACTGACAGGCTGTAGATAGACCCAGGGCTGATGGGGAGTCCCTTTGCATAACAGTGTTGTTTTTGTCAACGAAGGCGATAATGATATAATGTTGTACCTCCATATAGCCGCTAGTCTCCCATTGAAAAGCATTGGACTTTAGACACGTTAAAAACAACTTCAACGCCTGGTTTCTATTTTTTAAACACTTTCTATGGCTACATATTCCTCCTGAGATAACGCTGGGTTAGTCACAATTAAAGAAACCAGGCCGGTTTTCGAAATAATATTTTTTGAAATCTCGTATTAATGCGGGTCGGACTGTTAGCATTGGAGCTGCGCGAGCTACACGTCACGCAAGGGCCGAGTCTACAGTGAAGATCCCGCCCTTATGCCCTTATTAGGAACATGCTTCGTCAGAGCTGGGGAGGAGGAGCCTGTTCATCCACCATGATTTCCCCCTCGAACGTGGTCATTGTGGTAAACGGGGAGGAGTGAGGAGGAGTTTTGTCAAAAGCTATATAAAACCCAGAGATTATTATGTACAGTATACCAATTTCCAATACAATTATTACTTTTTATAATGAAACTGACTAAAACTTGACTAAAACCTTTTGAGTTTTCATCAAGAATGTGACTAAAACTAAAAGCAAGACTAAGACTAAAACTAAAAGGGTTGCCAAAACAACATCGGAGTTGACACTGGTTCCCCAATATTCTTCCAGTTGTTAATGCGTTGGATTGTTCTTCACGCCCAATGCCCAAACTTAATGTGAAGTTTGGGCATTCTCTGTAGATGTTTTCTCTGCTTCATGCCAATGATTTGACCCTTCTCAAACATTCTCCACAACCAGGTAGTGACTTAAAAAAATAAAATCTATATTTAATCAATTCTACTTTCTTCCACTGCTTGGGAAACATGGCCTTTAAGCTTCTGATTGTCAGCCTTATGGATCAAGGCCTAAAACGACAACATAGAAAATACCCAAAGCACTTTACATCTCCGACCTCCACCAATCGCATCTTTTTTCCCTTTCACGAACAGTTCACCTGCCCAGAGAAAATCCAGAAAATTGATGTGAAATAATGTTACGTTTTTTGCATCAAAGCAAATTCATGTCAGCCTTTTATTTACATTCCTAAACCTATGATTTCAGCACGATCTTGGTACACAGGCGTTTTCGTTGACAGCCCGTTGTTTTAGCTGTCTGTGCACATAATAAGGACACATTTCTCTTCATTTCCCAGAAGCACTCGCACTGTAATGAGACGGATTTGGAGCTGGATCTGTCGAAAGACATGTAAACATGTCTGAGTGAGAGGAATCTGTCTTTAAACCCGGGAATAATGACAATATCCTGTGTCTGTACCTGACTTGAACACATTTCGACTGGTATTTCAGGCACACCTAACAAATACATGAAAGAATCCCACTCCATGGATCTGGTATTTCAGTAACTATTATGCGGCTCAAATCAGTTTTCAACTTCTCGATTTTTTGTGATATATTCATTTGAAAGAGATGCAAGGAAACATCTACTGAACGGTGCCCAAACAGAAACCCACTATGAGCCCCAGAGACCCTTAATAACTGCTGGCTCTGGTCTGCTGGCTGGTCCCAGAGTACAGACAAAACATGCTGAGACTGGAATATACTAACAGTTCCCAAATTTCATAATCGACCATTTCTTTCTTTTGCGTTCATTTCTTTCGTTCTTTTTGCTGTCTTTTGAAAATCACCTTATATTGCTGTTTAAAATTCATAGATTAGTCAGATTAGTCAGATCAGTTTTATATAACATGGATTTTACATGAAGGAAGAAGAAAATGTTTTGGATGACAGCCTTTTTGCCAGACAGGGAAAGCTGATCATTTCAGCTCTTTAACTCCCACCTGAACCGAGCACATTTTCTCCAGTTTGGCTTTACCCAAATCTAAAAGCTTCTTCAAAAAAAGCGTCTAAAAACGAGGATGAAAAAGTCACAAAAAAGCAAAAAGAGTAAAAGAAATAGAGCAATGAAAAAATCCTAAAAGTTTTTCTCCTTTTCCTCCACCTCATTCTTCCTCTCCTCCTTCTTCTCCTCCTTCTTCCTCTCCTTCTCCTCATTCTTCCTCTCTTTTCCTCATTCTTCCTCCTTCTTCTCCTCCTTCCTCTTCTCCTCTTTTTCTACTCCTGCTTTTGAACTCCTCTCTCAGCCTTAGCTTATGACAGTTCGACCTTCATTCTCAGAGCTGTTTCATACCTTTTGTGTGTGTTCACAGGTAACCCTAGAGTACAGCAGCAGTAACAGTCCCACTAAGCCACACCCCCTTTAGCCCAGCATTGGGGGGAGTGGCTAAGGCTACTGTGTCAGCCGAGCCGTGGGAGTCGGCAGGTAGACAGACACACATGGATAAGCTTACCAGTTGGGAGCTTGAGAGCTTCATGGCATTTTTGTAACTAAAACAGTTTGAACTGAAGCTAAAACCCTGGAATTTATCAGACAAATCCCCTCAAAGTCAGAGGGAATGAAGACCGAAGCAGAGCAAGGCAAGTCCGGTTAGTCGGAACATGTTGTTGATGCTTTACAGTGAAGGGAATGTGGGTTAGTTGATAGCGTCTGCGTTCCAGGCGTCAGTTATCAGGTCCAGGGTGCACTTGTTTTTGAGAGGGGAAGCCGTTGGTAGACTTTAACCTTTGCTGAATTTGCTCGAACAAGAAGGATTTGAAGCACAGATAAGCGAGAGGACAAGCCAAGACCATTGTAAAGATCAGAGCCACCTGTCCAACGTTTTACTCAGCTGTGTTAACACAAGCTCATACCAGAGGGATACAATAAAGGATGTTTCTCAACTGAGCACACACACTTACTTTATTACACATTTAGAATCAAAAGCCTGTTTTGTTCAACATTGCTACATAAAGAGAAAGTTCCAAGCACACATTGATGGTTTTCAATGGCGTTTGCCTATTTTTGCAAATGAACTCTTTGATCACTACTTTTTGAATGATCATTTTCACTGCCAGGGAGTCAGTTTGTTTGTTTTGCCATTCTATTTGATGTATTTATTCGTATTTTGTTGGCTTTCGTTTAAGGGCAACTACATCTTGGTTTAGACTGTCATTATTTTCATGACTTATGTGTAGGCCTATTTCTTGTGTTTCTCTTTCTGATAATGGTTAAGGCGAAACTCTACAGGTGAATGGGGAAACTTTTTAAGTTTAGAGATATCAATTTGAATCGTTTGCTGTAGATTACTGGCATAAATATGAGGAAAAAATGTATTGTACGTTTTATGTTTTCATGTAAAATAAAGCCTCTTATGCTTAAACAAGCCAAAATCTGCTATATTTTCAGCAACAAAATCTCAATAATGGATTGAGCCTGATTTAAATGTATGGTTTTATTTTGTTGACATTATTAGTTACAAATACTTTTTTCAGAGGGGAATTTGGATACCTGTAAAAAAAAAAAAAAAAATGTTTTGATTCAAAACTCAATCGATCAAGGTTCAAATATTTAAAAAATCCCTCTGAAAAAACTTAAAAATATTGTCCTAGACTGGAAAGCTTGAAGTCTGTAGGTGATACTGATGTGAAGATGTCGTCGCACCAATGTGAGAAAAATACATTTTGAGAAAATGGCTTTTGAAATGACAATTTCTCAAATAAATCTACAGAGAAACATTGAATCAGTGAAATAATTAAACATGTTATAGTGAAGATTAGGTTTGTTATTTTTTATTTCCCGGTGAAAGTTTATAATGTTATGAGACCAATTTGGCTCAGGACCTGAAAATGGTAATGTAGTTTTGCCTGTAGACTCTCCCCTTAAATGGTCAAAATCAGGTCGAGTGCCCTGTGCTGTTTACACACAAACAGTTATTTATGGCCCATATCGTGATGTGTCCGCTGTAAACAACTGTGCGAGGGTTGTAATCCTCCCACTACTGACCTACAAGTTTCCCCACACGTTTTTAAAGAGACTGTAGGACAACTGTGAGTCAGATGGTAGACTCTGCCGTCTGATAACAGGCAGGTTGGCGGTTCAAATCTCAGCTCCCGCAGGTGCAGAGTGTAGTGTGTGAGTGGGTGGTTGGCGGTGGTCACATTTTTGTTTTCGTTGCTTTTCTCTCACGCGTTTGTCGCTCTTTAGTCACTTTGTGGTTGTATTATTGTCGCTTTTCTGTCACCTTTGTATCGCCTCTTTTGTGGCTTCTTTGTGGCTTTTTTGTCACTTATTTTTTGCTTATTTTTTGTTTGCGTTTTCATCCTCGTTTTCATTGGTATATTGACGCTATTTTTCAAGAAGCTTTTAGATTTGGGTAATGCCACACTGGAGAAGATTGGGGGTTAAGAGATGAACTCGTGGATCCTGCCAAATGTTTTAAAAAGTGAGCAACTAAACATAGATTATTCAATATTTAGTAGAGTGTTATGTTCAAAAGGTTGCTAAAGTACCGGTACTCTCAAATTCAAACCCTTTACTGAAAATAATGTCAGTTTCACCTTCTTTTTTTTAAATCTGAGGTCAGTCTTAGCACACCCTGCCAAGTGCTAAAGTACCCCCAGGGGGGCCCCGTAGCCCTGGTTTGGAAACACTGAGTTTGAATATGAAGAGCAAATGTTGCAGCAGTGGCACCAAAGTCAGTCTAAACACTGTGGATGGCTGGGACGGGAATAGCAAAATGATTGGGGAGCTGGTACACGACTAAAGAAACCCAGATAAAATGATCGCGTGATGCAAATAACATTCTTATAGCAGGATTAGACATTGTGACCACTGTCTTTTCCATCCATAGGAATCCCTGTCATTATCAGCTCCCACAAACATAAGCGCTACCGTCATGTTAGCTGTATACTCTATGACCTCTTGTGTGTGAACTTTTTACCCTCAGCTATTTTTGTCTGAAGGTAAAGGCTGCATCCGAAACCATTAAATTGTAGCCTCTAAGTACTAACACTAGCAACTAATCCTTAACCTTTCATGGGGTCAACTGTTAGATCTCTATCCAGTTAGTGAACTAGAGCTTCAGCAGCATTTGCCCAATTCGACCGTCCTTACCCAGGGGAAGGGGAAGTGACATCACCAACAGCGTTTTTTCTTCTTCTTTAAAGTTCAGTGCAGTCCAAACAGAAGTGCATACCGCCACCTACTGTATATTGTCCAACAACAACATAGTGTCCAAATAAAGACATTTAAGGCGGAAAAAAAAGAAACATCCAAATGATCCTTCACATTTCCCTTTATTTTATCTCAACAGTGGTTTCATAAAGCTACAGTATGCAAATTAACCATGTGGCTTAAGTTTCTACTAAATGAAAGCAAAAGCACAAACTGCTTCATTTAGGCCATTTACTGAGGAGGCTCTTTAAAACCATGTGACTGTGCTGTGGTGACGACAACATGTATTTTGTCACGTTCATAAAGTTTGGCTTGTGTCTATCTTTTTTTATTTTTTTATTATTATTATTATTATTATTAAATGTGCGCCTGTCAATCAACAGTGGTTGCACATGAATCACTCAAGGGTGGGGGCGAGGGGGGTGGGGAGATTGGCGCGGTGGCTTATGGGTTGGCACATAGCTCCTAATCGCCAGTGAGTTAGCATCAGAGGTCCCTATGCTAAAGTGGCTATGATAGTTAGCATACAGGCCACTTTCCCTAACTCCTTCCTAACCGACAATCCAATTCGGACACTTCTTATCATGGCGGACGCTGACGCACATCCGGTTTGGCGTAAGACCTCTTACCAATTTACTGGTTTCGGATGAAGCAATAGTTTACTCAACTCTGCAGATACAGGTCCACAGCGTGTTTGTCTCCGGCTCCTTAACACAGCTGCTAAGACACACAATATCATTTGATGGCACGGGACATTTACCAAGCAATGGGGGAGAGAGCAACTTGACGAAGGATTTGAATAACTCTTTGAATAACTTGAGCTGCATATGTGCTATGGCTCTACCACCGAGCCACATAGCTTCTATATCATTGCACCTGTTACATGACAGTTTTCTTCCCTACATTTGAAGCCCTTCCATGTGCATGTTGGAGTCATCATAACATAATATACTAGCTAATATGTTTTTAAATACAACAAATAACCAGAAATGGTAGTGCACATGCTGTAGACCCCTTTGATTTGTTTTCCATATAATTTCCTCAAATATTATCTCCCTCTGACCAGACAAGCCTCCAGTAATACCCTGCAATCTCACGTGAAAACCACTGTCCTACACAACAAGCATTTTTGATTTTAGTTTGAAAATCAAACGATTTTGGTTCCTGTCAACTTGTATCCTTTCTCATATGTCAGTTTCTGATTGGCTAAGAGAATCTCTTCTTTTGTTCCTTACCCCCCGCCCTAAACAAGCAGCAACAACAGTTCTGGCTTTACCCAAATCTAAAAGCTGATTGACTGGAGTTTACAGCCTATAGGCCAGTAGAATGCCTAATTTGAAAGCAACAAAACTTTGTAGATCTTGTTGGTGCTTTTTTGTTACGTGTTTGTTGCTTCTTCATTACTTTTGTCGCTGTTTTGTAACTGTAACTTCTGTTTTTTGCCTTTTCATAATTTTTTGTCGCTTTTTCGTCTCCTATTTTGCTTTTTTGCTCCGTTTTCATCCTCATTCACACCTCGTTTTTTGTCACCATTTTTGACGTCTTTTTTTTTCACGGAGCATGCTGGATTTGGGTAAAATGAACTGGAGAAAATGTGCTTGGTTGAGGTGGGGGTTAATAGGTTAAAGGTGCAATAATGCAACAAGTATTTGTGCGTATTTGACGCAGAAAAAAAAGTAGATATTTCTGTGTATTTGACCTTGTAGTGACCCAGTGGCTGTATGAGTGTTCAGCATGGCGCTTTTACTTTCGACAACGCTACAGGATCAATAGTTTGGAAGGTTTTCACTGCTGACGGGAGCCTCTCACCAGAAAACCTACAAAACAATTGATCCTGGAGCGTTGTAGAGACCGGCATGATGGAAGGTAAAGGTGCCATGCAGACCACTCATACAGCCGCCGAGTCACTACAAGGTCAAATACACACAAATATCTACTTTTTTTTCTGCATAAAAAGTTGCATAATGCACCTTTAATATATTTGGTATGCTTAAACTTTGAAATGTACAGCTTTGTTTCCATATGGGCTGTGCGTATAAGTGAACTATATACTTCTATCTTCCCAACAGCCTCTGATCTTCTTGTTGGTTTTATTGGTACCTTTATTTTGAAAAGTGTACTAGCCTACTCATACCAGCGACATCAGTGCTTTTTGTTTCACACTTTAATGGCCATTTCTCTGAGACACACTACCTTTGTGACTTTTTCGTCTTCTATTTTGAAACGTGTGGCGGTGCTTGGTGACCGATCTTCCTGTCTCATGTGTTGGTGGCAGTGTGTGTGTGTGTCATCTGCTTTGTTAGTCATGAAGAGAACTGCTATACTTGTTTCCATGGCAGCATTATACGTATCAAAGCGGCTATAAAAAGTACTGACGCAAAAAATATACGTATATGGTTGTATTTGTTTGGCAGGCAGCATATGCTTTTAATTATAGATGCGGATGTAACAAAAGAAAAGAAAGTTCTGCTAACTTGAAGAAATTAAGTTCAGACTACAATAGGAACCGGCAAACATGCTAATCTGCGCAAATACGAGCATTTAGGGAAGATGTTCCGATGTTAAAACGTCATGGATTACTCCGTATGACGCTCACCGAAGTGTGGGCTGGCGTCTTGAGTGTGGAAGAAGCAAAACAACACTCCACGTATGTTTTCAGTGAGGATGTAACATTATGGCATTGTAAAAAGAGCAGATTTAGCGTGATATCAGCCCCGAAAGTGTATGTAAATTCGTACAACTCTGTGTACGTAGTGATTCATGATGCGCCCGCCGCCTCTCTTCTTTTAAACGTCCTGGCTTCGAAATACATTCAGTCTGCTTCATTTTCTCCATCGCAGTAGAGCCCCGTCCCGTCCGCTGTCGCTCGTCAAATTTGCAGGATGGATGACAAAAAAACGGCTCCTGAAGGCGTCCTACCTTCTCTGGTGAATCCCATTGATTCTCATTTAGGCTGTCAGTCTGGCAGATTGGCACAGGAGGCTGGCTGGGGGCTCATTTGGAAACCCAGGGGAGAAAAAGCGCTGTTTTTGTGCAAATTTACTAACCAGGCGTGAATTTTTTGGGCGGTGAGACTGAAGAAATCCGATCCGGTTGAAAGTTTGCGAAGAACAGCAGACGTCAGATGTCTGTAACAAAATATCACGCGGACGGAAGGGAAGGAAATCTTATTTGTTTTGCACCTTTCAGACGTTTCTCTGTATTTTCCGGTCTGCAAACTGTCAGCACACTTGTTCCGATCCTGCCCGTGGACGAACTCTCTTCCCTGTGAAGATTTGCATATTTGCCAGTCTTCTTCAACCGGATTTCGACAGGAACGGAGCGTTCTGGGTCGCTTGAGACAAATTGGAACGGTGCATTTCGAGTGTCTTTAGGAGAGACAGTGAACAAGAGGGGGGCGCTGTGGGGCGATGTTCATGTCGGTTAATGCATACCTTACTGTACCTTACTGTCCCTTTGTACAACATTTTAACAGCTTGTCATGCAGTTCATTGGATTTAACTTGGGTCAGATGCTTTCTTTATAGTTCCAAACAAGAAATGCCTTGTTTTTATCCTCAAGGCCAGTGCTCAAAACGGGAAATTAGCAGTTGCTTAAAAGCTACTTTGTATTGCTGACCACTGTCAGTAAGTTGACATTCTCACAGAAGATGACAGTGATCGCCGCAACAGGTCAGCAATTTGTTAGATATGACAAATGTATGCGTTTAAAGTATATGCCAGTAGGCTTGTTGTATTTGCTCGAGTGCATTGTCCCTCATCTAATCATGCCTCTTCCCTTCCGGTCCTACAAGCAAACCTCTCCAGACACCCAGGGCAAAAGGGTTCTGGGGTTGGAGCGATTTGGACCCCCCTCTGGGAAGGGCTGAACGATTTTGCCAAAAATCAATATTGCAAATTTTTCAATCAATATTGCGATTTCGATTTTATTGCGATTTTCCGCTAATAACTTTTTTTCAACTGACTTAATAAGTATTACTTACTCTTAAGTCCTTTTATAATCATATGGAATAATTCAAAATAGTCCACATAGCCATTTCCTTAATTTACAATAAGCTTATTCTGAATTTCTTTTGTTGTTGTAAATAGCCCAAATAATGTCTTGCTATTTGCTCTTGTGTATTAGTCAGTGGTTGTGAGATAAGTTCTTATCTTTATCCAAAACATTCAACATAAGCCTCCAAAAGTGAGCCGCAAAGGACTCTTTACTTTTAACAAGCAGCACAGGCTCACATTCATCTCTGTGGAGGCACAGACGTGTGAATCCGGAGGAGAGTTTCTGTGATCAGTGCATCAGAGGGATTAGCGCTGCAGCTAACGCAATGCTAACGGAGGAAAAAGCAATAGTCCTTCACCGTGGCTGCATAATAAACGCTGATATGTACATCCACGATCTACCGCGCACCTCAAGTAGATTGAGAAGTAAACAAAAGCACGCGGTGGAGCACGGAGTGGACGTTGGTGGCGTCTCTCGCCGCTACATTCACTTCTAAGGGCCGCAGCCATCAGCTGCATGAGAAATCGTGTTGTGTAATATCGCGATAAAATTGCAAATGCGCTTTATTGTTCAGCCCTACCTCTGGGCGCGGAACAGGTTCAGTTTTGGCTGTCGATCCCTCAAAAGCTCCTGCCTGTCCTGTTGTGCTTATCGTGGGGCTTATGATTGCGCTTTGAAACACTTAGAGCCCCCTGCTGGCGTCTCTTATAGCAACATTTGTCAGTACTACTGGTACCAGTAGTACTGGTTGTAATAAAAGCTTCGTAGTAAAGGCGGGTAAGCACAAAGATGCCAGAAGATGTTTAATGAAGGTGTATAGACTTGAAAAGCATGGAAGAAAAGATGTCATGATGTCATCAGGTGAAACAGAGTGTTATGAGCGCTATAGAGAAGGCAGACCCAGGTTTGATTCCCAAACTGCTTGGGTTTGCATATTCTCCCTGTGTCTTGGCCCTGAATAGGTTTTCTCTGCATACTGGTGTCCGCCGTCAACCTAAAACGTGCACAATATCCTAAATCCTTCCACTGGGTACTCGTTGCTAAGATCCTATAGCTCAAAATCGAAGCTGCACCAATTAAGATATCAGGTAAAATAATCCTCTTGTGATTTATCTTTATCAAGACGGAGGTGGCCAGCAAGTTGGAGAGAATTATGCTGTCAGTGTCTTGAAGCACTAATTTGGTATTTTAAACACACTTCTCTTCAGACTGTCCCGCAGTAGAATCTAACCTTGAAACAGTGATTGAATTTCCCTGACCGTTTTCCTACATACTCTGCCTTTGGGTCTGGTTTATAAATAGCCGTCTGGTAGTGATCAGAGGTCAACTTCATATCTGCGTACGGGACTCAAGCATGTGTTATAGTCACGTGGAGCAAAGGGACTGAACAGTAGAAAATATTTGAATATTGTCAAATGGACTGGATCGTTGGGATCTATCTTCAGTTGGTATTTAAATCTCTACTACAATTACTGAGAGCCAATACAAAAGTTAGTCTTTATGGTTAATTGCTGGAAAACAATTGAAAAAATGGAGCGCCTCTCGAAGTGGTAATTGCAACTTGTAAAGTTGGAGATGTCCAGACTGCTCCGAGTTCGGATACGAGATAAAGACAGCAATGGCAGCCCCCAGTGGAGGAGTGTAGCTAATGATAAAACTGTAACAAAACCACTGCATCTGTGCAAGGATCCCGCAAAGATTTGAGATGATATAACTGTGTTTAATGAGAGTGTTCCAGTAACTATTTTGGCCTGTTCCCCGGATCCATCACTTCAATCCAAAAGTGTTCCTGAAACTACTTATTTACAATTCAAGCACTAGTTTAAGGCTAATATTGCTCTGTCGGTGAATATTAACCAAGGTCCTATTATTTCAAAAACTGGTGAAAATATAGATATTGGCCAGTAGACAGGACTGTCCCATCACTACCAAATAATTACTCGGTTCAACATTTGTTGACCATAAATTACACGTTTGACCAAAAATATGGATCTAGGACTTTGTAAACGCATCACTGTATTTTAATTAAATACACAATGTGTTACATTAGACTCTTACCACGTTTTTACAGCTCATATGTATCAAGTCACATGCACATACATAGATGTATGTTTTATTTGACAGTCTGCAAACAGGGTACACTTTCTTTGTCTTGCAATATCATCTTGGCCACTAACTGTCCAGCGAGTATCCACAAAGCAAAGTACCTCTCTGCTGTCTATATTTAGAAAGGGTGCCCATGTGCCAAAAAGGTCAGAGATCACTACTTTAAACTGAAAGTCCACAGGGAAAATGAACCGGACTCCACCTTGTGACCCAGCGGGGGGCAGGCACCTCTGCGATGCATTTCCGATTCATAATGAAGAAAACAGGAAGCTAATTTCACCAAACCAGTGTCATCTGCGCCTGGATCGTCTTAGGCAAAAGTGAATGACTTGTTTGGATTGTGGGTAATAGATTCATAGTTCACCAAACGTAAGCGCTCCCGCAATTATCAGCCCATTATTGCGGATTATTAATATTCTCAACGTGTTCCTCATCTGCATCGCATTAACCTCACCACTCAGAATTTCAATTTATTCTGCAAACGTGTCATCTTAATGCGACCCCAGCACAAGCTATTTGAATAAAACCAGTGTAAGCACAAGAAATACGACCCAAATTAAAAAGCAGTATTGTTTTTTTCATTCATTTATTTATTTCAAACAACTGACAGCCAACGATCAAAAGTCAATAGCATTGAAACAGTGCTATTGTCTACTTTCAAGAGTTATGTTGCTTGGCAACAGAAACTAAATTTTTGAGTAATCCTGCATATTAGTTGATCTCCCTTTTCCGCTGAATTCACAACCACTCTGACTTACGAAGAAATCAGTGTTGTTATCAGAAGGGGCGGCAGAGGTTTTGAGAAGGGTCTGGATGCAGCCGAAGGAGGGGCACGTGATCAGTGGAGCTCTACTTCTCCACAGGAAATTATGTCACCTCCACAGGACAACGCTTAAACAAATCCAAACTAACTATTTTATTTTATTTTATTTATTGGTTTATTTGGTAGGGACAATGCATGTTAATGAACATACATGGGTCTCATGCATGTAAACAAGCCACACCGGATTGTAGCCTAGGGCTAATTTGCATCCGTTGTCCCCCATTCACACTCTCATTCATCCTGGCCTATTGTACATGTTTTTAGTGGTAGGGGAAACCGGAGTACCCGGAGGAAACCTACGCAGACACGGGGAGAACATGCAAACTCCACACAGAAAGGTCCCGTCCAGGTGGGAATTGAACCCAGGACCTTCTAGCTGTGAAGCACAAGCGCTAACCGCTGTACTACCGTGTCGGTATAAACCTAATCCTAACCTTAAGGATAGTGACGTTCACTAAAGGCGTCTTATTGAGATTAATTTAAATAAATATTGCAGGGGAAAAAGTGAAGCTCCACTAGGACCTCCTTGGATGTTTTAGGGTTCTCTTTGTGTGTTATGGAGTGTGAGATCAGCAGAGCTTCCTGGTCGCACAAGACCGCGCCGGGAGCTATGGGAATATGGAGCTATGTAAACAATGAGGTAGCGCCATGGCACGTTCAATAGTAGCAAGAAATACATCGTTTTGTACCAATTCCTATATTTGGGGTTTGAGCATCTGTCGAATAACCGATGGAGTATCAGCATAGGCCTCACAAACTGAAAAGGTACATTTTAGTCAACAATCCTTCTTTAACTTACAAGAAACATGCCAAAGTTGTAAATTGCACCCTTGTTTGTACTGTTGTGTTGTTTAGGCCAGTCTTGTACAGAAGAGTGGTGAACCGGAGTCCACCGTAGACAGAGGCCTGACCTGTGTTGAGTGTCTTTAAGCCCAGTCCTCTGCCCACTCCCTCTCAGCAGTGCAGCCTCCATTACTGTGGACAGGTGGACCATGAAATAGGCCGGGTGCGGTGCATGCATACTTGTCCCTGTAGACGTCAGGGAGGACACTTGAGGGATGGACTGAGAGATACTGTCAGGATTGGAGAGGGTTAGGGTTAGAGAATCACAGCAAACATAAACAGACAGGCAATGATCCAAAAGTATATTTATAGCAAAAGGAGTCGCACATTGTTGCAAAATGGCCAGCCACCAAATCTTTGAATTTTGGTTATACTGCGAGCGCATACCTGTTAAAGGTCTATATTATACTTTCAGAATGATTTCTTCATTTAAAAACATAGGGTCTCATTATGTGTATAACACATGTTTGAACCTTTCTTCAAACATAGAAGTATCTGTCTGATACATCTATTAGTTTAGGAGGTCTTTGAGTATTTTATTAATGTTAACCTCTTAACTCCCAGCTGAACCGTGCTCATTTTCTTCAGTTTGGCTTTCTAAAAGCTAAAGCTAATCTAAAAGCTTGAAAAAAGCATCAAAATAACAAGCCTGGCATAAAGCCAGACTGACTTTGTTTACGTATTTATAAATACATATAAAAACAGTCTGTAATTGTGGTAATAGGACGCAATTTCCAAATCGAGACTCGAGGCGGGGCTAACGATCGCAGTTTGAATGAGAACGAACCAAACAAACACTTAGTGACCTATGCTTTGCGTTTACGTCCTCCGCCATGATTATTTGTAGTCCACACGTGCAGTCGAGTAAATGTTGTGGTGAAAGCTCTCAGAGCAGCTTCTTGCTGTGGCTTTAGTCCAGCTAATTTAAAACAGAAGAAAGGGCACTGGTAAAATATCGTTGTGTCGCGGCCGCCATCTTCACTGTTTTGGTTACAGCCCGGGGGAGCCCGGGTGTTTGATGGGAAATCCTTGCATGAAAGATGACGCACCGTTAACTCCCGCCTCCCGTGCTATGATGGGCTCGTCTTGGTTTTTCCGGAGTCAGCGAGATTCAAATCACATAATTCCAGACTGTATCCCCATGTATCTCTTAACATGGAGGATCAGTCTGGCTCGTGCCAGGCTCTAAAAGAGCGACAAAATCAAGGATGAAAACGCAACAAAAATTTGACATAAAAAAACGACAAAAATGTGCTGGAAATGCAATAAAAATGTGAATAAAGCGTGACGAAAACATGACAAAAGAGCAAGAAAAAGCTACAAGAAGTGACAAAAACGTGGCAAAATCACAACACAAAAGCAATGAAAAAAGCAATAAAAATCGAGATGACAAAAAAGAGACGAACCCATGACAATAACGCTTTAAAAATGTGACAAAAAAGTTACAATCACTTTTGTAGGTTTTAGCTGTTGATCTCCAGTTGAGAAGCTTTTAGATTTGGGTAAAGCCAAAGTGGAGAAAATTGACTTGGTTAAGGCGGGGGTTAAGAGGTTAACTCAATAAATCCTAAATTTAATTGCAACTGCAATGCATGTCAGAAAATTAGGCACTTTTACTCAACTTTGCAGCTCAGCCAGATGTCCCCAGACTGAGTCAGTGACTAGCCCGTTTTGAACTGAACTTTTTTTATTGGGCTTCATGTCCTCTGCTGTTTTGTTTACATTTCAGAACCAAAAGGTCAAGACAACTTAAATCATCCTTTTGTAGAGATTTTTACCATGGTACAATGTTGTTCTCTCATCAAAATCCTGGAACTGTGTTTCTGTCAGCACATCTTTGAGCAATTTTTGAATCTGTCCCAGAGGCTCTTCTTAGCGGTGCGGCGGAAGCTCCCAAACAGCTTGTGTTCGCTTCAGGAGGAGCTACTGCTTCTGCGCGATTCTGAAAAATCGCTGTTTGCGCTGTTTTAAGATCTAAAGTTGTGACGGAAAATTGTTTCCTGATTCTTTGCTTGTGCTTTGGAATAGTTTTACTCCCTTTCTCTGACACTTGACGCAAACCTCACCGCTTTCCTCCTCCTGCCTCTTCCCAGTATTATTTCAATATGTGTGGTTTAAGTGTGCAGTACCCGTCTGCCCATCCTCATGTCATGATAAAATCCCGTTCAAAACGTGTTTGTCATCCAGTGTGCGTCCATGTTTTCATAAGTTAATTGAAGCGTATAATGAATTATTATAGATTCATGCCATGGCTGTGTCGTCCAAAGCTATAATAATAGCTAATATCAGACCTTCGCTGTAGCTTGTCTCATGTAAAGCGCTTTGTGACCATGTCTGTGAGAGGTGCAATATAAATAAAGCTCTTCTTCTTCTTCTTCTTCTGGTGTTGACTTTTGCGTTTGATCCACATCTTTTGAGAGTGAAGAGAAAGCATTTATAGGAAAGTCTGCAGAGGTCGTTTCACAAAAGGCAAAGCAGAGCGAGTCTGACAAGCAACAGGAGGTGCGAGTGGGCTGATAACACAGTCTTCCTGGTCGAATCTCTATTTTCAACCTCTCTTTGCAAAGTGGGTTTAGTGAATTAATTACCTCCGAAAGCTGCATATGAGGTCACCCACGGACAGGAGCGCGTGTCCTCCCTGGTGCTCGCATGCTACCATCTGTACATCCATATTTACATGCTCCCGACTTTAGATCAAACCCGCGCAAACTCGGAGAGGGCGGACTAATGACCACTCTCGGGTCGGCCAATGACACGCATGAATAATTTGCTCCAAACTTTAGATTTCACCTTGGCGTCACCTTTGCTGGACTCCCGCCTGATCAAGTAAATGAATGGCCACGCGCATAAATCAAAGTCCAGATTTAACGGAATATAGAGCCTGCTCCCCTGGAAAGAGTGTTTAATTAATTGAGTATCTCATCCAAAAGGTTCCTTCTGAAACTTCTGGTTTCGCAAACACGGACATTATGCCCATCCAGTGTTATTGTTAAAGACAAGCTGTAGCTAATGGCAAGTTTAACTCATCCCTAAATGAAGGGCATTAAGTCCATTCATTCCAACAGGAGGAACTTTGTCTGAGCTGCCGCCACGCTCAAAAGCCTCTGGGGAAGATTCAAAGATTGCTCAAAGATGCGCTAGTGGCTCCAAACACAGCTCCAGGTCCATTTTGTTTTTAATGAAAGAACAAAAATTGTGGCAAAAAGCTCACGGTAAAAGATTTTGTGTAATACCCCGCCCTTAAAAGCGCGCCTATATCTGCTGCCAACACTTAATGTAACTGCATATCTGTGAATACACTCACGCTGTTGTTGTCTTTATCACAGTTTGAATTTAATCTTCTTATGCAAGCCCTTATACTCTTAATAGTTTTAAGTTTGTATAGTTTATTATTCATCTAAGTTATGTTTTATGTTTCATGTTTCATGTTGCACGATTAAACTGCAACTGTTCCTAGTTGTGAACCTGTTCATGGCAATGGTAATATAACAGTTCTGATTCTATGGAGTTCACTACTGCTTTTATACTCACCAAAAACGTGTAGATTCTCAACCATCCAGGTGGTTAATTCAGTTCCCAAAAAAAGATAGATCAAAAACAGCTGGACTCATGATTGAAAAGGGGCCGACATTTCCGGAGGCGCTCTCCGGATTGAGACCAGTGGCGGCTACAAAAAATTACCAAATGAAATAGATTTTATTTTGCAAATTTAGGTAATAAATGTCATGATGAATCTATCTGGTCTCCCGGTCCCTCAGAGCTGCTGAAGCTCGATGTGAATTTCCATTGATGCTCGCTTATTAGAATACAGCCTCTGATTGGCCGACTATTAATTGCTCTGAGGCTCAGCCAATGGCCGCTGGCTGCTCTGCTTTGTGACCGCAACACTGGAGGCCGCCATTGCTCCTCCATTGCTGTAGTACCTCCATTTGGCCGCTAGGCCCCCATTGAAAAGCATTGGACTTTAGACACGTTAAAAACAACTTTAATGCCTGGTTTCAATTTTTTCAACGCTTAATATGTCTACATATTCCTCCTGAGATAACGCTGGGTTAGTCAAAAAAATAGAAACCAGGCTGGTTTTCGAAATACAATTTTTTTCATCTCCTACTTAACGGAGGTCGGACTGTTAGCATTGGAGCTGCGCGAGCTACACGTCACGCAAGGGCCGAGTCTACAGTGAGATCCCGCCCTTTTGCCCTTATTAGGAACATGCTTCATCAGAGCTGGGGAGGAGGAGTCTGTAAATCCGCCATGATTTCCCCCTCGAACGTGGTCATTGTGGTAAACGGGGAGGAGTGAGGAGGAGCTGTCTATTCTTTTAACAGTCTATGGGCTCAGCATCAAAGCAGAGGACGGGTTGTCACACCCACCAGCTAAATGCTGACTGGCTGTTGCCACAAAAAGTGAAGAAAAAAAGCTCCTCCTCCTGATGCTGTGTGTCTGTGAGAGCAGCATTAGCATTAGCTTTAGCTTTAGCTGCTGTCACTGTGAAGCTGCAAGAGGAAACTGAAAAGAACAACATGACAGAGATGGACTTTATTTCAATCATGAACATGTTTTAAGGACATATTCAAAAATGTATTTTTTTGTGTGATAATAGACTTCTGTGGTGAGTAAAACATGTTTTCAGGCGTTCGCTCCTCCTGCTTTAGCTGCTATTCGCCTCATACAGCTACATAATGACACAAGCGCAACAGCTCAGAGTTGGTTTAGACCTGGTTTAGTCACAGAGTTTCTTTGTTTAGTCCAAGTTTTGTATTATTCCAGTTCCCTATTTTGAACTTGGTTTAGTCGCTGATGTAGGAATAGCGATCGGGAAAATCCACAGTTCCCAGGGAGATCCGCCACGTTTGCAGCTGTTGGCATACATTTTCCATAGACTAACATTAGCTAAAAACAGTATAAAAAGTGGAGAAAAAAGCCGTGGAACAACTCCATTAGCTGCTGAGTTACTGCTGGTAAATACATCTAACTCAATGTGGTGTCCAAGTGTTTTAATGTGAACATCACCTCCAGAATTTTCACTTTTAAAATCTCCATTAGTTTATAATTGCTGCTAATCCCATGATGCTTTGGGATATGACATCACATTCCCGAACTCTATAGTCTACTTCCCTCCCTAAATATTTGGCTTAATTCAATTGTTTTAACATTCTGATTTTTACACAAAGGCTGTGTGTAAAAATGTAGGGTACAGTGTTGGTGCAGGTTTATGCAGCTCCGTGATAAGTTTCATTAAAGAGGGGTATTATGCTTTTTTCAATCACATAGCACCAGTCTATAGCATACTACAATGATGACGTAACCTTCTGTTGGTCTGTATATGCAGTAAATTAAAATAACTGCCTTGAATAAAATTGCTCTCTCAAAATGGCTGTACTGAACGTCTTGAAATAGGCCTCTGTCTCTTTAAGAAGCTTTCCGACACGCCCCCTTCAGCACACTGCTGTGGCATCTAAACAACACTACTGTGCGGGGAGGGGGCTCTGCTGAGCTGAGGAGCAGTGGTTGGTGGCTTGGCTGGTGACAAAAGGTCCAGAGGCGTCTCCAGGAGGTGGGGGCGTTCCTAGGAGGACTGAGGCATAGCTACACCTAAAATGGCTGCCGTCTAAGTTTTTACTGATTACTCAAAAATATGTGAATGAGCCAAGGCAACACTCCAGGCATGTGTTTAATGAGGGAATGACATAATAACATGATATAAAGCTTGAAAAAGTCGATTTTACATAATACCCCCCTTTAAGCTTACCCTGTTTGAAAGACCACCAGCCGACACTGATGGAGACTGTGACGGATTGATTCAGCTTTGTGGAAATGTTATACTCCCCGCGTTTATCGTACCTTGATTGATAGTAATGCATTAGTTTTATTTACTAGACACTCACTGTCACATTCACTCACTTATTCCCTAACTTTTTACAACTAAGGCACTCACTCCCACGTTGTTGTTTTTTGACAATCTGCATATCTTCAAATCGTCTTTACAAAAGCCGGTCTGATAAAGCTTTCAACACATCTTGAAACAGCCCGGTTCAACTCGCGCCAGCATCTCTTCATCTCTCTCTGCATATTAATAAAAACACAAACAAACATTAAAGCCGGATTTTTATGAGAAATCTCTGAAGCAAGGTGCTCTCTCTGTTTTTCATCCTTTTTTCTCTCCACAATTCTGGTGGGGTGTGTTGATCAAGCGTTACCTTGTCATTTCCTCCGGGGCGGTGGAGGAAGATTGTCAGCCCTTTTGAGAATTGACTCGAGCTGATCCGGCGCGGGACACTCTGACAGAGCCCCCCCCCTCGCCTGCCGCTGACGAACGCTCCGCCAGCCGCCTGTAAAGATAAGTGCGTGCGAGAGGGGAAAGGGACAGGCACGCTCCGCCGCTGTTATTAATGAGTGCGGTGGCAACGCTGTTCGGAAGAGGGAAAGTGAGAGATATGAATGGCGCGTCTGATAGCAAAAGATGCGGGGGGAGGGGGGCTAATGTATTTTTGAGGGGATTGTAGCATATTCGTTTTCGTTAACAAGATTCGCGATTGCACTTTTGACCTTCCAAACTTAGCAGAAGAGGAAGTGCTTAGAATCTGTCAACAAGGATTACGATACATTAGGCTTTCTGTTGGTGCATTCTGCCGTGGCCTGTCATCCTTTGTTTGTTTGTCACTACGACTGTTATATCTGACCAATTGGAACATCGTCTCGGGTAAGCTAAACATCGCAAAGGATTTATTTGTTTATTGTTAGGTATTTTACAAATTTCAAAGAGAGAAAAAGCACATGTTGTAAAATGAATTCTGATATTTGACAATAGGGCTCATAAGAGCAACAGCATAGTTAGCACTAGGGCTGCACCGTTAAATGATAGCAGTAGATACTACTGGTATCGAAAAAAATAAAAGTATCGAAACAGGAATCTAAACCTCACCTAAAGGATTATTAGGAACACCATACTAATACTGTGTTTGACCCCCTTTCGCCTTCAGAACTGCCTTAATTCTACGTGGCATTGATTCAACAAGGTGCTGAAAGCATTCTTTAGAAATGTTGGCCCATATTGATAGGATAGCATCTTGCAGTTGATGGAGATTTGTGGGATGCACATCCAGGGCACGAAGCTCCCGTTCCACCACATCCCAAAGATGCTTCTATTGGGTTGAGATCTGGTGACTGTGGGGGCCATTGTAGTACAGTGAACTCATTGTCATGTTCAAGAAACCAATTTGAAATGATTGGAGCTTTGTGACATGGTGCATTATCCTGCTGGAAGTAGCCATCAGAGGATGGGTACATGGTGGTTATAAAGGGATGGACATGGTCAGAAACAATGCTCAGGTAGTCTGTGGCATTTAAACGATGCCCAATTGGCACTAAGGGGCCTAAAGTGTGCCAAGAAAACATCCCCCACACCATTAAACCACCACCACCAGCCTGCACAGTGGTAACAAGGCATGATGGATCCATGTTCTCATTCTGTTTACGCCAAATTCTGACTCTACCATCTGAATGTCTCAACAGAAATCGAGACTCATCAGACCAGGCAACATTTTTCCAGTCTTCAACTGTCCAATTTTGGTGAGCTCGTGCAAATTGTAGCCTCTTTTTCCTATTTGTAGTGGAGATGAGTGGTACCCGGTGGGGTCTTCTGCTGTTGTAGCCCATCCGCCTCAAGGTTGTGCGTGTTGTGGCTTCACAAATGCTTTGCTCCATACCTCGGTTGTAACGAGTGGTTATTTCAGTCAAAGTTGCTCTTCTATCAGCTTGAATCAGTCGGCCCATTCTTCTCTGACCTCTAGCATCAACAAGGCATTTTCGCCCACAGGACTGCCGCATACTGGATGTTTTTCCCTTTTCACACCATTCTTTGTAAACCCTAGAAATGGTTGTGCGTGAAAATCCCAGTAACTGAGCAGATTGTGAAATACTCAGACCGGCCCGTCTGGCACCAACAACCATGCCACGCTCCAAATTGCTTAAATCCCCTTTCTTTCCCATTCTGACATTCAGTTTGGAGTTCAGGAGATTGTCTTGACCAGGACCACACCCCTAAATGCATTGAAGCAACTGCCATGCGATTGGTTGTTTAGATAATGGCATTAATGTGAAATTTAACAGGTGTTCCTAATAATCCTTTAGGTGAGTGTAGATATCTTTAGTAGGTCCATGAGGTTTAGTGCGATTAAAAATATTAATCGAAATTAATCACACTTTGCTCTCCACACTTCAGTTTCCTTTTTTCCTGCAGACGCACAATTAATGGCAATATTGCACTGGTCTGTTGGACTTGGTTGAACAAAAAGAAACAATATTTTGTTGCTTAAGCTTATGTATTCAGTCATTATTCAATGGTATACTAAAAATCCTTACTAAAAACTTACTTCTCACTGTTCTCAGGTCAAATATTTATATGCGATTAATTTCGATTAATTAATTACAAAGCCTCTAATTAATTAGATTAATTTTTTAATCGAGTCCCGGCCCTAATCTTTAGACAACTGGGGTTGAGCAGGTCATTAGAGACGCTCTACTTCAAAGGTTGTTTACCCACAGTTGAGAGTAGCTGTGATAAGAGGGGAGGAGCCGGGCCAACCCCAACTCCTACTTGTGGTGTTTATCTAAGCTGCGGCCTGAGCGGGACTTTAGTCCGCTGACGAAGCCTTTTGGATGAGAGGCGAAACGTTCGAGACTTCAACTGCTGAGTACAGAAGATGACTCAAGTACCTTCATTGAAGATGGACAACTCCTGTACGACTGAGAGCTTACACAGACATCTTTAGACAACAAGTTTGGATGCTGTTGGTCCAGGGACGACATTAAAGGAAGTGACTTTGTTGTTTCAGCTCAAATAAATTATACACATTTAAAAGAAATAGGCTTTTATGGAATAAATTAACATTATTGCTCTGTTTTCTGGTTCTAGATGACAAATATTTTAACGTGGGTATCGGAAAGTTTAAAAAAAAATCCATTCCACTTTATTTCTATTGCACATTTTGCAAAGTGCTGCACATAAGATCGACAGTCGGACATAAAAATCAAGTGAAACCAAATCAATCAATCAACCTTAAAAAATTATATAAAACAATTTATTTTTTTAAACCATAGCATAAAAAAACAAGATACACTAAAAAGTTTACGAGAAAAAAAATGTAACGGTAGCCAGCCCTAGCTTGCCCTCGATCATGGCAACAGCTGCAAACTGAGTGGCCAGTCTGCATTGCTATTCATGATTTTTCTCAAATTCCAATGTTAAAGGTTCTATATAGGCCGTAATCTGTATGGATTTCCGTTATCTGCTATGGGGAGAATTATTTTTCTTTCTGGGCCAAACTGTGATACCATAAAGCAGCCACTGTTCAAATCAGTTCGAGTATGTATTTCAAACAAATAAAAATCATTTGTAGTGTATTCCGCACATGTAGTCATCTCTTAGTCACATGTGATGAGTTTTTACATTATCAGTCGGGTCAGCCCTGTGAAAGAGTTGTTCTTTTCCTTCTTCGTCTTCTCCCTTGAGCGTGACCATTTACCGTTCCCAAGGATGCCGTTTGTAGAACCAGTTTGTGTTGGAAAAAAGGAAAGAGCCATGAAATGCTTTTAATTGACTTGGCATCAGGTGTGTTTGGGAAATAGTCATTTGTGGCTGCGTTTCTGCTTCTGGGTGGGATGGGTGGGTGCAGGGACGCCTAAAGCTGATAGAGGTGATGAAAATTCAACTTTCATTTTGCGGTTGTTTAAAAAAAAAAAAGTTTTCTTTTATGTTTGTTTTATTGAGTTTATAAGATTACATTTTCCGTCCCTGTTTGTGCCGTTTCTCAAAGGGAAGATGCAATTAGGTTGCTGTAGCTGGTTTTGTAAATGCACTCTGTGGATGGAAAAGATTCCCTGTGCAAGGTCTCATAAGTGCAGGCAATGAAAGGGAGTTACTGTGTGTGTTGGCTAAGAATTCTATTGTAGAAATTAACTCCAACCTACTATACTGCAAATGTTTTGACTTGATAGGCCAACATTTATTTTCTCGCAGAAGCACCAAAAAGTGGCAACAGGCAAGGCGGTTGTCACTTGAATGGACGATTTACAGCAAAGGCATCTGGTTCTCGCAAATTTTAAAATATAAATTTCAAATAGCAAAAAAAAAAAAAATCCCTTACTACTCAGGTGAAAAAGTACTTTTTTTTTACACTTACCAGTAATTTATGCTAATAGAGTCCCCGAACCTGCTCCTAAAGATGGCCATATCTCTAAAGCTCAGGCTGAATTATGCACTGTCCGTACGCGTTAGCAGTTATTACAGACCCTCTTGGCTGACATGTAGTTATCGGTGTGGCATATGGAGTGGGTGCTGGAGTAGCCCAGATAAGAGAATCTCTATGGGGAGGGGGGTATTTATCATCATATATTTTGCCACGGGATGGAGGGGGGAAAGAATATTGAGAGAGGAACGGTGAGGAGAGCGCTCTTCACCCCAGGGTTCAAAAAGACTCGGGGCTCCTGAAGGCAAATTTTAATTCAAGTATCTGAATGAATTTGATGTCTTTATTAAAATAAAGTTGCAAGTATACTGCATCAGTACATTTATATTATGAAGGAGTAGCAGCTCTACTCCAAGCTCGTCCTAAGTAAGTGCATAACACTGTGAGGGAGGAACAACTAAATCAATTGATTTTATACCAAAGTATGTATCAGCAATAAGAAGAGAGGGCCAGTGGTTCTAAAAGTCTTAGCTAAAAACGTGGAGAAAAGAGCTGTTAGCGGTGCCATTACTGGTAAATCCATCTAAATCCTGGTGTACACTGCACAATTTTAGCCGTCTGCGACAAACAATCACTTGTTGTGGGGAGAATCTCAAAATCTCAGGTCTTATGTCGTAGAGTAAGACTGGGACAAAGATTTCAAATTGAACCGTTGTGTGATCAAAGACGAGCTGCAAAAGACATCGGGCAGTGTCTGATATTTTGGAAGGCTAGTCACAGTGAGGCCCTGTCGACAACAAGTCAAGCTCAGGACTAAACGCAAAAATATTGTATCATCTATACCAGGGGTGCCCAAACGTTTTGTCTCCGAGGGCCAAAATGAAAAAGTGCCTGTGGGTCGCGGGCCAAACACGGCGATGTCAAGCAACACATATAACTGAAAATAATAATAGTTACTTTATTTTATTTTTGGTAGCATTTACATTTGCATATGATTCTATGAAAATAAGATGCTACATTAAAACAAATGTTAACTATGGCAAAAGCCTACTTTTAGTAGAATTGCAGCATACATTTATTTTGACACGTAGCTTTGTTGATGTCAACAGCCTTTGCAATAAAAGTTGGAAAACTGGGAAAGTTGATGCTACAACGCTCTGTGATAAACACCAAGACACCACAACAGTGTTTCCTTAACTTTGCCAAACGAGTGAAACAGCGCCCCCAATTTGACGCGGGTGGCCAAACAGTGTACTGCATCCATATTTACTATTGAGAATGAATGGGAGAGAGTTAGTATTAACCATAATATTGTTCAGAATTGTTCCACTTTGGGCACCCCTGATCTATATGAAACCTGCTTTTTGGGGGTCTGTACACAAACATTTTCCAAACCAGGTCCCAGAGTGGAAAGATCTCAAAACGCTGTTTATGTGGCTCCGTTGTTACGACGTCTCCGGAACTGTTACTACTGTTACTAAAACGATGACCTCACAGCGCCAGTCTTGTGTCTGTTATTCGTAATCGACTGACCTTATAATAAGTTTAACTCTGCTCCTCTATGCTCCACCGCGAGCCCCAGGTGAGAAGTAGAAAACACTGCAGTTACTGTAGCCTCCATTCAGTCTGTGTTTTTGGAATGACAGTAAAAGTCCAGTCACTGACAGGTACTTCTGCTTTAGTCCCATTACGTCTGAAGAATAAACTCGCGTCTTCATCCCTTCCGTACATCGTAAATCCATGAATTTCAGCTTCATTGTTTACATTCCACAAACGTTTACTGCGCATGTGCCCTCTACATCTTGTTTTATTATCTGTGGTATCGTCACAGCGCCACGCACAAGTTTGGTAGATGAATCGCAGATTTAGCAAACATGAGTGGCTTCATGTGGACGCACACATTTACTGAGCTGGCTCCGTGTTTATAATGAACGTTTTTGAAACTTAACCCCTGTTGTCTTCGTGTGGATATACAGTAGTCTGAGTCTCCTCTCGCAGCAACTACGATCTCTGTCAAATGTCTCGTCAACAAAATAGGCCAGGCATGAATGGGACTGCATTTTACTTTCCCTGCACTTAACACTGCTAGCATGCGGCACCCACCTCGGCTAAACACACGCCGCCTGCTCCTGAAACTGCTTTGACAAAACTTTTATCATAGCTATTTCTCTCTTTGAACTATCACACGGTGAGGACGAGTGCAGGCTCACGATTTTACAATCCCCACGTCTTGCAATGTGACGTCTAATTATCTTATAAGACATTACACACTGTAGTGTCCAAATGTTCTGATGTGAACAATATCTCCAGTAATAATCGTAGTTTAGCATGGATCAAATCAGCTGCAGATCCCATAATGCTTTGCGATATGCAGGGCTTGACTTGATCTTTTTTGGTCACCAGCCACTGTGGCTGTGTGGCTTTCAAAAGTTACTAGCCACCAACTGATATCACTAGCCAAAACTAAAACTTAATAGATTTACATTGAAGACCGAATAGCGGTGGCGCTAATTTGTATTGTTTTTATGATCTTAATTGCAGCACTTTGGAAACGTTTTGTTGTTTAAATGTGCTATACAAATAAAGTGGATTGGAAAACTGCTTATTTTAAATGTATTGCTGTTATGTAGTACTGTCGCAAGTTCATTAATAAGTGTACTAGTACCACTGATAATGTAAAGTTGCTAGTTCCGACAACTAAAGAAACCCCCTCCATTTTGTCACCACTGTATTTGCAGCAGTTGGAACAGTACATGACTTGCTTAGCGTCATCGTAGACCAGCCATTCTCGATTTTGTTTCCATTTTTCATTGAACGTCCTTATCTTTTTCTTTGCCTCTTCTCATTTTCGTTTCTTTGTGCATCCTCCTCCGCTATTCTCTTCGTCTTGTCTTCCGGCTTTTTAACTCCTTCTATATGTCTCCACATCTATGTTAAAACTTTCCTGAAGGACACTGTTTACAGCCGAGCGGGCTCCAGGGGCCGGGTTTCTCCAGGCAGGGTGGGGGTAGGAGTTGTAGTGCTGTAGCTTTTACAGAGTAACTCTATATCAATGTGAGCAGCAACTACAATTAAAAATTTATTGGATATGTTTAACCAGCCACCTGTGGCTAGTTAGGGAGACAGCTTTACCCACCACAGCCAAAATTGTTGGCGGGTGTTGATGTCAAACCCTGGCGATATGACATCACGTCCCAATAAAATGAATAAACTCTATAATATGACCCCAAGCATTTTCATGGTATAGTTTGGGGCCCCGTTAGATTTGATTTTTCACCAAGGCCTCACATGAATCAACCTCTGAGCAGCTAATGACCTGTATTCATTAGCTTTAAAAAAAAAAAAAAAAAACATATTATTATTATTGACTAGAATATTTCTGTTGCCGCTTATTAATAACGTGCTGTGTGCTTAATCAATAAACCTAATAAACCAGTAACTCCAGGCTTGTAAGCACTAATAGCCTTTTCCTCACTGATCCGTGCAATGTGAATTTAGCCGAACACAACCAGCCGTTCCCTGCTCTAGTTTCTACAAAGTGTGTCTCCATTATAAAGTCCATTAAACCGGCCTCTGAGCCTTGGTCTAATGACCCCTCTTTTACATTTCATTATTCAGCTGCCACCCGTTTTTTTTGCAGGACCACTCCCATCCATTGTGAGAGGACAAATTAGAGCAGGTAAAACACTGTAGAGGCAGTGGACCAGGGTAAAAACTGTTCTCGAATTTATGAATGGCTTTCCGTGGGCCGTAATGTGGTTGGACAGTCTGCTGTGTAGCACGTTAAGCCAACATATGGAAGGCCATGTCAAATCAACTCTTTCTTTGAGCTTTTAACCTTATGTTATAATGTTGTTCCCTTATCTGGAGTAGAATCTCACATCATTCACACAGTTTTGAGCGATCCTCGTTACTTCGGTTGTTTCTTCTTCTAGTGCTTCGGTGCGCTGATCTGTATTTCCTTGGATTTTGTCGCGTCATAGATAGAATCCGAAAGTGTCCAAGCATTTTCTAAGCCTATAAAACCCTCACCGGAGCCATTCTGCGTTTATCCCGGTGCCATTGATTTGACTGCACGCTGTTGGGTACAAATGGAGGTTCGTGTATTGTTTTTAGCTTGTTTCCACTGCTTAGGTCGCTTCGAATTGGGTTGGGAAAGTTGGGTCACAAGAGGTAGAAGTCTAAGAGCCACAGCCAATTTCACCAGAACATAGTGAAGAGATTTTGAGAAGTTGCCAAAAAACAAACAATAGAAAATACCAAGTTTTGACATTTTTGTACCTACATTACTTCCATCCATACTGTACCTAAGGGCTATGAGCACGGATTTGATAGTACTGTATCCCTCTTCCAGTGTCACTTAAAATTTTAGAACATGATATTTTTTTTCTCCATCTTTTCTTCATAACATTTCCACTTCACTGGTGTAAAACAATGATTCGTCACCAAACACAGATTTAAAACCTTGTCCCAAATTAACTGGAAGATACCACCCGAATAGGTTGTGGGGTAGAAAAGGAAACAGCTCTCTTGTAAGAGGGCACACTGAGGCCAAAGCCGTATCCAAAGTAACAGCGCCACATTTCTTCCGGGGCGGCAGTTTCTTGTCATAGTTTGTTGTAGCGCGAGGCCATTTCGACTGACCTCATGTAATGCATCCATCACAGGTGAAGGGGCACAGATTGGATTAGAGAAAGAGGGGGAGTGCATGTGTGTGTGTGTGTGTGTGTGTGTGTGTGTGTGTGTGTGTGTGTGTGTGTGTGTGTGTGTGTGCGTCTGTGTGTGTGTGTGTGCGCGTCTGTGTGCGCGCGGACGGGCACAGGATAAGAGTTTGCAGGAGTGAGATGTCACACGTGAAATAGTCCAAGGATAAAGTGGTGACATTGCAAAGCTAAATGCCATAATAATATACCAATGGGGGATCTACGGTGGCCCTGCAAGGACATAATGAGAGAATAATGGTGTGTTTTGTGGCTTGTTATAAACATGCATTTGGCATAAGTGCATAAGTCAGTGCTTTATTTGTCATTATACAAACGTACAACGAAATTGTGTTCAGGTGTTAGTCCTGAGCTGTTGCGACTGAGCCGCGCCACCTTTGTGGGCAAACCTGACCAGCATGTTTTTGGAGGAAGGGGAAAATGTAGCACCCAGAGGAAACCTGGCTGGCTGCCTTCAGTGCTCCCCTGAAACAGTGCCTCTGAAACTGGGTTTGTCCCTGTTTCAGAGCGTGGTGTTCTGCACTGGTCAGCTTCTCCACCTTCTCTTCCTCCTGCGCGGCTGCCTCCGTTCTACAACAGTCTTTCACCATCTTCTCCTCGTTTGTCCCTTCCCCATAGCTCCTCTTGTGCTGCCTCCACTGTGCTGCAGGTGTGGGGGCTCTTGGTGCCTCTTTAGTGTTTCAGAAGAAGACATTTGTAGGTCTCAAATGTCTTAACTCATATGCTAGCTGTTTGTTTACTTTTAAAAAGCTGCTTTCTTCAGGACCGTTATGGACTCTCTGCAGTAAAATAATCCGCCAAACCCCATGTTCTCATCCATCTACCCAAACAATCAGAGTTGGCGAATAAACCAGCTAATTACTTCTAATCATGATCAGCAACATTAATCATATACTTCAGTTGAGGGGAAATATGCAAGAACGCCTTGTTTTTCGAGCTTTTAACCATGTTATAAGGTTCCCCTGCCATAAACCATCACCAAACTCGGTCTTAGCGATTTGTTAGCATGCCATTAATTAAGAAAAATGCTTATACCTAGTTTTTATGACGGATAATTCACCCTGCTGCCAGCTGAGGGCACTCCAAGCAACATACAAGGTTCCCAAAAGTGCATTCTATCTAACACACACATTTACTTCAATAATTATACCTGAAATAACAATGCTGAGGTGACCGAAGGCAGGTTTGCAAGTCACACTAGGCAGTTTATGAATTATCAAATATTGTTTCTATCCTCTTAAAGTTATATAAAATGTTCTGTCTTCTTGCCGTTGAAAGTAGAGATTTATTACTTTTTTCCCCCCCGCTTGATGTTCTTGTTAAATGATTGAAGCATTTTCTTTGCCGCCTAACATTGGTGGTGTGAAGAATGGCTGCCTTCCGCTCACCGGCTGTTGTGATTTTGTTGTTTTCGAGAAACGCTCTTTAGAGTCACACAATATTAACGGCCCTTCAACACATTGTCTCAGCCGGTTTTATGACATAGAAAAAAGAAAGCTTCATGGACTCATATTGCCCACGCTTCTTTGTTTGTTTGACAGCAATGCAGCGGTGAGGTGGTTCAGGTGAAGGGATAAAAACAAATTATATATTAGGGCTGGGACAAAATATCGTATTGGACTTGGATCGCAATACTTTGTGCTGCAATACCAAGTATCAATACTTTATCAAGTATCGCAATGCTTTCAATACTTGTGTTTGGAGGCATTTTTTAATCATACACTTTGTTTTCCAGTAACAGTTACACAGCACTTTGTTACATTTTGTGTTAATGCACTTTTCAATCTAAACACTTCAGTAAATGTCAAATGGCATTTGGTTTATAAACTTTGGACACATGACTTTTACACATTTTAAGGCAAACCTATCACTTGTTATAATTTCTTACTGTATCGCAATATGTATCGGATCGGCCCCTGAATATCGTGATATGTATCGGATCAGGCCCTGAATATCGTGATATGTATCGGATCGTATTGCCGACCCAAAATATGCACAATAGGCTAAATTGTCCAACCTAGGTAGTCCTGGCCAAGCCCAGTGCATTGTGGTTTCCCAGTGCAACCGTGCTGTCCAAATAAATGAGGACATAAGTCAAATATTGCTCTTTCATGATTGCATGCCTAACCCTGTGATCCCTCTCTTCCCGCTCTGTCCCGTGCAGTCCTCCTGCGTGAGGAGGTGGCCCAACTGCAGGAGGAGGTGCAGCTCTTGCGTCAGATGAAGGACATGCTGAGTAAAGACCTGGAGGAGACTCAGGGCGGCTGCTCCGCTGACGTCCTCTCAGCCACGGAGCTGCGGGTGCAACTGGCCCACAAGGAGGAGGAGCTGGACCGGGCCAAAGAGGCCCTGCAAGGTAACGACAGTGACCGATCTTTTCAAACACCTGCATTAAGTGTAACTTTTCTTTGACTGTAACCTGCACAATGACTGTAAGCGTCTCGAACCTATTTCTTTGCGGTACCAACTTGATTTTGATCTTTCTAATTCAGCCTATATTTTGATCTAAATGTAGTTTAGTTTATTTGATGGACAATGTGCAGTTACATTAAAAAGATGACTGCAGCAGATTTAGCACCATGCTAATTCCCATCTGTAGTCCTTAAATTTCTTTATACTTGGGGACTTCCTTCAAGATGGCAGACAACACAGACAAATTGAAAATCGCTCTCTGAAGTCGGTGAACTAGAACTCCACAAAACTTGAAAACTCGACTCAAAAAAGCTGGCAAACATACAGTAGGATGAGGGGAACCAGATCGCGAAAAGGCCTTAGAGGTAGGGTGACCAGACGTCCCAGTTTACCCGGGACAGTCCCAGTTTTGAGTCCTCTGTCCCATGTCCCCACACATTCCTCCAAAACCATTGATTTGTCCCAGTTTTACACAGGATGTGTCCCAAGTGTCCCAGTTTTTGGCCAATATGATCCACAAAGTAACAAACTTTGCTTGAAAAATCATGTTTTTGGGCCATGCAAATGTCCATTACCAAGTAGAAACCAATAAAAAATATCAAGTCTATCATGTTAATGCTGATTGGTGCATGGTGTAAGATAGTAACAAGCAGATTTACCATTTAGCTTAGGAAAAACAGTCAATAAATGGCTCCCTGGTTGACCGTGCAACTAAATCCGAAATAGTGTCCCAGTTGTTTAGTCTGAAAATCTGGTCACCCTACTTAGAGGTCAAAAAGAAATGACCGGAGTCCCTGAAAACCAAAGAAGTGACCGCGAAGAAACAGAGGTTGTTATGATCAAGGCGAATCCAGACCATGCTAAGCTAATGCTAGAGGGGCTAGCTAAGCTTAGCAGCGAGATTCAAGACTAGATTTCTTTATACTTGCATTAAAGCCATAGGAGGGTAGAGTATTTACTCATGCAAAAGGAATGTCACCTTCAAGATAGTTTTAATCGTAAAAGCAGTTATCCAAATAGGCTCTATGCACAGAATGTTTTAGGCTAACTTCCTGTCAGCCAGTGTACATTAAAGACTACTTCCTGGCCACATTTTTATGTCAACTAGAAATAAAATAAGATTGTAAAAAAAACTGAAGAAAACTGAAATATATGTCAAGCTGTTTTATAAAGATAAATTCAGATGATGGTGCTGTTTGTTATAGTTAAATTTGCATTAGCCTTTAGCTTCGAGGCTAAAGCACTTACAGGTTTCAACACAGAAGTTTCCTTCAGAAGTGTTTACATCCTGAGTAAAGTTTTTAACATGTAGTACTAGGTAATCAGCTCTGCTTGTTTTCTGCCAGGTGCTGTTTTAATATTTATTCAATTCAACAAGAACGGCTAATGGTTTAAGAAATGAAACATTTAGGAAACAGTCTTTACCCGGAAGCGCTAAGCTACATTACGTGCACAAGGCCTATAATTACTTAAGTATTTGATAAAACAAATACTAGCGTATATTGAATTCATTACTTGGGTAAGTGCTAGTTTGGAACCTCAATGTTCTTGTTTTAATACTCTTAAGCCTTTTAAAAGAGGGCACAAACAACTATTTGCAGGATGAGACCTTTCCTTTCTAATCAGTCGTCATAGATTTTCAGAAAGCAGCATCTCCTCACGGCCCATAATTAGGGATGCTGAGCGTTTAATCCTGTTTAGCTTCTTTTTTTTTCCTTTGCAGACAGTTATCATAAAAGTTAAGACGTTAAAGGCCCAACATTCCTCCCAGAGACACCCCACTTTTTCAGTTTTTCAGCCTCAGCCTCCCTTCTAGTTCTGAGATAACCCTGATATATAATGATAATATTGTTAGATCAAGAAGGAGCAAAAACTATTGTCAAGTCAAAAGTCAAAGTACAAGTTACGATTTACACACTCACCCAACAATACTATGTATAAAAACCTCCTTTAAATTGCCCTTAATACCAAAGATGAATTTCTAACATCTCATTTCCTGGCTGTGATACAGACTTAAGCCTTTCCAAAGTCCGTCCCGATCACTCTTTATTAGGAGTTGATTTCTTCTGGGGCCATGGGCTGTGCTTACAGCTCTCACTCTCTCACCCACGACAGCGCTTTGGTCTTTACGGCTCTCTGCTCCAGGCAAATATTAATCCGCAGACATGATAAGTCAACCTTTCATGTGGCTCTATTGTACTTTTCCCTTTTTGTTTTGCTTTGATTTGTTCAAAAGGCTGAGGCGGCGCGCGTGTCAAGGAGTGAAATCCCCAAACAGCGTGTCGAGAGTTGAGAGAAATACAAAGTCTTTCAAACTATTTTCGGTTTGTCGTGTGCATAGCTGGCGCCATATGGTCCAAGTTTATTTCAGTTGTGTATTTTATAGGGCTTATGCTTAAAAAAGGAAACAAAACTCACTGGAGCTTTTCAGACAAGGCAAGGGATATGCCTTACAGAGGGCAACCAGTTCACCTCAGGGCAGGTGTACCATGTGGGTATTTTCATGCTGTTACTGCAGAAGTTGCCAACTCCATTAGTCATCATCTGCAAACTCAGACAAAGAGTAACAACAGACATGGCTGAGTGGAATGGTTTCTTCATCATGACTATTACAACTTGTACAACTGCTAGGACTTGTTCAAGTTTATATGTAGCCTCCGGGACTACCAGCAAATGTCCTCTGTAGAGGGCATTTCTAAACCTGAATATCTCCTACCCACTACATACTACTGAATGAACTCCTTTATTCATCTACAGAGGAGCGCACTTTGAGATCTGGCTGCTCCTTGCTGCTACTTTGCGCTTGTAAGTGGGAAGTACGTGGGGTGGAGACACACCCATGGCCAAGGCGATGTTATGTACAACAGCCTTTTCCTCCAACCAGACTCCACAGTGAGGGGGAGGGAGAAGGGTTGTGGGGGTGAACATGTGCTTTTGTTTTGGTCACATTAACACAATTACGGCCGAGCGAGTGTCGACCCGCGCCACAGCGGGACCAGCTGTAGCTACATCACTTTCTCTCGGGACACGAACATTGTGTAGCTCACGATGGAGTTAATAAAGTTTGTAGTTTGACCTGTGAGAGCCTATAATGCTTAAGCAAGAACACAAGGCAGCGCGATGTAAACAAGGAAATGAATGTGAGGCTGCCATCAGAGCACCGCTCTCAGTGCTGCTTGTAATAATCCATACCTCAGTCCTCTCTCTTTTATTAGCGACGCCCTCTTGCAAGTGGCGCAACAGCTGCGCCACTCGGAAGATAACCATATTCCTTTAGAGTTTTCGCTGTCCTTGCACCAGGCACACGATTTGGGCCTTAGAGCTTTTCAATGATACCAAATATCAAGAGGTGTGGGCTTTTGTAACTGTATTTTTTTCATCAAGGAAAATGGTGGGAAGAAGAAAAGTAAATGCATTAAACTTTTATGGAGTAAAGTGTAAAGTGTCCTAAACACAATAATACATAGTATGACTTATTTTAACTCTATTTTACCATAGTATTCAAGTGTTTAAATAATGTCCTCTGTAGTGGACATTTGTAGTTATTTCCTCCATTTTGTTGGAGGAAATAACTACATTTACAGAGATGGATGAAGATGACTACACTGTGACTCAGCCAAAAGCTCTGAAGCTCTGAGACACTTTGGTGCCATCCATCTTCAAGAGATGGAGGACGAAACATGCATCAAGGTGTCACAGATAACAAATAAAATCAATTTACTTTGGGAACTTTCAGACAAATACGAAATAATCTAACTGCAGACGCAGCAAAAACTTACTTCAGCACCATGATTATGTCGCACATTTGCTACTGTTTGACGACCAGGAGTCAAACAAGTAAAACAACACTACAGTCAGTGGAGAGAGTTTATAAGCAGTCACTCAAGGTTTTGGATCAAAAGCATAACTTCTACCATCATTGCCATGTTCTCTCCAAATATATATTTTTTAAGTTGGGAGAATATGATACGGTTTCATGACATTGTACTGTTTTATAGAATACTGCGTGGTCTGGCCCCGCCCCCTCTTCAGGAATTCATCCTCCTAAAAGACAGTGTTTGTTGGCAAACAAGCCCAAAGCAGAGGAGACTGTGCCGTTCCTTTCAGGAAAACAGCTTTTGGTCAGTTGAGCTTTTCAGTGAGGGCTGCTCTCACCTGGAACATTGTTCCAACTAACATCAGAAACATCCCAACACTGAGAACCTTCACTAGATCAGTAAAACTCTGGCTCCTGGCCAATCAAACCTGCAGTCACACCGTGGACATGTAGGTTTTTACCAATAGTGTTTAAAATGTCATGTTTATTGTCTTATTTGTCTGTGTCTGTGTTTATACACTAATGTCTGCTTACCGTTATTGTGTGTTAATTTTCAGTTTTATTTGTATTGTCTTTTGTTCATGTCTATTGTGCTTGTTGCTCTGTGGCCTTTCCTGTCTGAGAACAGCAACCTGCCCTGGGACTACAGATGAAAATGATCCATTGTGGCTAACTCTGGCATATTTACATGTGGACCTTGAGGACTCATGTTAATTTATATGCAAGATGCAAGAGCAAAACATGTGCACAAAAGCATTCCTCTGTGTTTCCAAGAAGATGAATTACTTTTTGAAGCGTTATTCCAACAAAGCAAAACTAAACTGATGAGGGACAGTTTTTTAGATGTTAAACTCGTTCTTATGTCGACCTTTTTTATATTTTCTTTAGGACTAACTTTGCCATCACGGTTCACTTTTCACTCGTAATCCTTTTTTTTTTTTTTTTCGGCAGTCTTCTAATTACCTCACAAATATTGGGGGATTTAAAAAAAATTGTAATTTGACAACTCAATGTGTAGACAAAACATTTCAAAGCGCCTCATACAACAGTAAGAATGTGTTTCAGTTCATAAAATTACGAATAATGTAAAAGTTACATCAAAAGCGAAGAATTCAGATAAAATACTTTCATATATTGTATTCAAATTCTGGTTCAGTTCAGGACTTGAAAACCAGAGTTTTGAAAATAGTGCAGCTGTTTCTCTACTACTATGACTACTGTCTGCAAAGATATATATATATAAAGTATATTGTAATATGTGTGTTACCCGTATGCCTAGGCTTATAGTGTAACCTGGGATAAGAATAGCATTTTGCCTTTAGCTGAGTAGCAGCAGCCAAACAATGACCCGTAAAAACGCGGTGAGCGGCCAGCTTCTGAATTATGCATGTGTTTTATTGTTACTTTCCGCCTCATATCCTCTCCCTCCAGAGGAGCAGCAGCAGGTGTGTCCACAGTCTATCACACAGACAGCAGGGGGCAGCAGTGGGGGCAGCTTTTGTTCTTAAAACTGCACTCATGCAGTTCAGAAGAGAGCTGGGGCAGTTTGGCTTGGTCCCCTAGAATACTTTTATACCTGTCCAAAAGCACTAGGCGCCGTGGTGGTGCTGTGATGCTGCGCTGCTGCTGCTCGGCGGTGGCCAGTCCCAGTGTGGAAGTGAGTGAATGTGTGGAACCGCCTTTTTTTATTTTATTTTTTTACTCATTAATTGGCCGTGAGAGTAAATACTACACTGCAGTGACGTGCGGTGAGGTTTGTTGCTGGTGAGGCACATGCTATTGACTCCAATATAAGTAAACCAATAAATAATAAGTAAACAAAACTGCAGGAAAAAATGCAACTTGCCGTCTCTGGTATAGCATTCAATAGCAACACATTTAAACATAAAATACATTCTCACGATATTGCAAATAAAAATTAAAAGACAACATAGTGAACTTGACCAGGACTCGTACCCCGCCCCTCCAAGTGATAAGTTAATGACAATCCTGATGCTCCAGGCGGGCGGTACGTGATAGTGGCGACATTTCCAGCATAAACACTCGTCTACAGCATTTCATCCATAAAATGTCAGCCTAATCAGTTTTCCCTTTTACTTACTCCTTTACGTTTAAATTGCTTCTCCTAAACCGTGCAGAGTAATAAAAGAGGCTGGTTTTCACGTGTAGTCCACATGTTTTGTAGAAATGTGCAGCGCTGACACAGAGCCCCCCTCGGGTCGTCAGGGCAGTGCATTGGAGGCGAGCCTCACTTCGGGACTATCAAAGCGCGATTTAAAGTCAAATGAACAGGTTAAACAAGTCGTTCTTATGCCTGATTCTTTAACCAGGTGATAGAAAACCAACGCGCCCAACAAAAACCCATTTACAAATGTATTTTACTTTTAGGGGATGAAAAAAGCCCCGAATGGGACAGAGCGCTGAGTGAATGAGCCGAGCTCAAGTATGTGCGGGACGCTGGAGGCTCGCCGCAGCTCCGCCCTCTTTACACGATATCGACAACTGATAAAACATTTGGGCATTTTTTAACCACGAGATTGATTAAAATCATAGGAAATCCCAATCATCTTAAGAGAAGGGACTTGTTTTTATAAAGTTTATTGTATTTTTAAATTTTTGTTTTTTCCATGATGACTGGTGAGGCCTGGCCTCACCTGCCTCCCCTGACCGCACGTCACTGCTACACTGACAGAAAAGTAAAGGGAGAGAGGGATATTGTACATCCAATTACACAATGGAGATTTTTTTTTTTTTACTCAAACATGGCTGTAAACACTGTTTAAGTGGCGCTAGCCCACAGTTAGCTTTGCCCATTAGCCTGTTAGCTTCTTCTTCGTGATTCTCATTAGTGTGTATTGGTTGCTCCGACCCGGAGGCAGGGAAGTTGCAAGCATGGTTTTCTGGCCAGAGACACCGGGGGAGATGAAAGACCCTCCAATCATCCCATTAACACTTGTATTACCCTCAGAGTGACTACAGAAAGGATTTATTAAGGTAAACAAGTAGTTCTTCTCTAAGGGGAGACACTACAGGGCAGGCAAAACGGGTTTTTTTGGACATATGAACTTTCTCCTGGAAACAAAAAATATACCACAATAACATGTTTAAATATTGCACTGATTCAATGTTTCTCCATAGACTTCGATAGGAAAAGTGTAATTTCAAGCCATTTTTGCAAAATGCATAGATTTCTCAGATTGGTGCGACAATATATTTTTAATATTTTTTTCCAGAGGGATTTTTTAAATATTTCATTCCTAGATATTATCGAGTTTTGAATGTCGAAAAACAAGGTGAAATTTTAATTTTTACAAATTTTTCCACAAAATTATTATTATAAAACTAAAGACAATCCCCTCTGGAAAAAGTCTTTGTAACTAATATATCAACAAAATAAAACAATAAATTTGAATCTAATCCATTATTCAGATTATGCCGCCGAAAAGATGGGAAATTTGGGGCATTTTTAAGATAAAATAATCCTTGATGAGTGGAGTGGAGAAATTCACTTGTTACATCAGCTCTCAGAAACACTCAGGGTGTGCAAAATAGACAGGAAATTAAATACATTTAAATAGTAAATAGACGTATCTTATGTACAATGAGTACAAACTGTTAGGCATAAAACGCCTTATTTTTATATGAAAACATCAAATGACAGAAAACTTGCAATATGTTTTTTCCCCCTCATATTTATGCCAGTAATCTACAGCAAAAGCTTTTAATTGATATCTTTGAATTTAAAATGTTTCCCTGTTTACCTACAGTGTCTCGCCTTAATCTCTTAATTCAAGTAGATTTATGTAATTTCTTCCTTAAGACGATGATTCTTTTTCTAGTGCATGGAGACGATTCAAACAGTAGTGAAAACCTACCAGAAACCCTGAAAAACAATCCAGGAGCGTTTTAGGGGCCACCGTCATGGAACGTAAAGGTGCTAAGCTAAGCTAACCCATACATAAAGGTCAAATACACACTTGTGTAAACTTTTCTTTTTACATACAAAGTTGCATAGTGCACCTTAGTTATGTCAGAGTATATAAAAGATTAAACTTACCCTTCATATTGCTTATTTTATGACATTTTTCTCCACTAGCAAGCCGGAGATTTCTAGGAAGTAACTACAACATCACGCCGCTCGGCCTTTTCCCCATTTTTTCCACACACATTGGCATATATTGTATCCATGTGTACTGCGAAAGGCATCCGAGATGACGCTATTCAAATATGGTCATTTCCTTTCTGGGAGACAGACGCGGTAAAATAATAAAATTTAAAAAAGGCAGCAATTCACACATGAATGGGCTGAAGTTGCAAAACTTTAAAGGAACAGGCCACCGTTTTTCCATACTGAGATATGTTCGTTCTTACCTGAGCTTAGACGAGCTGATGCGTAACTGTCTGGTCTTAGTGCGTGCGCTCAGTCACGCAAATAGACTAAAGACATTGTTAACATTTAGCCTCAAACAGGAGTAAAGTTAGAAGCGACCAAACTGTTCCATGTTTTCTGTATTTAATTATGGTTACGTGTGTAGTTACACGATCCAAGTATAGTTACACAAAATGAAACATTTTCTAAACGGATAAAAAGGGGCACTATATTGCAAGGCGTCATAACACCTTAGGAGCGTCCATGTAGTAAAGTGATGATATTACTGCGCGGACGTCAAGGTGCTCCTAAGGTATTACATTACACCTTACAATTAGGGGCGGGTCCATATCTTATCGCATATCGTTATCGTGATATAATCGTTGTAATGTTATATATCGTTGCGGAAATGATATAATTGATGTTACGCTCAGCTCCATCAGAGCAGCATAAACAATGACTGTAGAACACGGGGCAGGTGCTTAAAAAGTCAAATGAAATGAAGGATGTAAACTGCTTGAGTAGATCATATTTGTGAGTAAATTAGTATGCAGTTAAGAAAAAAAGAATAAAATATCGCTGATTTAATCTTCCTAATAGGCGTAAGGCTGGGATTTTGAAGTAATTTGTTCATTGTCAATTACCGTACATTTCGGCCAATTAAGCGCACCTTACTATAAGCCGTGCCAGCTACATTTGTGGCCTTGTACACATACAGGCCGCACTCAAATATAAGCCGCAGGTTTTCATAGTGCCGTGCATCCGCTCAGAGCGGCCCATAGCGCAGATGAGGAGGAAGAGACGCCTCATCCCGGAGAAAAGTGCAGTTGCGGGCAGAGGGAGGGCGGCAGGGCCGGCAGTGATAAACGCGTAAAAAAGGCACACAGAAATGGCCAGTGTAGCCGACCTCAATGTGGAAGTGTAGAGATGTGACGTGTAACCTGTCCATGTTATGGCCACATCTCCAGCTCAGGCTGCTCCCCAGGCAAGCAAAGCCCTTCGACATTTAGGCTAAAGTGAGCCTTCATCATTTTAAAAGTTACTCATCTACCGTTCCTGAGCCGTCATATTGGCCGCAGGGTTCAAAAAAGTGGGGAAAAAGGAGCGGCTTATAGGCCGGAAATTACGGTATATACCGTCAAATATATCGTTATTGTGATATTTCTTTTTTATATCGTGATATAGATTTTGGCATATCGCCCTGCCCTCCTTACAATATATATAAAAACGGTGGCCTATTCCTTTAATCCCCGTTTTCTCTAAATTAGGTTACTTTTTTTTTTCATATAGCCAGACCTTAGTGTTAAGAGCAACTAAACACCAAATCAAGTTTTTTTTTACTGATAAACTGTCTCAATGGGTGTCTCATAGTGTTGTCTACTGGTCCCTGACAGTATTCTGACATTATAGCGCAAACATGTGTAAAATCCTAACTTTGGCCTGAAAACGAATGGGTTGCGCCCCCTTCAGGGTAAACTCTGCTACTAAATTAGAATTTCCTGATTGACTGGAGACGTGTCCACGGCCTCCACAGAACGTCATAAGCCGCACCAGCTCCACACATCGTCATCAGGTGCTGCCCATTGTCCTGCCCCTGTACCTGTGGTATATAACCAAGTCCTCGATATTTGCGCAGTGTGCCAATGCAAATGTCGAGGTCAATCAAGGCCCACACACCGCCCACACACTCACCCCCAGACTTCAGAGACCGCCTCTTTCGTGGCAATTTTTGACTTTTAATTGTGGGTGGGGAAAGGCTTTGGCATGCCCGTTTAGGTACTCTTTAGTTTCGTACCTGACAGTTTCGGTGGCCTTCCTCAGAGGTTGTCACGTGGTGTTGCTGTGACAGTCTGGTCAGCTGATTTATACAGTTTTTGGCACTGTCTTCCTGCTTGTAGTAGCAGGCTGACAGTGCCATCTGCACTGGGAGAGCCATCTTATGGATTGGGACAATGCCCATGTCATTGGCACCGAGAGCAACGAATACCACCGTTGGATCAGAGAAGCCATCGAGATCCGGAAACGCCCCCCCCCCCCAGACTGTGAACCGGGTCGAGGGGGCGTACCAACTTTCCCACACCTGGGACACAGTTCTGAAGAAGTCGGACTGCAGATGGCGCTGTCAGCCTGCTACTACAAGCAGGAAGACAGTGCCAAAAACTGTATAAATCAGCTGACCAGACACGTCACAGCAACACCACATGACAACCTCTGAGGAAGGCCACAGCTGTAGCCGAAACCGTCAGGTACGAAACTAACACTAAGGTCTGGCTATAAGAAAAAAAGTAACATAATTTTAGAAGACCTAATGAACCTAATTGGACTATCCTTTAAATTAGGTTTTCATTCCAGTCTTGTGCCCAATTGTTCTTGCGATAATCAAGAAGTCGTTGAATATCGCGTTTTGTTTTCCGCATGTCTTGCAGCCCTATAGTCGTGACATTCTCAACTTGTGCCGTGAAGGAACAAGGCTGCCTGACTCCAGTACGAGCCTTTAATTTCTGTTGATGAAAGAAAGAAAGAAAAAAACAGTCCAGATATGTTTTGGAGACTACACCAAGATGTGAAACGCTCATTAAAAGTTGATTTGGCAACGTAGCGCAATGATCCCCGCCACACAGAGCCACGCTTTATCTTTGTTCAAAGCTATAATTGAGGTGCATAATCCCTTTTTGCTAGCCTGCGTTGACATTTTACTCCCTTAAGCCCGCCGGCCTCCTTTAGCTGTCCAACTCTCTGCTCCGTGTCGCTTCTGCCCCCTCTTTCCCTCCCTCCGCCAGATCTAAAAAAGGATCTCACATTAAAAATAACAGTTTTTTTGTGTGGGCCAGGAGGTGCTGCTGAATGGTTTTATCCAGCTATTAAACGGATGTGCGGGTTTGCGTCTCAGTGAAAAGAGAAAAGGTACATGTTGCTGCAAAGTGTGATTGGGTTGTCAGCTGTAGAACGCGACAGAAAAGATCGCCCAAACCCATTCCGCCAATGGTTTTGAAATGAGGAAGTTCAGCGTCAAGTTTCTCTTTCGTCGGTCTGCAATAGGGAGATGCCACATGACGCTGAACACCCCTCCGCACTGAAACGAGTTGGTAAAGTCCAACCTATAGCGACTACACACAATAGCGAAGTGTCTGCAATAGCGAAAAAGTGGACAAGTGGAGCTGGAAAGCAGTGTCGTTTTCGTCAACAGAGACAAATCGATAATGCGAGAAAGTGGTTCGTCAGACTGTTCGCAAACAGAGCTTGAGCGCGTCAGCTCACGTGGACTCACATGCAGCAGGCTCCGCCCCCCTCCCTCTCTCTCCCCGTGCAGTGCACCGCTAGTGTACCTCCTCCATGGACAGCAATGTCACAGGGACTTTTATCTTTTCTCAGGACAGTTTTAAATACCGTAGCGTATGAGCACAGAAAGCATGTTGACGAACGAACGTGCTGACGCTGCTGTTGGTAAAAAAAAAATATAATCTCGAAGCGATGATCAGAGGACGAGGAGAGCGGCCGCTTTTGGGAAAGGTCCGGTTCACAATGACACTTCTGCCAGTGTCTATTGTGGTGTAATCTGTTGTCAAAACCTACACTGTAATAAATAAAAAGTTGAGTCAACTTAAAAAAGTAAAGCAACTGGCTGCAAAGCTTTTTTGAGTTTACTCAACTTTTAAGGTTTTTTGTTGAGCCAAATACAAACTTTAAATTAATCCAAATTGAAAGAAAAACTTTACCAAACATAGAATTAAGTGTTTGCTGGACTTAAAGCAAAACGTTTGGTCAACTACTAATAGTTAATTTCTTGAACAAAAACAAAAGAGTTGAATCAAGTGCAAAGTTAACTTTCAAATATATGTTGGCACAACTTGCTTCTTGATAAAGTTGAGTGAACTCAAAAAAGCTTTGCAGCCAGTTGCTTTACTATTTTAAGTTGAGTCAAATGATAAAGGTTTACACTTACAATTTGTTTATGTAATTTAGGGAATAACTTCAAGATGGAACATGTCATTCTTGAAAACAGAATGCACAACTGAGCTTACTATAAAAACACAAACATCTTAGAAGAAGCCATCAATCAATATCTAAAAAAGTATTTCATTATAATTTTCCATTTGGTTGTTAATTGCATGAAAATTCTCTTGATCTGACATTAAGATGCATGAAATCTGGGGTCCTGTACCGTGTATCATTTCAATATTTAACAAATAAAAGGATAACAAAATCAACATTTGAGGAATTTATTAAGACAAATATAAAAACTCACAATATGTTTTGAAAATTACTCATCTCAGAAACCTGAGCATTGCACTGACTAGTTTACTTTTTCCCCAAGCACTGCCCTATACCTCTGGCAACAATTCAAGCTTAACTAAAAATAATATTTTCTGTTCTACAAACATTAAGTGTTCAACATATTGCAGTGCAATTATTCAAACAGCTGCAGCAATAAAGCTTGTTATGGTTAAGTGTTTAACATGGTAAAGTGCAATTATTTAACAGCTGCAATAGTTGTGAGCAAAACAAGTGCAGTACAACTGGCTCTTATCAAACTAGAAAAATCTTTAGTCAAAGTAAAGTAAAGTAAAGTATGCATTAGGGCTGAACGTTATAGACAAAATTTCATCTCGATATTCATGCCAGATATCTCTATCGATACGATACAACTATGGGTTAGGTGAAAACTAAGCATTTTTCAGAAAAATAAAATCATAATACAAAAGAGTGCAGTTTTATTGATGAAAATCTATATCGTTTATATCTTGCTTTTTTGATTTTAATATTTTGAGTGTTCATATCGCGATATAAATGCAATATATTTTTCTTTTGCGACATTGATATTTTGAATGTTCATATATCGTTATCATATCGATAGAGATATCTTTCAGCCCTAGTATGTATGCAAGTGTATATTTCTTTTATATGAAAGTTTTTAAAAACTGTCAATACAAAAATATAAAAAATCAAAGTAAAGCGTAAATTGTCAACTGGACTGGGTTAGTTAAGTAAGCTTTGCAACATCCACAAACCACATACCTTAGTTTCCACATTTTTTGTAAGCATTCAGTTGTTTCAAAGCAGGATGGTGGGTCAGATCCAGGCAAGAGCTTCTTTGCTTGGCATTAGAGCGCTGCTAATAATGTAAACGGCAGTAAATTAAAAAGGTATATAAAGCGCTAAAATTTGCCTTACCATCATAACTTTGATGTTGAGCGTTTTGTTGCTGTATATTCCTTTCTTTTACTGCTGTTCACATTGTGCTCTAATGTAAAGCTGTAGCCTGGATCTGACTGCCCTGCATTGAAACCATGAAATGTTTACAGAAACCATGGAAACCAATTGGCCAATTAATTGATTCTGTAAACAACTAATGTCTTATGTTAAGCCACTCCAGAATGCATGTGGTCAATTGCATGCATTCTATGATTCTACAAGCTTTTACGATTTGAAGCAAAATATCCTAATACAACACTTTAATTGAGCACACTTTGTCCAGATTGGCATTACCCAAAACTAAAAGCAAAAAAAGTGGCTAAAGAGTGACAAAAACATCCCGGAAAAGCAACATTAACACAATGACTAAAGAGTGAGGGAAAAAAAAGGACATGCTGGGAAAACAACAATAACACAACAAAAAGCGACAAAAACGCGACTACAGTGACGAAATAGCAAAAAATTATAAATAAAGCGACGAAAGAAGAGACAAAATGCAATGAAAAAGTAACCACAACACGACAAAAAAAGTTTTGATCAGTTTTGTAGGTATTAGCTTTCAAATGAGGCATCATACCGGCCTATAAGTCAGTCAAGAAGCTTTTAGATTTGGGTAAAGCTGAACTGGAGAAAATTTGCTCGGTAGACCCAGACCAGTAAACGATTGAAGATTCACATCAATTTGTAGTCCCTGTACAAATGAGAGCTTTCACAAATAGATGTTTTTCTTGTGAGCAGTTGAACCACCAGAACTCTTTGTACAATCTCGATCAATATCTTAACATTTTGTTTTTGAATGACTGTACTCTAGCAGACACATGAACATCTTCTGAATAGTTTCAAACGTGTATTCAAGTTCATTTGGGTAGTCCATGTTCAGCGCATGTAGTCCAAATAGGAGCGCAACGGCATTTGGCAGGTCACTTACTTCATCCACAACAATCTGTTCTTCAAGCACAACCGCGAAAAACCTGATGTTTGGGTCACACGCAACAGTCTCGGCATCATCCTCGATGATGGTTAAAGCTTCCATCTTCATTCCACCAACACTATATTCTGGAGGCTCCATCTCCTGTTTTAAAAGAAGACATTTTGTCAAAGATTTTACAAGTAATTAAAGGGGTACCAAGTAACTTTTTTGGTGAAAAAAATAAAAACTTGATATTTTTGTGTAATTAAAAAGAACAGGCCACCGTTTTTACATACTGAGATATGTTCTTACCTGAGCTTAGACGAGTTGATGCGCAACTGTCTGGTCTTTGTGCATGAGCCAAGTCACGCAAAAAGACCAAAGATGTTGTTATCATTTGGCCTCTCCCAGCATATTCCTATAGCTCCAAACGGAGTGAAGTTGGAAGCGACCACGCTCCTCCACAGGCACAAATACCAGACAGGTACGTATCAACTCGTCTAAGCTCAGGTAAGAACATATCTCAGTATGGAAAAACGGTGGCCTGTTCCTTTAAACTTTTGGTGGCCCAGTGGCTGTGGCCATTTTTTAGGGTGTGGGACCCAAACCGAACAGAAACCCTTAAACAATTAGTCCTGGAGCATAGTAGAGGCCACTGTGATGTTTCTATACTTTGTCCCCGTGAGGAAATTTGTCTTCTGCATTTGACCCCATCCTTCGATGCCACTGGGGCGACCCGTAAGGAGCAGAAGGCGACGGCAGTGTTGTGCCCGGGGACCCATCCGCAGATGTGTAGTCAGGCTGGAGGTCAGAATCACCTGGCTGGAGGATTCACCCATTATAATGCATGTTTTTAGTGGTAGGGGAAACCGGAGTACCCGGAGGAAACCTACGCAGACACGGGAGAACATGCAAACTCCACACAGAAAGGCCCCGTCCTGGTGGGAATCAAACCCAGAACCTTCTAGCTGTGAAGCACAAATGATAACTCACCAAACATGTTCTCAGGAACTTTTGAGAGTCCTCCCACATGACCAATGGCAGACCTTTAAGAGCAGCAGATTTCCTTTGGGCATGCATTCCGGTGGTCTGAAATACACAGGGTAAAAATTAAGAGGGAAAATGGAGAAGGCAAAATGACAAAGAACACTCACCTGATCATCAAGATGCCCTAACAGGGTTTTCATGTCTTGCTCATATGAAGCAGTGTGTGCCCTGTACAACTTTGTCATCTTGGGTGCATAGGGGCCAACACCACACGAAGACGCACCATCTACAAAAGACCAACAGTAAAGTCTTTCAGAAAACATAAAAATGTGCTAGGTTGACATGTCTCCAATTAGGTAATAATAATACATGTATTTATATTACACTTTACATTTAAAAAAAACCTCAAAGTGCTACAACAGGTGAATGAAATCAGATTAAAAAATTACATTGACATAATAAAACAAAACAAGCACAAGAACAAAACAGTCAAAGGCTGCATAGAAACTTTAACAGACTAATAGGCCTTTTAAAATAAATGTATTTAGGTGAATTAGGTTTAATAGGTTTTCCTTGCACATGGCAGCCTTTTAACCTCTTAACCCCCGCCTTAACCAAGTGCGTTTTCTCCAGTTCAGATTTACCCTAATCTAAAATGCTTGTGTAACACCTCATTTGAAAGTCAAGACCAGGAGCCGATAAAACTACTGACTTAAAATGTACTACTGCAAAGTACAGGATTAGGGCTAAACATAGCTAAGGTGCACCCTTCTAGTTCTACACATCTCCATCCCTCCCTCAGCGGTGACCTGCAGCTTCCCCTCCTCTCTACTGAGAGTCTGTGCCTTATGCCAAACACTGACGATGTTTAACCAATCATTTCGTTTCTGTCTCCATTAAACAGTAAATCGCTATATCTATCAGCTCTCAGGGCTACAATTAAATATTAGCTAGAACTTGGCGATTAACCCCATTCAGCCTGATAAGATTCATCAACAAACTTTACCTTCGTGAAGTGAGCGACTGACTCGCGCTGCTACAAATACACTTTCAAGTCAGGGGAGGCTAGCTATACACACACATACAGCGCTAAATCTCACAGTCAATGCAACGTCTTGTGTTCTCGGTGATCTGACCGGTTGGAGGCGGGTTGGTGTGGAGCCTACAGCGCAGACACCGGGCCGTTGTTCCTCCTGCGCAGGTGAAGCGAGCGAATGCGGCCCGCACACAGCCTGGCGCTTACCGGAAATGGGACCGGGACCGCCCCCGCCTACTCGCTCGATTTAAATGTTCATTTATTATTTTTTTATTCAAGCAGCAAGCTACATCCATGGATTCACATGAATGTCATTTTCAGATGTCAAAATGAAATCGCTATAATAGCTATAACACAGGGGCAAACAGAGGTTTAGCCAAATTGGCAGGACCTCATTACTCAAGAGACTTCAAAATAATCTAAAGTGACCCAGTTTGTTAATTTACACAAAACACATTTAACACGAACATAATCCTTACCTTTGTTTTCACTTGAGCAGCAGGAGACTCTCTGGCGCACGGTAGCGTGGTGTAGCGGAGCAGAAATGGCAGGACGGAAACCCCCTACATTTTACTGCCACGCATGCGCGAACAAATAACGGTCAAGGCTTGAAATGAAAAATTATCATAAGAAGTTATCTCAACTTTTCGTCTTGCAGTCACTGAACATGAACATATTTAAACGTTGTTTAATTGAATTTACATGCTGACTCAACTTTTAACCAGTTTAAATATTCACTGGACTAACATTTCTATATTCTGATAACAAATAGCAAGTTGGGCTTTTTACAGTGAGCCAAGAGATTATTATTATGTATTACTGAAAGGATACTACAGCCTGTAATTCAAAATAATTTTTTTGAAATACCAATTCTTTATTGGTATTTCATATAACTCAATTAAATAAATATAAAATAATAATAATAATGATAATTAAACCCAAATTACAATTATATCGAGGATGGTAATGACAACTGGGAAGTAGCAAGATCTCTGAGTATAATATGTATTAATGTACCTTTATAACATAAAAGTAACTCTCTGTAATGTTTGGCACGGGTAACAATCTGAAAGAAATTGATTAATGATAATACTAGACATCGTACATGAAACAAGATCGTTGCCGTAGTTGTGCTTTGTTTCAATCAATTATATAATCAGTTCAAATATTGTTTTGTAAGTTTGTAAGTTGGTCTGTGCTAATGTAGCTGCTTGAAAAGTATCAAATTCTCTTTGGATGATGTCTTGTTGTTTTGTTCTTTCTGTACCATTGTGAAATATACTTTATTGCACTGAATTTGGGGGTAGGCGCTCATAAGCTTCTTGCTTCAGCCCACTCCTTTTGAGCAGAATGTATACTGCTCAAATAAACACATAAACAAACAAATAAACAAAATTACTTTATATTATGAAACTGACTAAACTTGACAAAAACCTTTTTCAGAAAAGCGCTCAAACCAATGCATCATTATGATTATTATTATTTTATTTTTTTTAATATTATTTTATATCTTGGTCCACAAACCAGCATCACTAGCCAAGAATGAACATCCATTTCCTCTGTATTGTATGAGGGATCGTCAGCGTATGTTGTTCTTCTTCTTGGTTCAAAATATAAACCTTGTTGGTAGAAATGAATAGGGAGGATGTTCCTCTGACTCCTTAAACGTGTTGAATATTTGTCCAAAAGATCTGACAATATCCAAAAATGTCAGATCTTTGCTCAATGTTTGCTCTTTTTTTTTTAGAAGCTAAACGTTGTATTGTAACGTGATGGAAATCATACACTCCGTGTACTGCTTCACAATGGTTGAAGTAATGAGTGAGTAATTAGTTGCTTTGGAAAACAAAAGCTTTGGGGAAAGAAAAGCTGTGTGACAATGAAGAGACTTAACAAGTTTTGTGGAAATGTGGACCAGGTTGTACTCTTTCTTAAAAAATAATATTTCGCATGAATTTTGAATCTACTTAACTTACAAAAGACCTCCATCACATTGTCCTCCAGCGTTCTGTTCCTTTGACAACACTTTTAACCCCAGCGGAACTGACGACAAACTAAGTCACTGTTTGTTTTTTCACAGCGATGCTCAAGTGTGAATCACCAAACGGGCTGCAGTCCACAGTGACCAGCATGTTTTGTTTTTCAATTGGCAGAGGATTCATAACAGCGAAAAAGGAAGGTGCTGGTTCCATTTGGTAGTTTAGCTGAATTAAAAAAATGGGCAAAAGCAATATTCGGAGAGCATGGTTGGTCAAACATTATAAGCCTGGAGTTGAATGATAAAGCGCATCATTGCATACAAACTGCAATGGTAAAGGAAAAAGAAATGATCACACATTTAAGGCACATTTAGAGCATACCATTAATACTAAACATATCCAATCAGGTTTCTGCTTACAATGTATGAGTGGCAACGCTCCAGGATCAGTTGTTTGTATCAGTTTGTAGGTTTTCTTGTGAGAGGCTCCGTCTGCAGTGAAAACCTTCCAAACAAATGATCCTGGAGCGTCCTAGAGACCACTGTGATCGCAGGTAAGCATGCTGACCACTCAAATATGCACAAATATCAACTCTGTTTTTTCCACATAAAAAGTTCAAGTTCCTTTAAGGCGCGACATGACAAGAGTAGAAGACATCTCACATTTTTGGAGATTTTTTGCTTGTTTTCTACCTTAACATTATAGTTATAATGTACAAGTAAAAAAAAAAAAAACAGAGACAAAACTCCCCCTTTGCGATGCTTATTCTATGACATTTGAAAATGTTAAAACAGCTTTGTTTAACCTGGTACCTGCCACCTTAGGTTTAGGGTTCGGGTTAGCAATTATCTATATCCAAATCTCAAGGCGTATTGACAGGAGAGCTTACAGGCTACAGTGGAAAGAAAAAGTAACTACACCCTTTAGAATTTCTCATATTTCTGCCTAAATTGGTCATACAATGTGGTCTGATCTTTATTAAAATCATAAGAATGAGTAAAGAGTGTGTGCTTGAACTAATAGCACCCAAACATTTACATTTTATCATATTTTTAATGGTCATAACCTGTAACATTCACAGGACAGCGTGGAATAAGTAAGTACACCGCCTGAATCTCGCTGAACTGCAGCAGTTTTGTAAAGACGAATGGTCCAAGATTCATCCTGATCGTTGTGAGCGTCTAATCTGCAACTACAGGAAAGCAGTTATTGCTACAAAAGAAGAGTCAGCCAGCTATTTAAAGGAACAGGCCACCGTTTTGCCACACTGAGATATGTTCTTACCTGAGCTTAGACGAGTTGATACGTACCTGTCGCTTCCAACTTCACCCCCGTTTGGAGCTATAGGAATTAGCTGGGAGAGGCTAAATGCTAACAACATATTTGGTCGTTTTGGTCGACCAGACAGGTACGCATCAACTCGTCTAAGCTCAGGTAAGAACATATCTCAGTATGGAAAAACGGTGGCCTGTTCCTTTAATACAAGGGTTCACTTACTTATTCCACGCTGTTGTGAATGTCTCAGTTTTTTTCTGCAAAATATCTTGATAAACCTGTGAATTAATTTATCTAATCTAAATTAATCTATTGTTTGTCACGTTGTCCTGAGGCAACAAAACAGCCCCACACCATGCTTCACAGTGTTCCATTTTTTCCCCCACACATGATGTTGTGTTGTCCAAGACCTCTTTCGCAAACTTTTTTATTGATAAAATAAAAGGAAACTTGCAATATTTTGATGTCTGTAATGTACAGCAAAAGTTTCAAATTGATATTGATATTCACCTGCAGTGTCTCGCCTTAAACCAGTCTGAAATGCACCCAGTTGTATGTTTGGCTGCATTGACCATTGATTTGTGCCCGCCCCCTATTCTGTATACACTTCAATATACAGTACGACCCCTCAACCACAAGTCAAGCTCATGTCAAGGAGTCCCTGAAGTCTTTGCGTGTCTTCAGTTAGATTTATGTGCACACGATTCAATTCTGCTCCTTAGAACATTTACATTCGTCACATGCACACTGTGGCCAGAGGCTTCTTCTTCTTCTTCACGGATCCTTGTAAGTAGCTTCCTTGTGTTGGACCAGGAAGAGCCTGAACAGTGCCAAGCGTTCACAGGTGCAGGATGTTAGCGCCACAGGGACTTGGCTCATCTCTAAAGACCGCCTTGAGCTCTCCTCTCTCTCTCCTCTGCAGCAGGTGTGGGCTGTTTCCTCCATTTGGGGACGCACCCGTTTGTGCAAATTTACTACTTCTTTTTTAGCATTTCCTTTGGAGTGTTTTGTAAAAAAAAAAATACATGGGAGTTGTTTTATCTTTGCCTGGTGTCTTTAATGGCTTGATTTGAGCACAATCAAAATGTTCAAACTTTAGATTCTCTGTCAATACCAGAGCGCTGTAACAAAATGGGAAAAATACAGTATTGATTTAAAAACTAAGCAAAGCGTTAATGATAGTAAGATTCATTTAAGGCGAGATGAAAACATCGATTTCTCATGTGGTCCATTTTGAGATTTTTTTTTAGCTAGTTTTCTCCCTTATCTTAGTTTTAATGTCAGAGTTTTAACTTCTTAACTGAGTGCACTTTCTCCAGTTGAGCATTACAGTTGTTGTATGTTCTTTATACTCTCTACAATATCACTGCTTTAGTTTCTCCTACACACTCCAAGCTTTCTATATTTGAAGGTTTTTTTCAGAACGATCTTTAACTTCTTAAACCCCCCTTGAGCCGAGCACACTTCCTCCAGTTTGTCATTACCCAAATCTAAAAGCTTCTTTAAAAAATGAGGATGAAAGCGTAACGACAAAAAACATCAAAAGAAAGAGAGTGATGGAAAACGCGGCAAAAATGTGACAAAAATGCAACATAAAGAGTCACACGAGAAAGTGACCAAAAAAAGCGATGGAAAAAAAGTAAAAAAGTGACGACAACACGGCAACAATGCAAGGAAAAAGATCTGTTTAGATCAGTTTTGTTGGTATTTCTTTTCAATTGAGAAGTTACACTGGATTATTGCCTTCTCCAGTCAAGAAACTTTTATATTTGGGTAAGATCGGCCCAACTGGAGAAATGATTTATTGATCATTGAAAGCTTTAATTTTTTACAGATCTTTATTTAAAGAGCAACTAAACACCAAATCAAGTTTTTTTTTTACTGATAAACTGTCTCAATGGGTGTCTCATAGTGTTGTCCACTGGTCCCTGACATTATTCTGACATTATAGCGCAAACATGTGTCAAATCTTAACATTGGCCTGAAAACGAATGGGTTGCGCCCCCTTCAGGGTAAACTCTGCTACTAAATTAGAATTTCCTGATTGACTGGAGACGTGTCCACGGCCTCCACAGAGGTACTCAGGTGCTGCCCATTGTCCTGCCCCTGTACCTGTGGTATATAACCAATCAAGTCCCTCCCACGTAATCTGTCTGCTGTGATTGTGCCAATGCAAAGGCCCACACACTCACCCCCCGCATGTCACCCCCAAACTTCAGACACCGCCTCTTTCACGGCAATTTTTGGGTGGGGAAAGGCTTTGGCACGCCCGTTTAGGTACTCTTTAACAAAATGAAAAAAACCTGGCTCCATCCATTATTTAGATTTGTCACTGAAAAGATAGTTTTGATCATTTTTATCCATAAAGTGCCTAAAATTGAAAAACTTGAAACCACTGGTCCCGGCACCGGGCCCTGACACATTTGCTGCACAAAAATAATGAATAATTTATAAACTACCACATTTTCTCAGATTTATCTTTTGTCTGTCCCTCTTGACGCACCAAAAGGGACAGACGTAGATATAATAAAGCACCTTATAGAAAGTCGGCATAGAATTCTATAGGACTCGAGTACATCTGGTTATATTGTGTCAGCTCGTGCTATTTTCTCCAAAACTCCATCCCGCTGCATTTATTCACGCTCTCACAGGACAGAGAGCTGTATTTATCCCCCTGTGAATTGAACCGTCCTGAGAGAAGAGAGCATGTGTCATGGTCCCGCTGTATCTTGCCTTTAACGTTACCACCGTTGTTAAGATGCAGGTGCTCCTATGTTGCGATGGTCCGTTACATTAGCGCTTCGCCTGAGCGTATACTCCCCGGACTCCTGGTAAATCTGACGTGTGATTAAGACCGTGATGTGGGTTCATTAATCACACACAGGTGGCTCTGTCGGAAAGGAAAAGAGGAAAAACCAAGAAAGCGTGGAATCAGAGCAATAGGAGAAGCATATGAATAAGGGACAACATTACCGAACAGAATAGCAGTTTCAATATTAACCTCTTAACCCCCACCTTCACTGAGGGCATTTTCTCCAAGCCATATGCAAGCACTGCTGTCCTGTTCAAAAGACATGACTGAAATGTGATTATTAACAGTAGTTTATTCCACAACGGCCGCACAAAACAGAACAGAGGATATGAAGTCCTCAGCCTTTAGGTCCAGGAGTGCTCTGTTTTGTGTTCACCGATAGAATTGTGGCACTTTGAATCTAAATACTGTATCGCTACAGGAGAGTCGGTTACGAAATGAGACCGTGCGAACCCTATAGCGCGCTGTTAGCAGAAGACGACTTGTTTAAGCAGAGGAGAGAAAGCAGCAGTGTAGATAAACCGTGATTTGTGAATAAGCTTGTTCCCAAAGGCGCTGTGTGGGCCAGGATTAGACAGAGTGTGACAGAGGAGCGGGGAGCAGATAATGAAGCCCTATAGGAAGACTTTTATGTCCTGGTTTAGGCTAGTTCTAACCCCATTTAGTCCTGGTTCACAGCTGGCCTACATCAGTCTTGGGTTTAGTCCTGGTTTAGTACTTAAGGATCCAGTGTGGCATGTGTAGTGATGCTACGGGAGGTTAATTGTGATTCAGCCCTGTCAGCCGCGATATCACACCCACATCCACAGTCTACGGAATACTGACTGTATACTGACTGTATGAGGAAAATAATTGCAGGAATGTGATAGAGGTGGGTTCTCCACACAGCTACTTTTACTGAAGTGACTGCGCTTCTTGGAGTAGGTTTTATCACTTTTATACTTCTACTTGAGGTTTTCTCTCCACCTCTCTTGCCACACGTGAATGAGACCCTGATTTTTTTCATAAATGTGCTTAGCGATACGTTTTCTCTGTCTGTTTCAGCCATGAAGTCGGACCGAAAGCGTCTGAAGGCAGAGAAGGCGGACCTGGTGAATCAGATGCAGCAGCTGTACGCCACGCTGGAGAGCAGAGAGGAGCAGCTACGAGACTTCATCCGCAACTACGAACAGCACAGGAAGGTACAAGGCCTCGGTTTGTCATAGCCTGGGCATTTGCTACAGAATTATCTCTTGGAAATTGAGTAAAAATAGTTTCTTATTTAAAGGAGCTATATCATACAAGATCGACTTTTTTGAGTTTTTAGCCATGTTGTTATGCTATTTCCTTTTCAAAAACACCACCAGAGCGTTTTTTGGCTTCATTCGCGCAGTTCTAAGTAAATCCTCCTGAATCCTGCTCTCTGAGCAGCTGCTCCGCCCTCTCCTGGTAAACGACTGAGTTGTTTTGTTGTGTTGTCAGAAAGGAACGGAAGTGCTCTACGTCTGTAATGTAATGCCTTACGGCCTGGTTTTAATTTATAAAACTGAGTTTTCATTATTTTTGTTGTAAGAGAGAAATAAATAAAAAAATAAAAAAGGAACTCTCCGACGTCTGTGCTGACCTGGGAGGGTAAACAAACGCACCCCAGGAGGATCCGAACAGAAGTCTTGTTTGTGAAGAAGGAGCTCTTTCTAACCTACTCTGGACACGCCTGTTCTTTTTTCTTACCCAACGATAATGTCACGGATGCGCGTTTGGCTACGAGAGGAACAGGACTATTCAACCTTCCTAAAGAAGAGTGCACTCGCCAGAAGTTGGAATTTCTTTCTGGGATTCAGCTAGCTACTGTATCAACCAACCTGATGGTGAACCTTGGCCAGAATCAAAGTGGATTAACTTTTATAACCAACGTGAGTCCCATAATGTAAACACCCGATGATGGGAGGCCAGGCTGAGCGGTGAGTCAATCAAAACGCGTGTTAGCGTGTGTGTTAGCCATTTATGAAACTGTGTTATGTGAAGTAACTTCACTTTTGCAGCGATATTTATATTTATAATACTGTAAATGTGAAATGAGCGGAGAGAGGGGCGGAGGTAACTAAATCGAAGCGTCTTGTCTTCGGGTTTGAAAAATACCCCCCAGAAAATACTTATATTTTTCTCAAAAATGAGTACTCCATAGTGATAGAGGTACAATATATCATATACATGCCTATACTTTACTTTGGAATGGCTAAAATAGCATGATACAGGTCCTTTAAAACTATTGACCAATATTTGACTATTGGTGGGGACCAAAAATAGTTTTACTTGAAAGCCACACTGGGGAACTTTCCAGGTTATGTTGCTACAGAACTGGAGATACGGTCCCAAAACATAAGAAATTGATTGATGGAATAACCTGGGGCCTCATTTATAAAGCTTGCTCATGTCTTACGTATGGCGTAACCTGCTTTCTGCGCCATACGTGAAATTTATAACTCCAACTAAGTTTGCAACTTTGCTTATCTCCACGGCAGCTCTGGCCCTGGTGTATGCTCTACGCAAAGACTGGGGTCAAGGGGAAAAGCAACACTTTTCTTTCATTTTAAATCCTACAGAAATGACCATGAAAAGAATTAGATTGACAGTTCCTTATTTGGACAGGAAGAGGACAGGACGCGGCGACGCATGTCGACTTTTCATTATTGTATTGCTATCTCACGGGGTTTAAAGCCATGCACCTAGGCAAATCTTATTCATAACTCACTTTGCATGGTCTTTTTATGGTGAAATGGAGGTGTTGGATTTGCGTGCACAGATTCCCACAGCAGATAGAATCTATAAAGCACAGATTGCGTGGAGAGGTGCGCATGGAGGGTTTTATGAATTCTGATTTGCTGTGGCATGAATGGGCCTAAAAAGGGGGGGGTGGGGCGTTACAACCCCCCTAATATTCAAACTTAACTAATGTAACTAATTAGACCCCCTGAAAGATATTGCCTCTCGAACACCCCAATATTTTACCAAATGTTACACATTTGGTGGCATGCACCAAACGTGGCCACTAGGTGTACAGTATTTTATAAATGAGGCCCCATTCTTTGGGCACATAGTGTTGCTGAACCTTGACCTGACCAACTGCAGCAACCCCAGATCAAAACAGTTAAATTCAGGTGGCGGTGTGTTTTGTCACAGTTGAAAGAGTAGCCAGTACTTTTCTTCAAGTAAGATAATTAATACAATACAATTCAAAACAATATTATTCAAGTTTAAAAAGCACTGTGTCATAAAACCTCTGCTACTCATTGTGTGGAGCCCTTCCTTGAGGATGTGTGTGTCTTCCAGGAGAGCGAGGACGCGGTGAAGACACTGGCGAAAGAGAAGGACATGTTGGAGCGAGAGAAGTGGGACTTGAGGAGGCTGACCAAGGAGGCCACAGAGCACACGGCCCTGCTCAGATCTCAGCTCGACCTGAAGGAGAACCGCACAAAGGAGCTGGAGGCGGAGCTGGCCATGGTGAGAGGAGAGCAGTCAGTCCATGGAGCACAACAGAGGGCAAAGGCGCCAGGTTCCAGGAATATATGTCTCATAGAATTTTATAAATGAAATATTGTGTTTAAATCTTTGATGGAGGTCAATGAGAAATTTATTCTGGAGCCAGAAATCCCTGTCTAATGTTGTCAGAAGTTGTTTCCATGATTCCCCTTTATTATTATGTTTTGTCCTTTTCATGGCATTTATATAAATTCTGTGGTTTCTTTATCATTAACATATCATAAGATGAAGTTTGGTGACACCTAGATATGCATCCGGCCTACAAAAAGCACAAACTTAACTGAATTTGTGTTAGCATTTATCTCAGAGGACACTTTTATACTCTAATTTGTATCTAAAATAAAAACTCTAAAGGTGTGTACATTCATTAAGGATTTTTATATAGGCTTTGGCCTACATGTGGTCTATGGGTTTACAACAGCTACAGACATCTGGATCGTCCATAATTTACGGTGTTTGGTGGATAACGGTGCTAACGGCTATAGGAAAAATACATTGACCAGGCTAACGGACTCTGAAAAGTCTCCCGGACTAGCCTACTTGCTAACTGTCTGCATACGTTACGATCGAACGCCGCTTCTCATTTTTATTTCTATGTGTAATGTTAGCATTTAATGTTAGCATTTAATTAGTCAACTGTTATAACATGAGCTGTGTTGTTTACATATTTATTCTACTGAAATGCTCTGAGGTCGGGAGTTATAACTCCCAGTTACCAGTTACTGTACCTGAAGTCGTCAACAAACTGCATCGTATTGCAGTTAGCTCTGGACGTAAAATATTGCAAGTGAATAACCCAGAAGGTTTGGGCGGCTGGTAAAGAATGTGAAATTCTTCATAGAAATATCTTGGTATTTTATGATGTATAACAATTAGCATAGCTGGGTTGAAAAGTGCTGTTTCAATTGAGACCATTCACTATTTGTGAAGGTTAAATCATACAGTGAAGGCACACCCCTCTTCAACATTATTCGGTTGCCAGGCAAAGCACTGGCATCCTTATTCCTATATCGCTGCAACAGACCAATGCAACCAACATCTAGTCTTAATTTCCTATATTGTTTTTTCACAGATGCATACAGTTTTGCTACTGTACAGACACAATGGTACACCATATGACACTCAGTAACTTGTCTAAAAATGCCCACAATTGCGCCGCATCTCGCCCCCAGATGAGTAACTGTGTCAATCAGAGAATGGAGTGGCGCCTGTCGGACCGAGACTACTCTCCTAGGTACACCGTGGTAAGACGAGCCCAAAGTTTACGGCCTCCCACTCCCCAGACAACTCCCTTTATGGTGTGTATGATCTAACATTGAGCCCCTACCCAGATTTCTTTTGGTGTGTTACTAACCTCAGCCAACCGACGCCCTTACAACATCAACACAAAAGCCCGAGTTACGCCAATTGTCAAAGCGCTTGCGAGAAAAAGTCACTGGTAATTTCACCTCTTGAGCACGCCGTGTTTTGCATGACAAAGACTTGATTGGTGCCAGTACTTGTGATCGGTAAATTGCCGTGACATTGTGTTCATCTGCAGACTGCTCGGCGTGACGGAAATTAACGAAAACAGCAGAATGGAAAATAACACATAAACAAAACAAAAAAAGCCAAGACAACTTTTGAGAGAGGCATAACACGTCTCCCAAGGCGCTTTCCCCATTGTTGCTGCCATCTAAAACGAATTGAATTGTGACAAGGCGACGCAGTCAAAACACTTGTATAAAAGCTCTATTATTCTTGCGCTGACAGAGCCCCAATGGAGGCAAACAGAAGCGCCTCCTGCATTTTTCAGCATTTGTAACAGATTTCCATAGGCATCGCAAGGGACGAGCATGCGACACTAAAGATAGAAAATGGATAAGAGCTCTTGTAGGAAGAAGTAGCTTTTCTATTCGTTTATAGATGTACGATTTGTAGGTTGACGCTGATGGTATCAACCTACGCAGCAAGTTTCTGACGCAAATATTCTGATGTTATTTCTTGCTATGGCAATATTTCAAAAGCACTTGGTCATAGAAAAGATTGCAGATTAATGAAGATATAAAGCATTTGGGTAAATATTTTTCCATCCCTTTTTAGTATTGGAAACTGCCTAACACCGCATCTTTCACAGAGAATGCATGGATGAAGTCAACGCCAACAAACAGCAATTAGGAGTGAACCATTTTGAATGAAATATATATATATGAGCATGGCTGTTGTCAACATCATACTAACAGAGGCTGCGTACTATTTTAGGGATAAATGATCCCAATTAATACCATTAAGATTATAGCACTTGATGCTTTCATTAGTTTATATCAAGAATTTAAATCAAAGGTTTAAATCTCTTTCAAAGCAGGCTTATCATAGCAGCTGGACACCTCTTGACTCACACAGATGATGTTTTTTAATCAACTCTGAATAAGTGACTTTGTTAATCACAAAACGTCCACCATTTGAATAAAGATATGCCCAGCTATTTCATCCAAACTTTGATTCATCTAGAACTCGGCACAAACCGACATGATTTAATCCGGTCCCTGACTTGTACAGCACAAACTCCTAAGTATGTCAAAAAAAGGGAAGTCTCTAGCCAATTCCTGTATGGAGTTATGAATTTTTAAGGAAATAACCAGTGTGCTCATTATGGCCACTAGGGGCAATTTAAATTTAAAAAGAGGAAAGACACACGTGTCCAGTAGAGGGCACTGACATAATAAGAGATCAGGGTAACACATTATGTGTGGCTACAATAGTAGCTTACCACAGAGTGTGGAGTGAATTAATAATGACTATTATAATGACTACAGTGTACTTTGAGAAACTAGTGACACAGGCATGTAAAGCACAATACAAGTGTAAGCCATTATTATTATTTATTACAGTCCTGTTGGGCTTTTGACCAAATCAGCACTATTTTAAAATCACAGCTCATTATTATTCATTTATTGGAAATGTTTTCTCAATAGTGTTTTCCTGTTTACATTATGTGTGGGCTGCAACCACCGAGGAAGCTGAATTTCGGTCCACAACCCAAATGAGTTCAACACCCCTGGTTTAAAGAGTATATAATATCAATATTTTCACTGACATGAAGAAGGATACTACATAACTGCTGCAATTTGTTGCACTTTTGTAATGTGTCATTACAGTCAAATTGAGAGTTGTACTTGTTTGAAATGCTCCAAACTAGTCCGGCCCTCCTGGCGAGTTTGAAAACCCAACGTGGCATCAAAAAGTTTGCCCATACCTGCTTTAAACAAATATAGTTTAATCCCGAAATATCCGTTTGAGTCAAGAGGTGACCAGCTGTTTCAATATTTCAGGCTTTTGTTATTAATGTACCTATGCATCTGAGAATTGCTATTTTATTTCCAGGCTTGACTATTTACTAAATGAGCGGTGATGGGCAAAAGCGCATGACAGGCTTCCTAAGAGACCTCTTGCAATTTTGTGGTGCAATACTGACGATCCACAACAGCGCCCTGTCTGCAACCAATTTGTAACTTGTCATTTTGTGTGTCCAGGCCAAGCAGTCCCTAGCCACTTTAACCAAGGACGTCCCTAAGAGGCACTCCCTGGCCATGCCCACAGAGGCGGTGGTCAATGGGAACAACCAGGAGTGGGTGATGCAGGCCGACCTCCCCTGACCGCTGCTATACGACAGAGCCAACAGACCCTATACGTGCACACTGGACACCCCATCGACAGACAAGGTAACCCTATATCACCATATAACTTTGTCCCTTCATCCTGTATTGTCCTGGAATCAGTGTTCATTTCATCAACTGAGAGATTTCATTTTTACAATTTGGTAACTAAAACTATGAGTAAACGTAATTATTGACCAATATTACGTAAATAAACCTGATTGTGTGCTCCAAAGGAGAGACACTGCAGGAAAAACTACATTTTTTCAGTTTTCAGGCTTTGGGCCAGTTTGGTTTCTTTAGCATTTGTACCTTGATCTGGAAACAAAGAAATTGCCTGATCTCCACAATAAGCGCTGGTTCTCCTTTATATGGGAAATCGTTAATTCAAATTCATCATTTCTGAAAATGCATTTTACTTGCATTGTGGCGATACTTTTTTTAACTAAAAACTGGTTTGTTCAAAGAGAAAATAAGATATTTAGAATCACCTGTGTCGCCACAAATATAGAGAATTTGGGTCATTTTCACGTCCAAAAGGTTTTATTTCCATAACAGATTAAATGAAACACTTTCACTTTTTCTTTATTGACCTGCAGTGTCTCCTCTTAATGAAAATAAGATATGAGCACCTTAATGTGTATTTAGGGACTTTTCAATCAGAAGTCTCCTAAACACACATTTCTCTCAGTAACAGGTCTGAGGCCATGCAATATGATTATTTTTAGAACACTTTGGGATTGACTAAACTAAAATGAAATAATGATTTATTGTCAGAATAAACACTGCATGGCTCTGTGCATGTTTATGTCAATTGGCTTGACACAGCTGTTATTTGTACATTACCAGTCTCTCAGGATGCTCCACTCCATGCTATTGTGGCAGTGAACATGGTTTGGCTTTAGCTTTCTAGTGACTACATGCACACATGGAGATTTTGGTTTGTGGGTGTTTTGATTAGGCCTAGCCTTTTTACAGATTCCTACTAGTATTTACTGTATGTTACTGGGGGACATTTTTAAAGACTTATGAGTAGAGAAAATTAGAGATCTGTGCCCCTTCGATTGACCGTCTCCACTTTGGAACACCTGATGTTTCTGCCCTCATACAAAATTGGTGCAATTTTGTACCTAATGTCATAATTCTCTCACAATGCGTATGACCTTATCAAAGTTGAAGTGAAGCAGGTCCTACAAAAGAGGTTTCGGGGTCCTGGGACCAAACAAAGTGAGTTGAACCTAATTTGAACTTTAATAGTTGAGGTTATGAATAAAAACAGTGTGTGTGTGTGTGTGTGTGTGTGTGTGTGTGTGTGTGTGTGTGTGTGTGTGTGTGTGTGTGTGTGTGTGTGTGTGTGTGTGTGTGTGTGTGTGTGTGTGTGTGTGTGTGTGTGTGTGTGTGTGTGTGTGTGTGTGTGTGTGTTTTCTTTTTATTTAAGGAAATCTGGCACATGGCCTTCAGGTATCATTGGAAACATTTTTGAAAAATGACTGAATTTTTGGGCCAGCTAATGAGCTTGTTTGAAACACAAGGTCCAAAACAGCATTCATGCCATGTCTACTCTACTAGTTCAGATTACTTTTAAAACTTCCTAATTTGAAAAAATTGGGTGAGGATATGATACATATACATTTTCTTTTACTTTAATCTCTACTATATTTTAGTGAGTTTGTGCAAGACTAACAGTCAGTTGAGAAAGATTTTCTTCTTTCTTCAAGTGCAAATGTTTCTCTCTGGCAGATGATTTAGCTTGAAATACAACCAACTTTTGACTTCTGTTCTGTTTTCCGGTTCCTACTTCATCATTTACACTATAAACCTGCTTATTATCACTCTAAACTAGCCCATTGTTCCATTTAACCAGATAATGAGTCACGTGCCAAACTTTCAGTCAGCAAAGTAAACTACTCTAAAGTTTAGCCCGCCTGTGCCCTGTCCCGGCCGACCTCCTTAGACCAGTTTTATTGACGGAGGAGTCAGGAGGTGGTCTGATAATTGGACTCGTCTCAAACGGGGGCAGAGCGGGGACATCACGTACAGGGTGCAGGATACATGCTAACAACTGTGCATTTGTCCCTATGTGGACCTGTACACCGTCGCCTGGCAACAGCAGAGGAGCGTGTAATAAGGAAATAATTCAGGCAGTGTTGTTTGTGTATAGGTAGAGCAAACAGGTCAGGTTTCTGACTCTTGCTAATAACTATTATTTCCTAGTTAAAGCTAAACCGGTGCAAATAACCCAGCATGATAAGGACATTAATGAAATAATTGTTGGGTCTGAGGGTTTTAAATTGAAACATTTAGCAGCTCAAACGGAGCATTGAAAATTCTGTTTTTGTCAAACTAAATTTTTTGGAAAGAGATGAAATGATTTTTGCTGATAGTTATTGATATGTTGATTAAACCCTGTACAGAAATATCAACCATAAACCAGTTAAAAACATCTGCATTTTGACTAAGGCTAATTCCACCAGAGAATTCTTCCCTGTTCTATTAAACTAGTAGTAGTTTAGTAGTAGTAGTAGTAGTTTATTTTTTCTTCGGTCATCATGAACATTTAGATCTTAGGTCACATGATTTTCAAAGATCTTATACATTATACAATAAGAAAAAAAAAGTTTACATTCAGAATTTAAGTGTTAGATGATGCCTGACCGAAAGGGGTTTAGGCTGAAGTCAAGACTTATTTTGCCTAACCCCTTTTACAACCGAGACACTATATCCAAAGATGACACATTATACAGTTTCTCTTATACCAACGATGGTAACATGTAAGCACAAAACCTAAACTTCAACAATCAAAATTATATTATGCATCCTCGATCAACTTCTTTTCTAATGATCTTCATTCAAGTGTTCTATACTTCTCCATAATGTTTAACTTAAATGCATTAATAGTTTTGGAGCCCTTAAGTTGAATAGGTAGACAGTTCCATAGATCAACTCCTTTGACTGATAAACACCTCTTAGTATTACTCTTCGCCATGGGTTTTTGTAGCAGATCAGTTCCTCTGAGGTTGTATCTATTCTCTAGTTTGAATCTCTTGTAAACAGTGAGGAAGCATGAGATTGTGAGCCTTGTACATCACAACTGCTGTGTAAACATTAACAAGGTCATGCAATTTTAAGATATTTAGTCTAATAAAGAGTGGATTTGTTGGAGCAAGCTACAGACGGCATCTCTGGAATTGTTCATAAATGGTCACGTTCAAAGCTGCCTGGGTGAGAAAGCGAAAAAGGCCATTACTTTAACAAATGCTGAATTACGAATATATTTTCTACTAAATAAAGATTATTATTATTATTATTTGTTTATTTGATATGGACATAACAACTGCATTGAACAAACCAGATACATTGTTTTTAGTGTTATAGCAAAACTGCTAATATGTAACACTTGTCCATAAGAGAATACGCATACAGATACAGAGACATGGAGAGGAGCAAAGTGGTTCAAGAGTGCATAAATACATTAATAACGGAGAATGCTAACCATGATGCTAACATTAGCTTCGTGTTACATGCTAACACTAGCTTTGAGTGCAGTTTTTTCACTTCTACTTGACAATTTACTATGTCAGAACATCCGTCTGGACCCGATTCTGTGATAAAGATGTTCATAGTAAATGGCCAAAAATGGTGATTCCCATAGCGAGCTTCTTTCCCTCTCGGCCACGCCCCCTTGTATGACGCGTTGCTGCCTGTATCTGTTGGCTCTTCAGATTAGAATATGCTGCCGTCACGTGACTGCACTCATTTTCATTAGAAGCTTGTTTGCCACTTCTTGAACATGCGCCCTTCACTCCCCACTCATGCCCATCCCGCCTGTGCTCTGTGCCTCTCGTTCCATTTCAGTGGCGGCGGTTCGACTGAGCCCCTGCCACTCTCGCCAGCCGCCTTCCCCGTCAGACGCCTCAGCCATGGACGCGGACAGGTCATCCACACCCACCGACCTCAACTCGCCACGCCACCGGACACACTCCCTCTGCAATGTAAGCGCCGCCCGCCCCCGAAACCTCACAACTAATCGCGTTTTTGTTTTGTTTTTTTCTTATGTTTTGTAGATTTGCTCCTCTTTCTACTCCTGCCGCCACTGCTTCCACTGCTGCTGCTTGGCCACTGCTGTCCGCTATATCACTTTGACTGATTCTTTTTTTCCCCCTTTTTTTAATTTTTCCTTTTTAACGATTGACCTGAGTTGTGAGTGAAGAGATAAATAGAGACGGTGTGTAAAAACAGTACAAACTGTCCATTGACGAATCGGGGCACTTGACGCTAATAAAGCATTGGATTTATACAATACCTTTCAAATGACTCAAAGGTCTTCACAATGTACAATTTGTTCACCGCTGCCAGTGGTCCTTTCTCGGCAGTTAGCACTACTGGCAGCAGACTTTTGAGAGGAGTTTGTGAGGGATCTACTGTTCCCCATTATAGAACTTTTTAAATGATGATGAGGTAGAAAAACAGTCACACATGGAGTTCTTTTGCTGCATGTAGCTTTGTTACTAATCGCCGTAAGTTGCCACCATATTATACCCAAATACAAAAAAACACCCTATATTACATTTATGCTCCATTGTCCGAATTTGGTGTATGGGAGTATGCAGCTGCAGGTTTGGGTGCACGTTATGGGTTGATGGGCAAAGCGGGAGCACCATGACACAATAACTGCTTTTCCGTCACTTAATTTTAATGCGCATTTTGAAGTTTCGCATAAGTAACAAGTGATGGAAACAACAAAATTCGCATTTGAAGCCCTTAATTTGTATAACAACTTGATCCGCTTGCTTGAGGTAGTTTTAGAGTTTTGTAAGTAAGCGTTAATGCACATTTTGGAAAATGGAAGCAGATTTGTTGTCCTACCTATGCTTAGGTGCCACCACAACCAATATATGAGAGTCGATGTTATTTCTCTGTAATTTTAAGAACCAGTCACTGCCTCATCTATACCACTGAAGAGTAAATTCTTCTCCTGTCTGTGATTTTTTTTCCCCACTTCTCTCACTATTAATTTATTTACCTCACACACTCTGTGTTAGGGAAATAACAATGATGTTCAAGAGGATTGATGAAGAATAGGCAGCAGTCAGGATGTCATATGCAGGAGAAGTTTATTTACCATCGTTACGGGACCCCGAAGACATGAACTCGAGACATTGCGCTAGTCATACCATTCAAGTCTGTCTATGCTTCCACAGAAGAGGGATAAATACCATCTAAGAGCGTCATACTGATATGCAAGCAAAACATTCAGTGGCTGAGAGTGGGCGCCTGAGCCCAATAGTCAAGGCTATGACAGAGATAGTACGACTGTACAGCTTGACCCAGTATGATATATAGCGATTTAATGTTATCCTCTAACACTCTGTTTCACCTCCGCAGTCCCTCGAAGATTTGGAGGAGGCGAAGCGTAAGAAGAAGAAGGAGAAGATAGGGCTGGGATCGCTGTCTCGCGTCTTCACGCGAGGGAAACAACGCAAATCGCTGGACCCCGGACTGTTCGATGGTACTTCCACTCCTGATTATTACATAGAAGAGGACGCCGACTGGTAAAACTAAAGCACATGTCACAGAAAGAGCCAGACAGACACCAGTGACATTATGGGAAATCTACAGGGAGTGTATGAGAGCGTGAGCATTTGAAAGGGATAGTTCATTGTTTTGTGGTACAGTCACGTAGTTGTCCTTGTTTCATTTTAATGTTTTTGTTGTTGTTTTGCCTTTTGTGTTGTCACATTGTCCTTCACATAAAGAAAAAATTGGGACAGTATTATTATATTAAATTTTTTAGCCTAGTTTTGAAATGATCCATTTAGCCTTTTTTTCTCTTTACTATCAACACCATGACCATAGCATATTATTCCATAACACCACAAAACCCACCAGAACTATCCCTTCAACCCCCATGTGTATGCGTGTGTGCACTGGTTTGTCTGGGCTTGGTCCGAGGCCTTCTCTACACCGTCAGACTGCTGCTGTGTAAGTTTATGTACAGTGTAAATAATAATATGGACACCATCGCACAGCCAACCAAGGATTCTCAACCTGCTGTGTGCGGACGGACGTCCAAAAACTGTAAAACATATTTTTGTGTCTCAAACTGAAAACTTGAAGGACTGCTGTTCTTTTGTAAATAACACTGTGCTTGTTGTGTCCCCTGTGTCCCGAATGCATAACAATATCACTGCAAACGAAAAAAGAATACCATTTGAGTTGAAGTGACTTGAATACATTGAGTAGTTTTGACTTGTATCTTCTGCTTATTGTTTAATACATCACAGAACCGTTATAGTTCCCTTTTTTGTCGATTCTACTGTGTATAAAAGATACCAGGTTTTCCAGGTCGGATATAGGAAACAGACTTTTTAGTTTTTGTGACTCACTACTTGCTTAAAAGCATACATTTGTAACATGACATGCTTAATACCCTAAGCTAAATAGTGACTCTTTTTCCATGTAAGCACTAAAAAACTGCAAAAAAATATAAAATCAAGTAAATGTACAAAATAGTGGGTAGAAGAAGTTATTGAAATTTTGTTCCCATATTTCAGCTGCAATTTTCTAGTAGATGGTTAAAAGAAAGAATAAGGTCGATATAGACTTTATTGCCATTATTACACCTGCCTATCAATGCCACATAAGGCGACCCATCATCAGAGCTTGAGCCAGGTCATCTACTGAGTAGTAGTTTAGGAGTAACATAAGAGAAGAGAAGATAAACTTTATTGTTCCACGAGTGGGAAATTTGTCTTGGGCTATTCACCCATGCTGCAGCCAAAAACAATAGACATAGATAACACAAATAAAATGTAAACATACAACTGGCCTGCCCCATTCAGTAAGAGTACAATAAACCTGAAATAAACCCAAGTAACCTGAAATTCAGGTTTTTGTTGATGGAACGAAGTTTGCAGGGAGGAAACTTGTCCCAGAAAAGGAAGAACATGCAAACTCCTGCTCGGAGACTTGTCAATCTGGGACCTTTCTCCGTTTTGCACGACATGATATACAGTATTTATCTACACTGGGAAATCAACAAGGCACGTTGGCCTGGGTTCGAGTCCCGGCCTTTCCATGTGGTTATTGTATGTTCTCTCCCTATCTGCACAGGTTTCCTTTTGGGTATGTAGTATAGGACATAGCATCTAGTCAAAACTACTCAAGATTTTAAGTTCATGTCACTTCATCTCTCATGTTTTCTGTTTTTGCAGTGTGCCTGTAATTTTTTTTTACCCCTTTTAACTTCCAAAGTCCTCACGTTGTTTATCGTCTTGCTTGGTCCATCCCTTCCCCGTGACTAAAACAATTTCCTGTGGGCAACACGCAAGACTCCTCCAATCCTTCTTCTAAATTTGCAACACATATTCTCACCGACGACCTAGAAAAACTATAGGACAACTTAGGGTATATCCACTTTTGACATCATGGTGCATGCAGTTTTCCTAATGTGTAAGGCCAAACAGGAAATGTCCGTCCTGAGTCCTTTTCTATCTGCTGCGGAGATAGAAGCCAGTCGACCTCTGTGTGATCTGCATGCCATGATCCCAGTCCTTTTAAAGTGGTGCTGTGGGGGTTTGAAGTATTTTGTGGGGTATGGGGTACTTGGATACTGTGAAGTGGGGAGTGTTGGTTGTTCCGTCTTTAAGAAATGGGAAACTCAACTCACACTGGCCCTCATTTATCAACATTGCGTAAAAAACTGATGTATGTGTAGGTGTATTTGCGATATACGCCAGAGGGCACGTGACATTTATGAACCAGTGCTTTCCGCTCAGATCTTATCGTACGCAAGAGCAGCTGATAGTAAATGCCACAGAGAAATCCTAGCGTCATTTGAATGAAACGCCCAAAAATATTCATGTATGAGGAGGCCTCACCCATGGGTTTTACGGCACGCACGCACAAAACACGGCAAAAAAGAACATTCCTCCAACCAGGAAATGATAAGTAGTTGTTTTTAGCATAACAAATATGATATTTTTGCACATGAGGAAGATTTTAAAAATCTGTCAGTAACCCACGGTAACCTTATAGCCAATCCAAGATCACATTTACTGACTAAAAAAGAGGGGAAAAGAAATAGGCTAATAATAAAGTGACGTTTATTAAATAAGCTGTAGGCCTAAATAGCCTATATAAAAAAGGGTATAAAATTAGACCACATAAAATAAAATAAAAGCGTGGATATAACACTGCAATGAGAGCAGACTCTGGACCATGATCTGAACCAGCGAAAAGCAGCTGTCAGCTCCGGGGACTCAGCGCTGGAGCCGGGCAGGACTACCCATCTTTCGGCCTGAGCAGAGCCGTCCTCTGGGAGGAAACGGGTGCGCAGAGAGCGGACAGCCAGCCGGAACCTATCAAACCCGTCCGGACCAACGAAAGCTGTGGAGCTGTCGAAGGATTTGTTTGACGCCCGGGCTCCTCGCGAGCACGGTATACGGTCCACAGACTCAACGCTCAAACCAGCCAGAACACGGAGCATGGCCTTGCGCAGACCCAGGTGAGTCCCAGTGTCCCGGTACACGGCAGCGGCCGCAGGTGTGCGGCGGGGAATCCACACAAAGTTTGCGCATGCAGCGTTTTTTTGTTAAAAACAAAAAACGAAACATAAATATAAAAAACACCATAAGCGTCTCTGTGGCTTGCAGTCCAGGTTCTAGTGTCTCTGGTCTCTGCTCCTCTTTGCCGTGGAGGAGCATGTCGATGCAGCTCAACATGGAATCAAAGTCAGTCCATAAACATCAAAGGAGCTGTATCATGCTATTTTAGCCATTCCAAAGTAAAGTATAGGCATTTATATGATATATTGTACCTCTATCACTATGGAGTACTCATTTTTGAGAGAAATATACGTATTTTCTGGAGGTATTTTTCAAACCCGAAGACAAGACGCCTTGATCCAGTTAACTCCGCCCTTCTCTCCGCTCATTTACAGTATTATAAATATAAATATCGCTGCAAAAAGTGAAGTTACTTCACATAATGCAGTTATAAGGAGTTGACATGTGCAACACAGTTTCATAAATGGCTAACACACACGCTAACACGCGTTTTGATTGACTCACCGCTCAGCCTGGACTCCCATCATCGGGTGTTTACATTATGGGATCGCGTTGGTTATAAAAGTTAATCCACTTTGATTCTGGCCAAGGTTCACCAAGCATCCATCAGGTTGGTTGATATAGTAGCTGAATCCCGGAAAGAAATTCCAACTTCTGGCGAGTGCACTCTTCTTTAGGAAGGTTGAATAGTCCTGTTCCTCTCGTAGCCAAACGCGCATCCGTGACATTATCGTTGGGTAAGAAAAAAGAACAGGCGGTAGTGATGCGCGGGTTGACCCGACACCCGCGGTCAACCCGCGGGGCCCGCGGATTCGGTCGGTTCGGGTACCTCAAAAATACGGCAAACTTCGGGTGTGGGTGGGTCGGGTTACTACAAAGCGCACTTTTTTTTCTTCTTTTTTTTGTCCTTGCATTGTTGGCTTACAACATACAGTGCATTCTTATCCATAAATGCCACATAGTCGGCTGTGTTTTGTTGAATGTTTAGTTTTATGGGGTAAACGTATCATTAGCATGTTTTGTTTATATATGTCACCTGGCCTATCGCATATGACTTTACTCACCGCTACAAATGCGGCGGCACAACAGCAGTGCCCAAGCACATGCGACACACACAAGTGGTGATAATAATGCATCAGTAAGAAGCAAGGTAAAACTAAAATAACAAAGACACAGCATCTTACTAACCTGAGGAGAGCAACTTCTTGTAGCGTCAGGTAAAGCTGCTCCACGTTAGTCCAAACTCCTTTTAGTTTGACAGAAAGAGTTGTCCATGACGTGGTAGAAGTAAACCCTCATGATAGTTTCTGCTCCTCGTTTCCTGATGAGTCCATAAGCGATTTCAAAGGTTCCTCAGCAGCGCAGTAGCAAAACAAAGCATCAAGTGCTAATTCTCCGCTGTAAACTCGCGGTCACGTGATGCGCTCCCGTTTGAGTGACAGCAGCTGCAGCCTGACTCATGCCGCTGTTTTTTAATGTGTGCGGGTTAGGGTTGGGTCGGATTTGCAAATTGAGACACTTTTCTGCAGATCGGGCGGTTCGGATTTGATTTACAGCGGGTCGGGTTGGTGCGGGTTAGAAAAAAGCTGACCCGCGCATCTCTAACAGGCGGTGTCCAGAGTAGGTTAGAAAGAGTTCCGTCTTCACAAACAAGACTTCTGTTCGGATCCTCCCGGGGTGCGTTTGTTTACTCTCCTGGGACAGCACAGACGCGTCGGAGATGTCCTTTTTTTATTTTTTATTTTTTTTATTTCTCTCTTACAACAAAAATAATGAAAAGGCTGTTTTATGAATTAAAACCAGGCCGTAAGGCATTACATTACAGACGTCGAGCACTTCCATTCCTTTCTGACGACACAACAGAACAACTCAGTCGTTTACCAGGAGAGGGCGGAGCAGCTGCTCAGAGAGCAGGATTCAGGAGGATTACTTAGAACTGTGTGAATGAAGCCAAAAACCGCTCTGGGGGTGTTTTTGAGAAGGAAATAGCATAACAACATGGCTAAAAGATTTTGCATGATATAGCTCCTTTAACGCTGTAGCCTTGTTTCATGTTTAAATCACTAATGAGGATAATATGCGATGTGGCAATACAATTCATCGTTTTCCTGCGCTGTTTAGTGTTTACTTAAAATTGGTGTATCATGTACACCACCTCTTGAATTGGTGTAGGATTTGAGCGCACCATACGCCAGGTGCACTCAGATTGATAAATGCCAAAACGCGGTGATTTTTCATACACCACACATGCGCTCTGATTTCACCGTATGCAAGTTTGATAAATGAGGGCCACTGTGACTATTTTTACTTAAACAATTATTCCCTTTCGCACAGCCCTCAACCTGATGTTGATTGATAGCCCTGAAATTGCTCATTGTTCAAGTTGTGCTGGTCACACTTGTCTCCAGGGAGACGGGAGACAGCTGGCAGGTAGAGTAGCCTACAGACGAGAGCGAGGATGGATGGGGGAAAACGGTCTGCACTCACTTGATGTAGATACACAGGAAAGGTAGGCCTGCTGCTCCACTCTGTGTTATATGTGACAAGGTTGAGGCCGAGAGAGAGGAATTCGGCAAATACAGTGCATGTGACATATTGGGCAATATTTTAACTGAAACTTAGTAAACACAATTATATTATTATAAGAGCTTGCTAAATGTTTTACCTACCTGACCGTGGTTTGACATTCTATGTCAAGTTTAGCACTTCACTTCCTTATTGGACATGGGCAGGACGTGACCTAGAGGTAAACATTTGTAGCTGTTGTCATGTTACACCGATAGATACCGATAGTATTCCGTCAAAGTGAAAGAATAAACAAATCAGACATGACACAGAGCACAGCCGAAAATAGAGAACATTATGCGTTATTGTTTAAAGCAGTACTAAGTAACGTGTTTACCTTAATAAATCCTTTCCGTAGTCCTTGTGGGGGTAATACAAGTGTTAATGGGATGATTGGGTGGTCTTTCATCTCCCCCTGGTGTCTCTGGCCAGAAAACCATGCTTGCAACTTGACTGCCACCGGGGCGGAGCAACCAATACACACTAATAGAATCACGGAGAAGAAGCTAACAGGCTAACGGGCAAAGCTAACTGCGGGCTAGCGCCACTTTTAACAGTATTTACAGCCAAGTTTGAGTGAAAAAAAAGCCCATTGTATAACTGGATGTACAACACCCCTCTCTCCCTTCACATTTTCTGTCAGCGTAGTATTTACTCTCCAAGACATTTAATAAGTTAAAAAATCGTAACTTGCTAAGACACCTGCAGTTGCGCTTATGGCCTCTAGGGGCAAGAGTTACTTAGTACTGCTTTAATTGTTTATATCAGCAGAGAGGTGGTCACAAATAACAGGCTCAATTGCTTGTTTCTTTGCATAAGGTATACGAGGCGCATCATTACACTCAAAATTATGCACTAAACAGGTTTTTATTTTACAAAACATAATTAGACAAAATGTAGGTTTCATGTTTGCTAGTGTTTATAGGGTTTTAGCCTATGGTTTAGCGCATTTGGAATTGCTTCTGTTCGCACGACCTATTGGAAATTATAGCCTAATTGTAGTTCTAAAATGCTAGGCTACAGTAAATGACAAGCATTTCTTTGGTTTTAAATAACGCAGTTCCTCCGTCAATAGAAGTGAGGGAACATAGGATCTGGGGAACATAGGTACGCACCCGAGTGAAGGAAGTACGTTTTAGAAATCATTGTTATTTCTGTCTTTTTAGACGTGGACTGTGAGCATATTTAGCACAAATAAATAAATTCAAGTCCAAATCAGGTCAATATGTTTATTTCCCAGCTGATTGTCCACTAGAAGCACTCAAAGCTAGCAGTTAGCATTAGCACAAAACTAACGTTAGCCCTATTGTTAGTATTAACAGTTATATGTACACATTTGGGACGTTAAGCCACTTTGATCCTGTCTGTGTCTTCTGTTTGGTAGAAAATGTATCCATATTTCAGCATTTGTTACAGTATATGTGTAATAATAGGTGAAAGTGTGATTAAATTCAATTAAATTATGATTCATACTTACCCAAGATATTTGCCATCGGACTAATGCATGATTCCAAAATTCAGACCTGTCATATGCACTTTACCGTGTTCAAACAGAGCAACACATTGATTGAACATACTGGGCCCTTGCGGCTGCGGGGGGCCCTCTGCAACTCGCGTAGTCAGCGCTCTACGGACAAGTGCTCATTGTAATCAACTCCTGTATGTCAGATTACCTCATTACGACCAGTCCCCTGATTGAGTCCAGCATGCAGCCTCGTCTTACTGTGCACAAGCACCTCTTCAGCTCCTCTCCAGAGTCCCACAGCGCCGGTTTAAATGCATGAGAAACCCAGCCCTGTCTGAGAATGAAGTGTTTGTCCAAAGAGAGGTCAGTTACTCAATCGTATGTTTATTCATGACCCCGCCATCAGAAGACTTGACACGCTCTGCTCCAGGAAGTCCACTCATTTAGATACAATGAGACGAGATTATCTTTTGATGCGAAGGCGCCAAACAAGTACCCATCACACACGCCAATGCATTGCTGCACTAGCCTAACATTGGCAGGCTTCAGATATCAGGTCAGGTTGCTATACAAAAAAAAAAACACAACACATTGTCACTTCAGTTTGCAGAGCAGAGGTCACGCATCAAATTAGAAAATATTACAATAGCAAAGTGCCAACGGGGAAAGGTTACGTGCCGATCTCAAACGGCTAATCAAAATCTGGGCCTTTGCAAACCATTTCCGCCGATCTTTTGACCTCTGCCAAAACCGGAGACGCGGGTCCGGGCCAGCAAAGAGAAAAAGCAATTAACCCGGTGCCAAAGGTTAATGATGTTTCTCCAGGCAAAAAGGCGAGTGAGGATTATTTTCACGATTTTTCACATTGGGCTGGATTGAAAGAGTCTGTTGTTGCACACAGGAGAGGACATTTAATCTGATCACGAGCTATCACTGTTTTTTAACATCAACACTGGATGGATTATTTCTCAAATGTAACCCAAGTAAGAGATGGACAGTTTTGGGTGATAGACGGAGCTGTAGAAGGAGAGGTCTGACTTTGACAAATTGGGCAAAAAAAGGTATTGACTTGAGCTACACTTATAGAGCTGCAAACTGCATTTTTAGCGTTTTATGTTGATTGATAAACCTGGCAGTTAATGCAAAAGAATGTCTTTGAAGGGCTTTGACAGACAAATTAGTTTGTTCTTAAACAATGTAGTTATTAATAATAAAATACCTTCGCTCACCACAATCGTGATTCAATTTATAATTGCTGATGATTCCAATAATCAATTATTCCAATAATAATAATGCATTGGTTTTATATAGCGCTTTTCTGGACACTCAAAGACGCTTTACATTGCACTATTCATTCACTCCAAACTTGGCGGTGGTAAGCTACTATTGTAGCCACAGCTGCCCTGGGTTAGACTGATGGAAGCAAGGCAACCAGTCTGCGCCATCGGCCCCTCCGACCACCACCAACCACACACTCGCTACATTCGCTAGGCTTCCTGGTGTTACCAAACGGTCTCCCATCCAAGTATCGACCAGGCCCTTCCCTGCTTAGCTTCCAAGGTCTGACAGGATTGGGCGTACAGTAGTAAAGGCGGTATGGCCACAAGTAATTGTTTCCCTCGAACAGTACATACAACATGTTTGTACAGCTACATTGTAGTTTTGCGTCAGTATAACTTTATTTTACATATATTAGCCATGGAAATCAACATCACAAAATATAAAATAGATTAGTTATATTTTATCGAATCAACAAACCATTGGCTTGAGTATGCAGCTATTATTGTAGCAAAATGATTTGTCAAAATAGATTTGTGCATAATGAGATGTCCCGATACAGAGTTCACGATACGATGCATATCGTGATTCAAGTGTAGTGTCCATAATACAAGATATATTCCAAATTTGAAGAAAAAAAAACATTCTATAGGTAGACAAAATTTACTTTTTATGATGCTGAATACGCTCAGTGTACAATGTAAGCCTTTTACTGGAGTAGATAGAGTGCATGTTGTGATACGTTCGGAAATAAACATATAGGGTATCACGATGCAAGTGCCTCGATACGATACACATATTGTCACGTATTTCATAACGGCATATTGCTTATACGATATATTGAGCACAGCCCTAATGCGCACTGAGATTTATGCGTGACTACAATGAATTTCTGTGTGTTTTGTGCACACAAAAGTTTGACACTCTTTCGCCCAGGATTTAGTTTAACTGGCTGTACGAACCAACAGAGGGCAGAAACAAATCGTAATACATATAATAATACTTAGTATGCGCACAGATCTTATTACGAACGCACAACACTGAATATGCAGACTTCTCTCGTTACAGATAAATGAACTGACACAGAGACGATCTTTTTGCAACAGCAGTAGCGCCTTATTAGATGAAGCTAGTGTTGCTCAGTGAAATGTATTCAAGATATCTCTCACAGCAGCTTAATACTATATGATTTAACAAGTAGCTCCCCGTTTAGATTTTTATTCAAAACCTTTGCATCAAAGCAATTTGCTCCTTTTGTAAAGCACCTGCACCACAATGCACACTAATCAACACCTCTCTTTGTACGGCTCGGTACTACGCACCCCTAGGGCACAAACTGTACACTGTATATGAGCTTGATTTCAAAATATTATTGTAAATATATGTAGGTTATTTTATTTTTTCATTGATCCAACCTGATGCCTCCTGCTGATGAAAAACATATCAAATATTGTGTCATTTTACGTTTTAAGCCAAGGTGATATTTTATTTTATTTCCAACACATATTTTTTGTAAATGCAATTTAATTATAAATATTTAATGATGATGAAAAAGGTTTATTTAAAGATCTCTTGCTTCTATTGAGAGGGTGAGAGATGTTTTAGGAAGACTTTTAAAAGCATGGAAACACAAAGAAAGTGATAAGAATATTTTAAATTAAAGTGGATATGGCGGATATGTGGCTGTCCTCTCTCTCATGTGTCCTGTGTTGTTTGTTGTGTGTATGGCAGTGATCCTGACTTCTGCCTGAGGAACTGCCATTTTAACATGTGTTTTTTCCCTTGGTCCAATCCCAGCAAGGCGGGTTCCTTGGCATCCAACATGGCCTCCTGACTTTCCTCATGGCATGTTTCCAAACATACTGTGTCTGAATCCACAACATGAATGGTGCTTATAAAGTGCCATATTATATTAAATAGAAATACATACTTGGAGCTAGTGATTCTTAATCCTGGGAGTGTCTCCAGTTATATTATAGGTAGTTTTCTTTGACATCCCTTGAAGGTCCGTAAACATAACAACACTCTTGACAACTCTAGAAAATTCCAATTCCTAGACATTTGGTTGAAGGAGAGGTATTATGCAAAATCAACCTTTTAGAGTTACTATGTTGTTCTCTCATCAAAAACATACCCAGAGTTGTGTTTCAACCCAGTTGCACATCTTTGAATCCTCCCCAGAGGTTATTATTAGCACTGCGGTGGCCGTTCCCGAAAAGCTCCTCCTGAGGTCTTACTTATCCAGGAAATGCTTTCCTCACCTCTCCATCTCTATCTAAGCTTATTCCTTTCACTACAACCACTCGGTAGCACTTTATTTTACAGTACCTTGATACATTGTACCTAACTACATTTAGTACAATGTAATGTGCTCTGTAACAATGTAATAACTTGTACCTATAGGTTAGATACACATTGGAATAATATAATATAATATTTGTAGTTTGTAGGTACATAATGTAATAGGACACGAGACCCTTAGGGTTAGGGCTTAAGGTTAGGGTTATGTCTTATTACATTATGTAGCTACAAATACATATTATTCCATTGTGTATCTAACCCATAGGTACAAGTTATTACATTGTTACAGAGCACATTACATTATGCTAAATTTAGTTATGTACAATGTATCAAGGGTACTGTAAAATAAAGTGTTTTTCTTTATTGAAACAGCTGCACAGCGAGGGGGAGCAAGAGAAGGAGTGGTGGGGGCTCCGAAAATCAGGAAGTGAAACTACTGGATATTTTCCTTTTAAGGGCCTATCTCACCGGAGGAGAGTGGCGGAGACTCACTCCGTGACTCACATTGTATTTTAGTATTGTTTACAGCCACTGCGCATTCAAAATATATCGGGAATTTTTTTAATGAAGAATTAAGCTATAAATAGATAGTTTACACAGAAAGCATCTCTGCCAAAACCCGGGTCGCTGCTCATTATCCCTACCATTTCCTCCCAATTACTATTACTGTGTTTGTGTCATGCAATCAACATCTTCAACACGTCAGCACAATCCTAAAAGGAGTAGTGCGTATATATTTGTACACTTCAGTCTACAAGTGAGTCTCTCATGTGACTATCAAAGCGTTGGATACAGACACAGTCTCCTTGTCATCTCTTGCACCATTCAAATCAATACATGTACAAGGGAAGGACGGCCATGTTGCATCGCTTGGCCCAAAACTCACACGTGTCAGCGCTCTGTGTCGATAATGTTTGGCTTGGATTTTGACTCCCTATACCCTCTAACCCCGACCCCCGCGTGACCTCCATCAACCCCCCCCCATCCCGAGCACGGTGAGGCGACCCAGGAAGTGAATCGATACTGAGGGTCGCCAGTGTGTTTGGATTTCCCCAATGACCAAGCGCTTCTTCAAGTTGGTGTACCAAAGTAAGACGCTATTTTTACACCCACGATCAGGGCTGTGTACACACTTTCCATCGAACGCTGAAGTCCATCATGGGTAAGTGCTGGTTTAGTGTAGATTCAGTCGCACAACGAAATGAATAAAATATAGAATCAAGTCATTTTTCCCACCATAATTTGATATGTTTTGTGCTTTGTAATACTTTTTTCAACACTATGAATGTTCATGTGGCACTAAAGCCATTTGTAGACACTATATAACGAATATTTCATGACTCACAAAATGAGCAAAGGAAATATTGCTTCTTATAACACCTGTTACATTTACAAGATAAAAACTGGGCTTAGACTTGAACCTGAGCAGCGTGTCATGGGTAAAACAAGAGAAACACTAAATGGACAGAGTGCACAGAGCTGATAACATCTTCCTGAACATATGTATCACCGTACACCCACAACGGTATGAGAAAGTTTTGGGGTTATGGAGTTTAGGGAAATTGTTACCATGGAGACCCGCCATGTTTGTGGGTGCTAGCAAACATTTTCCATAGATTAGCATTAGCTAAAAACAATGTAAAAGTGGGATTAAAACCTGTGGAACAACTCAGTTTGCTGCTGAGTTACTGCTCGTAATTCCATCTAACTGTTTTAATGTGAACAATAACTCCAGTATTTTACCTTTTAAAGTCTCTGTTAGTTTCTTATTGCTGCTAATGCCATGATGCCTAGCGATATGACATCACAGTCCTGAACTCTATTGGCTCGGATTTAAGCTAGGCTACTTCTCATTAGTTTAGTTTCGTGTTAAAACCATAGAAATAAAAAGGATAAGCAGCGTTCGAGCCTAACCCACGCGGACACAGCTAGCAAGACATCTAGTTGGGGAAGCTTTGCCGTGTCCGTTAGCCTGCTCAATGCATTTTTCCTTTAGCCGTTAGCATTTAGCCCTCAAACATTCCAAATTATGAACGATCCAGATGTTTTCAGCTGTCATTTACCATCGACCACATTTAGGTGTTATCAAAGCTTACTTAGAAATCATATACGGCTCTTTTGGGATTTTACTTTTGATGAAGAAAATGGTGTATAAAAGTGGCCTCTGAGCTAAATTGTGTAGCCCATATGCTACATCATATTCAGTCAAGTTTCTGCTTTTTATGGGGTCGGATTCATATCCAGTGGTTGCTAAACCTCTTATAATAGTAAAAGAGAAACCACAAAGGTTACACTGTTACATTAGAAACAGACATACGTTTAATTTAGCGAGTAGCAGTAGTTATAGTAATAAAAGCTCTATATAAAATAGCTCTAAAGTAGCCTTGTACAGTAGTTGTAGTTACTTGGACTAATCAATAAAATAGCTTGGTTCTACTTTATTTTATCACATAAAGGCTGTTTTTGTTTATGCAGCAGTTTCCAGACAGTTCGATATACATGACAAGTGATGGCAATGAATTTACCATCAAAGATAAAGGCCCTGAAGGCAGCGTTGGCTGTTCAGTTTCTGCGTGCAGAGCTGTGCCAGTCCTAGATGTCAGGAGAAATCAGAGTAATGCTAGCGTTTGCTGTCCAACGGTGTGACGGCACCCCAGTACACTGCCTGTACTGGGGCGCCATCTGCTGGTGGAAGTGTAGAAGGCATTCAATGTTGACCTCATATACTCATGTAATTCTAACCACAAGCATGCTTAAATATATGAATGCATTGTTTAATAAAGATACAAACCCTGCCACATGCAGTTAAAACTATTGCACTGAATCAACATTGCGCTATAAATTTATTTGGGAATTAGCTACTTGAGGTAATTTTCTCATAGTATATTTATCTGTTTTGGATTTTGTATTTATATACATTTGTCTAGAAGAATTTGTTGATATTATATTCCACACATGATTTATTGAGCTCTGACACTCCCCCCAAAAAAGTCAAATTTCAAATGTTTACAGATTTCTTTTCAAGATAAAAACAAATTAAAATTTCCAAAATGTGTACAGAGACTATCAGATTTTGTCTCTGTATTCAAAACTTAAACATTCAAACATATTTTTCATTTATGTAGGCAATCAACAGGAAAAGTTTCAAATTAATCAGGTAATAAAAAATTCTTCCATTTCCAGTGTCTTGCCTTAACGATTGACAAAGCACAGTGAAAGTCAATGAATAAAGCAGCATACTGCATGTGTTGTTCATTTTATATTCTACCTACAAATGACTCCAGTCGACCCTTCGCAGATTAGAACGACGGTATAGTCACATATGCATAATTGCAATGGTATTCAGTATTACAAATGTTAATACCTGCTTTTTATTGTTTGATATCTGCCCCCCCCCCCCCCCCCCCCCCTCCCCCAATCGCTCTTCTCCACTCAGACTCCGACAGCCAGTCCAGCCCGACACGCCACAGCCTCAGCCTGTCTGACGGCTCGGAGGACCAGCTGGACCGCCTGCAGCAGGTTGAGCTGGCCCGCGCCACGCCCATGTCCCTGTGGAAAGCCGGGACAGTGCAGGCCTGGCTGGAGGTGGTGATGGCCATGCCCATGTATATACGCACGTGCTCCGAGAACGTCAAGAGTGGGAAGGTAAGGGCACGGGAGTAGATGCTGTGGTGGTAAATAATAGGCTAAAGTGGTAAATATTTATTATGTATTTTTTTCCTTCATAAATACAACAAATACCTTGTAATTTTCAAAATGTAGTGGAGTATAACCAGAATCAGAATCAGAATCAGAATGGGTTTTATTGCCATGGTTTGAGAACAGGTTCACAAACTAGGAATTTTTCTCGGTGCAAACGTGCGACATAGAACATATAACACAGTTAAGATAAAAATAAGCTAAAAAACTTTAAAACTATAAGGCTATTAAGGGCATGTGTGAAAAATATTAAATAAATAAGATAAAATAAAGTGACATATGACATATAGACAACAACAATTTGACATTGAACAGCAGCGTGATTGTATTAACAGATGTGGGCATATAAAGTGATAAAGTGATTTAGTGATAAGTGATAGCAGTGGGTCTAAGTGTGGACACACCACACAGTGCAGTGCAGATACATCCATGAGTCTGTAACTGAGTTATTTGGTCTTGTTATTGTTCATGAGTCTGATGGCGGAGGGGAAAAAACTGTTCAAGTGGCGGGAGGTATGGGTCTGGATAGACCGTAGCCTCCTGCCCGAGGGGAGAGGGGTGAATAGTCCATGTCCAGGGTGAGAAGGGTCAGCTATGATCCGACCCACACACCTCCGGGTCCTGGAGGTGAACAGGTCCTGGAGAGATGGGAGCTCACAGCCAATCACCTTCTCAGCAGCACGCACAATGCGCTGCAGTCAATGCTTGTCCCGTTCTGTAGCGCCGGGGTACCACACGGTGATGGAGGAGGTGAGGATGGACTCGATGATGGCCGTGTAGAACTGCACCAGCATCTTGGTTGGGAGCTTAAGTTTCCTCAGCTGCCGCAGGAAGAACATCCTCTGCTGGGCCTTCTTGATGAGGGAGCAGATGGTTGGCTCCCATCTGAGGTCCTGGGTGATGGTGGTGCCCAGGAAACGGAAGGAGTCCACAATGGAGATGGGGGTGGGAGAGTCTGTCAGGGCGAGGGGGGACGGTGGGGCTGTGTCTTTCCTGAAGTCCACGATCATCTCCACTGTCTTCTGGGCGTTCAGCTCCAGGTTGTTGTGGCTGCACCAGGACGCCAGCCGGTCCACCTCTCTCCTGTAGGCGGACTCATCACCGTCCGAGATGAGCCCGATGAGGGTGGTGTCGTCCGCAAACTTGATCAGTTTAACGGACTGGTGACTGGAGGTGCAGCAGTTTGTGTACAGGGAGAAGAGCCAAGGGGAAAGTACACAGCCCTGAGGAGTTCCAGTGTTTGTAGTCCGAGTGTCCGAGACGATCTTCCCCAGCCGCACGTGCTGACTCCGGTCCGTCAGGAAGTCAGTGATCCACCTGCAGACGGAGTCGGGCACGCTGAGCTGGTAGAGCTTGTCTCGTAGCAGTCCAGGAAGGATGGTGTTGAAGGCAGAGCTGAAGTCCACGAACAGGATCCTGGCGTAGGTTCCTGGTGAGTCCAGATGCTTCAGGGTGAAGTGGAGAGCCAGATTGACTGCGTCGTCCACAGACCTGTTGGCTCTGTAGGCAAACTGCAGCGGGTCCAGGAGGGGGCGGTGATGTCCTTGAGGTGGGGCAGGACCAAGCGCTCAAAAGACTTCATGACCACAGACGTCAGCGCCACCGGCCTGTAGTCATTAAGTCCTGTGATCCGTGGTTTTTTGGGGACAGGAACGATGGTGGATGATTTGAAGCAGGACGGCACGTGGCATGTCTCCAGGGAGGTGTTGAAAATGTCTGTGAAGACGGGAGCCAGCTGATCCGCGCAGTGTCTCAGGGTGGAGGGGGAGACGCCATCCGGCCCGGGGGCCTTCCGCAGTTTCAGTCTCAGGAACTGCCGGCGCACTTCCTCCTCTTGGATGGAGAGAGCAGGGGGGGGGTGTAACAGCGATCCAGCGTGTTCTCCTCTCTGGTGGGGCATTTAATAAACTGTCTGTACTTGGGTAATTCCTGGCTGAGGTTCCCTTTGTTAAAGTCGCCGAGCACAATGACGAGAGACTCCGGGAAAGTCCGCTCTACGGTCAGAATCTGCTCCACGAGTGTGCGCTGAGCTGCGTGCACTTCCGCCCCTGGCGGTAAATAGCACACAACCAGGATGAATGAGACTATCTCCCGCGGTGAATAAAAAGGTTTACAGTTAATGATCAGGTATTCCAGGGTAGGAGAGCAGTGTTGGGATATCACAGTCACATCAGAGCACCAGCTGTTGTTGGTATAGAAACAGACTCCACCGCCTTTTGCCTAACGTACAGATATCTACTTTGAATTGTGGTTGAACACATTTATCTTTGCAATTCAGTTTTTGTTGGACCTGATTTGAAAACAACAGCAAATATAGTATTTACTTACCTGTATCTGTATGTTTACTTGTAAAAGTAGAAGAAATTGAGTAGTTGGCCAGTGGCATCGATTTAAAAAGGGCAAATTTCCCTATCAGGACAACTTTACCTTGCCTTGTCCTTGTGGTGGAAACTTCACTTTCATCAGTCTGTTTCAAGGGTACAGAGGTAGACTACATGAATTATCTTGAAAAGCAATTACATTACTATTATTTTAATTTGTATAACTGTCTTGTATTATATTACTAATAAACAGTTGCTGTGTCTTTGGGCAAGACACCTCACCCACCTTCCCTGTGTCAACATGCTGGTGTGACTTTTGTCAGATGACACGCCCCATTGCAGCTTTGGCTGTAGTAGTAGTAGCAATTGACTACGTGAACGATAAGAACCTTTGTTGTGTCCATGATGCAGGTGTTGCTGGGTCTGACAGATGAAGACCTGGAGGTGGGGTTGGGCATCACCAGTTTAATGCACCGCAGGAAGCTCCGACTGGCCATCGAGGACTACAGAGACGCAGAGAACGGCAAAGGGTGAGGACACACTGCATTCAGAGGGCTGCTATTGGCCACTGATCAGATTGATGTCTCATTGATGGACCTGGATCTTTGGGGGATGAAGGGATAAAACTGGCAGCAAAAATTGTCAGGAATGCGACAATGAAAAAAATTCCTTATGGAGACAAGTCAACAAATACAAATAAAAACATATTAGCTTGAGGTTATTCAATGATTGGCTTTCTGTCCCATTCAGACTGTCCAAGGCGGCAGACATGGACCATCACTGGGTGGCGAAGGCGTGGCTGAGTGACGTGGGGCTGCCTCAGTACTCCCAGGCCTTCCACACTCACCTGGTGGACGGGCGCATGCTCAACTCTCTGACCCGCCACGACCTGGAGAGACACCTGGGCATCACCAAGAAGAGCCACCAGGTCAGCGTGCTGCTGGGCATCGAGCTGCTGCACCTGCTCAGCTTCGATAAGGAGGTAAGAGACCAGGGGTTTATGCACACTGCTTGTCTATCCACTGTCTGACATTAAAAGGTGCATTATGCCGCATTTTATGTGAAAACATATTCTATTTTGTTGTGCAATAGGTAGAATCCACATTTTCCATTTCCCAAAGTCCATAAACAATTACCGTACCCATTCTGGGGCTTTCTGCACTCAAACTCGCTTCGTTAGTATGTCATTGGCTTAAAATGGTGTCCTGTATTGTGTGATTACTATGGTTAATTTCCCCTTCTGCTACCAAGCAACACAGAAGAGACACACACAGTGAAATATCAATTCTGAGACACCCAAAAGTGACTTACATTTAGGACTCAATTAAAAAATTGGTTGAAATCCAATCAACGATGTGCTCATTAGACCTCCTGATGCAGGACTGAGCCAAGTGTCAGGATCCTCTGCACAGATGTTGCTTTGTAAATAATAATTGTACATATTTATCCTTATGTTTATTTGAACTGTATGACCTGCCCTTGCACCAAAATCTCCATTCTATTGTGCAAGTCACAGAACGAACATTCAGATGTTATTAATGTATGAATTGTATCAACATTTGTTATGTAAGTATGTAGCCTCAACTTTTAAATTGTTTTGTTTTATAATTGTTGTTGGCATTATACACCTTGCCCAGGGACAACAGTTGAAAACTAGCTTTGCAGCTAATACTGACACATTTACAGAAATGTTCATTAATGTGTACTGTCCCTGTCAAATAAACTAATAAAATAAAATAAAATAAAATTATAAGGCACAGTCTTATGTCCACATTTTGTAAATTTTGTTTTCATTTTCTTTTCCTTTGTTTAGTCTCTGCAGGCTCGGCGACTGCAGTGTGAGCACCAGAACGTGGACCCGTTAGTGTGGACCTCTCATCGGGTCGTCAGGTGGATCCGGGACATAGACCTCAAGGTAAAACGCTACAAATGAATAAGCCGCAAGTGCATTACAGCGACACATACTGCAATGGGTAAGCTATGTGCCACTGCTAATCAGGGAAGAAATGTGTCACCAGACTATGCTTTTTAGAGTGCTCTTTGACACCTTAAACTTTAGAAGCATAAAGGTTTAGCTTGAAAATGGGGATAAACAGTCTCTTTGTATGAGAGGAAAACATCATCTACTTTTTCTACAATCAGCCACTGCTCTGAAACACAATTCAAAACGTGCATGTCACATGACGTGGGCTGAATGAGGTTTAATGAAATGCCCATTCCTACTGACCAGCCCATTCTCACATCTTACTGCTTTTTTCTTTACATAGACATTTTTTCAAAATTTTAAACATAAAGAATGTTTTGAAGCCTTAATTCAGTGATATGTTTCTGGTTGAGATCTCTTTTGTTGTTACTGCTACATTGTTGGCATAAGTAACGTCATGATACAACCAAACCGCTCTCTCGTTTCCACATTTCATTAAATACACAGGGAGAGAACTGAAGCTCTTGTTGTCATAATGTGAGCCGCTGCTAGGTGCTTCCCAAACCCTGACTCAAGTACATGTGAAAACGCTGTGTCAGTATTATTGCCTCAAGGCTTAACAAAGACTACTGGCTCAGGGTGGGACAAGTTCTACATCCTGGCAACAACCTCAGGACTTCATACACTGCTATTGACTAATGCAGGGATAATCTTGACAACATACTTTAATTGGGTCTTAGTTTGTTTTTTAATGAAATGAGGGGCTCTTCCTGTAACAGGAAGTGCGTATGTTTTTTAGTCTATTCTTTTAGTTTTATATTGATTCAGACGTCATCAGTTAATGAAAACATCTGGAGGATATTAGTCATAGTTTGAGAAAATGAAGACAAAAATTAGCTGCTGGACGGTGACTTGACAGTTTTAGCAGGATGCCCATCCTGTTACAGTTTGTGACTGGAGTGAGCAGCATGAGTGTCCTGGAACATAATAACAAACAGTATGGTGACTCACACAGATCACCTTGCTTCTTTTAATGCATAGACCAGGATACTCAAATACAATGAACATACTAAAATAGGCAAAGCAAGTGGTGGAGTGATGCTCAGAGGGCACCCCCTTCTGGCAACAGGCCACCAACGCATCTTGCTTCTTTTTAACCGCTTAACCCGAACCGAGCGCATTTTCTTCAGTTTGGCAATACCCAGATCTAAAAGCTTCTGGGAAAAGCGTCAAAACAGCGACCAAAACAAGGATGAAAATACCACAAAAAAGTGACAAATAAGCAACAAAAGAACAACAAACACATGATTAAAAAGTGATGAAAAGCAAAGAAAGAGCAACAAAAACGTACAGGAAAAGCAACAATAACACGATAAAAAAAAGCGACAAAAACAAAGACCAAAAAAACTACAAAAAACAGACAAAAATAGAGACAAAAACACAACAAAAATGTGACCGAAATGACAAAAACGTTTACAAAAATCAGTTTTGTAGGTCTTAGCTTTCTAATGAGGCGTTACACTGGCCTATAGGCAGTAAGCTCCATTCGAGAAAGCATTTAGATTTGTGAAAAGCTGAACTGGAGAAAATCCAGTCCAACTTTATTTATAGAGCACTTTAAAAACCAAAGTGCTGAACACAGCAGTAAAAATTACATCATTAATAAACAAATGAACTGTAAAAAATACAAAACATTCAAAAGTCAAACGTCTCAGGCTGTGTTAAAAGCCAAGGAAAAACGGTGCGTTTTATGGGGGATTTAAAAAGAGGTGCAGGAGCAGTGCGTTCCACAGTTTAGGACCAGCGACAGCAAAAGAGCGGTCGCCTCTGGTTTTCCTTTTTGTTTTGGGAACAACCAGCAAGGAAATATCTGCTGACCTCAGGGAGCGTACAGGGTATAGGGCTGCAGCAGGTCAGACAGATACTGAGACCATGAAGACATTTAAAAACAAATAAAAGAATCTTAAACTCAACACAATATGAAATGGGGAGCCAGTGCAATGACCTCAAAATAGTTGCCTGTTAAAAGCCGAGCAGCAGCATTTTGTACAAGTTGAAGTCGAGTGAGAGACGACTGATTGAGCCCGACATAAAGTGCACAGATTGGGACGCCTAAACACGCAAAAGTTCAATAGAATAGAATGGAATAGAATAGAACTTTATTGTCTGTTCAAAATAGAGCAGAAATGTGTCTTTCAACACGGCTCATTAAAACTCATTCAGTAAAAAAATCACACACAACATCATTAAAGAATAACACATAAAAAAGAACAACATGAAGTACAGTGCTACTGGGCGCTATTTAGGACAGCAACAGCAACTGCAGAAAACATCTGTTTCTTGTAGATGTTTTATGGGCCAGTGGGGTTCTGTATCTTCTGCCTGACAGCAGCAGAGAGAAGGAGTGATGCAGAGGGTGTGTGGCGTCTTCAGTAATGAGAGTAGCTTTCCTCCGCACTGATCGCCTGTACAGATCACAGAGTGGGAGGTCTGGGTGATCTTACTGGCCTGGTTTACTATTCTATTGAGTTTTGTTTCGTGTTTGAGGGTGATCAAGTTGAACCAGGAAGAGACATTGTATATGAGGATGGATTCAGTAAGTAAGTAAGTGCTTTATTGTCATTGTACAAGCGAACAACGAAATAGCGTTCAGGTGTTAGTCCTGAGCTGCTGCGGCTGAGCCGCGCTGCCACTCTGTCAACCTGACCCGCATGACCTGGGAGGTCGGGGGAACTGTAGCACTCAGAAGAAACCTGGCTGGCTGCCCTCTGTCTCCTCTGAGCATCTGAAATGGTGCCGTGCCTCATGGGTTTGTCCCCGTTTCAGAGCGTGGTGTCCTGCACTGGTCAGCTCCACCTCCTCCTTCCTCTTCCTCCCTCCGCTTCACAACAGTCTTTCACCATCTCTCGTTTGTCCTTTTTTGTTTCCTGTGTGTGTTCAATGAGTGAAGTGTACAGTAAAGATAAAATGTCCTTGTTAATATTAAAGGATCTGTATCATGCTATTTTAGCCATTCCAAAGTAAAGTATAGGCATTTATATGATATATTGTACCTCTATCACTATGGAGTACTCATTTTGAGAGAAATATAAGTATTTTGGGGGGGTATTTTCCCTACCCGGAAGACAAGACGCTTTGATTCAGTTAACTCCGCCCCTCTCTCCGCTCATTCCACATTCACAGTATTATAAATATAAATATCGCTGCAAAAAGTGAAGTTACTTCACATAATGCAGTTATAAGGAGTTGACATGTGCAACACAGTTTCATAAATGGCTAACACACACGCTAACACACGTTTTGATTGACTCACCGCTCAGCCTGGCCTCCCCATCGGGTTATGAGAATGCGTTGGTTATAAATGTTAATCCACTTTGATTCTGGCCAAGGTTCACCAAGCATCCATCAGGTTGGTTGATATAGTAGCTGAATCCCAGAAAGAAATTCCAACTTCTGGCGAGTGCACTCTTCTTTAGGAAGGCTGACTAGTCCTCTTGTAGCCAAACCATGGATGTAATAGAGCCAAACGTGCATCCGTGACATTATCGTTGGGTAAGCAAAACAGGCGGTGTCCAGAGTAGGTTAGAAAGAGTTCCGTCTTCACAAACAATGCACCCTCCGGCCGCGGGAGCGTTTGCTTACTGTCCCGGGATAGCACAGACGGTCGGAGTTTTTTTTTTTTTTTTTTTATTGCTCTCTTACAACAACAACAACAAAAAAAGCTGTTTTATAAATTAAAACCAGGCCGTAAGGCATTACATTACAGACGTAGAGCACTTCCGTTCCTTTGTGACGACACAACTGAACAGCTCAGTGGTTTACCAGGAGAGGGCGGAGCAGCTGCTCAGAGAGCAGGATTCAGGAGGATTACTTAGAACTGCGTGAATGAAGCCAAAAACCGCTCTGGGGGTGTTTTTGATAAGGAAATAGCATAACAACATGGCTAAAAACTCAAAAAAGTCGATTTTGCATGATATAGGACCTTTAAAACCTCTCAACCTTCTGAGGAGGTGGAGGCGCTGTTGCGTCTGCATGATGTCCAAAGGACAGTTTTCTGTATTGTTCTGTAACTAGACAGTTAACTATTTAAAACAGTCCACCTGCTCCACCTAATGGCCATGGATGAGAAGGGGCTGGAAAAGATCCACTGAGCCCCCCTTCCCTGTGGCTCCACAGCACACCTCCTTTGTTTTGAAGATATGAGATCTAATGAGCTCTGTGCAAATCAGTAAGTAAGTAAATAAGTATTTGGTCACCTACAAACAAGATTTCTGGCTCTCACAGACCTGTAACTTCTTTAAGAGGCTCCTCTGTCCTCCACTCGTTACCTGTATTCTTGGCCCCTGTTTGAACTTGTTATCAGTATAAAAGACACCTGTCCACAATCTCAAACAGTCACACTCCAAACTTCACTATGGTCAAGACCAAAGAGCTGTCCAAAGACACAACAAACAAAATTGTAGATCTGCACCAGGCTGGGAGGACTGAATCTGCAATGGGTAAGCAGCTTGGTGTGAAGAAATCAACTGTGGAAGCAATTATTAGAAAATGGAAGACATACAAGACCACTGATAATCTCCCTCGATCTGGGGCTCCACACAAGATCTCACCCCGTGGGGTCAAAATGATCACAAGAACGATGAGCAAGCATCCCAGAACCACACGGGCGGACCTAGTGAATGACCTGCAGAGAGCTGGGACCAAAGTAACAAAGGCTACCGTCAGTAACACACTACGCCACCAGGGACTCAATTCCTGCAGTGCCAGACGTGTCCCCCTGCTTAAGCCAGTACATGTCCGGGCCCGTCTGAGGTTTGCTAGAGCATCTGGATGATCCAGAAGAGGACTGGGAGAATGTCATATGGTCAGATGAAACCAAAATGGAACTTTTTCCTCGTGTTTGCAGGAGAAGGAATGCTGAGTTGCATCCAAAGAACACCATACCTACTGTGAAGCATGGGGGTGGAAACATCATGCTTTGGGGCTGTTTTTCTGCAAAGGGACCAGGACGACTGATCCGTGTAAAGGAAAGAATGAATGGGGCCATGTATTGTGAGATTTTGAGTGAAAACCTCCTTCCATCATATGTTATTAGTGTACACAGAGAAAAGAACGGGTGACAGCACACAGCCCTGGGGAAGTCCAGGTGGCTGAGGCTGGCCCTGATTTATGGACATTTGAACCACTTTGTTTCTCTCCATGTCCCTGTATTTTTATTTTGTAGAAATCCAATCCTTCTACCAATTAAAGAACGATTGTTTATTTTTGTTCAGGAAAATACAACCATAATTCATCATTTGTTACTGTAGTAGTGGAGCAGTGTCGTTTTTATTTTTACTTTTTTTTACTTTTTGCCCCCCCCCCCCCCCCCCCCGGAATTTGACCATTCACAAAGATGCCATCTGTATCTATTAGCCAACATTTAAAAAATAATATTTTCTTGTGAAACGTAATTATGGTTTTACAGGGATATTTTTTGTGATATTGGATGACGTGCCTGAACCTATACTTGAATGTGCCTGTTTGTCCTGCAGGAGTTCGCAGAGAACCTCTTGAACAGTGGAGTGCACGGAGCCGTGATGGTGCTCGACCCAACGTTCAACACTGAAACCATGGCAACGGCACTCTGTATCCCCGGCAACAAGCACATGGTCCGGCGCCACCTGGTGGAGGAGCTGAAGAACCTCATCGGACCAGCCAGGTCAGTCCGTCAAGAAGTAGTAGTAGTAGTAGTAGTAGTAATAGTACTTCTGGTAAATTCAACAACCCTTGCTACCAAGCCGATTTTATTTGATGATTTTACCAGCTTTGAATTCAGTGCAATTGTTGTTTTTAGCAGCCCTGAAATGTTATGTGTCACAATCTATAGATCTCCAATATACAGTAAGTGCTCGCTTTTTATTCATGAGTTTTCAGAGTTTTTAACGATTATACACAACTCCTATGAGCGAATAATTGTAGCCGGTGATTTTAATTTGCATGTAGATAATATTTTAGATCCTCTTTCAAATGAATGTTTAAACATTCTTAATTATATGGCTTTTACTCAGCATGTCACACAGCCGACTCACGACAGAGGACACACCCTGGACCTGGTCATCACGTATGGCCTGTCCACTGGTGTGTCCTCTGTCATTGACTTGGCTGTTTCTGACCACTACTGCGTGTTTTTTTAAATCACCACTTCCCCTGAAGTGGCTGCAAGTTTTATTGATGTTTTAGACAAACACCCTCCTTGGTTTTACCTGCACCCTGTGATTTTATTGTTGATGATTTTAACAGTAGACTTCAATCTGTCCTTGACCTGGTTGCGCCTCTAAAACTAAATCATATACAAGTTAAACCCACGCCTCCGTGGAGAAATGACTAACTCAAAAAACAAAAAAGAAATTGCAGGGTGCTAGAAAGAAAATGGAGGAAAAAGAAAATTACAATCAATTACCAAATTTACGCCAAACAGTTGAAAACTCTAGAACAAATAGACAATCAGATGTATGAAACACTGCACAGTTTTGTCCTGGTTAATGCTGAGATGCTTGATTGAAAAACCCAGTTTTTTAAGTCATTTTATGGATCTTTTAGAGAAGACCTTCTAAACATGATGAATTGTTCTCTTCAGACGGGGGTCTTCCCTGCTTCCTTTAAACGGGCGATGGTGAGGCCCCCGGTATCTAACTTACCATTTTTAAGCAAAATTTTAGAAAAACTTGTTTTTATCCAACTTAGTGATTTTATTACTGTACATAATGTCCTTGAAAATTTCCAGTCTGGCTTTAGGGTAAACCACAGCACTGAGACGGCCCTTTTAAAGATATTAAATGATCTTAAATTTAAAATTAAATTAAATTAAATTATGACTCACAGGATCTGAGCGCCGCCTTTGATACAGTCGACCACACTATTCTTTTAACTCGTTTAAAACATATCGGCCTCTCTGGTGCTGTCCACAAATGGTTTACATCCTACCTCACAGACAGGACATTCATGGTAAGTGTGGATACTTGCTCCTCTAAGGTCCATAAAATTACATGTGGTGTGCCCCAGGGTTCGATTTTAGGCCCTGTGCTTTTTAACCTGTATATGCTCCCTCTTGGTGATGTCATCAGGAGACACTGAGTCAACTTTCATAGTTACGCTGATGATACTCAGTTGTACACTCCATGTCTCCTGAAGACACCAGGCCAATGGATGCACTTTTTAACTGCATTTTTAGATATCAAATCCTGGATGGCAGAAAACTTTCTCCAGCTTAACCAGGACAAAACTGTTTTAGTTTTAGTTTAGTCCTGAGGCCCAGAGAGAGAAACCTTTACCCAAACTACAGTCATTGTCTTTTAATCCTTCCTCACAGGTGAAGAACCTGGGCGTGATTTTTGACTCTGAGCTGACTTTAATTCCACACATTAAGAATATCACAAAGATAGATTTTTACCATCTAAAGAACATAGCCAGAGTCCGCCCCATTCTCTCTCGGGCCAACACGGAGACGCTGATGCATGCTTTTATCACCAGTCGTATCAGCTACTGTAATGCCCTGCTTTCTGGTCTTCCCAAAAAGAGTATCTCAGGTTTACAACTTTTACAAAATTCAGCAGCTCGTGTCCTGACAAAGACCAGGAGGCGGGACCACATTACACCGGTTTTAGAGTCGCTGCATTGGCTCCCCATGTGTTTCAGGATCAATTTTAAGGTTATTTTAATGTTTTTAAATGTCTTAATGGTCTTGGTCCTTCTTATCTTTCAGAACTGCTTTTACCTTATGAACCTTCACGGCCCCTTCGCTCCTCCAGCAGGTGTCTCCTGGTTATTCCTAAAGTCAACAAAAAGACTCATGGTGAGGCGTCGTTCCAATATTATGGCCCTCGCCTCTGGAACGACCTGCCGGAGGAGCTCAGGGCTGCAGAGAACATTCATGTTTTTAAGAGCAGGCTTAAGACCCATCTTATTAGTTTAGCTTTTAACTGATATTTATTCTTGCTAGGCCTATTTATTCATCTCAGCCCCTTATAATTAAGTTAATTGATGTTTAATTGTTATTAATATTTATTTTGTATTTATGTATTATTTTAGTGATCCTATTATTCGATTTTACTTTTCATTTATTTTAACAATTTTTATGCTCTCCCAGTTTCCTCTGGAGGAGCCCTCTGCCTCGGGAGCGGTCATTGGCTGTGGCTGCTGGGGTGCTGTCCTGTGGGTGTCTGGATGGAGGTGTGGTGTTTCTACCGCGCCTCCTCTGGGCACCCTGTGTTGGTGCCTTGTGGCTGAGCCGAGGTGCCGCTCCTGATGCAGACGGCTTCTTGGATGGTGTTTCCTTACCTGGTTTATCTGCACCCAGCCTTACCTCAGCTTTATGTCCATTGCGTCCATTGTTTTACCTTGAGTGTGTGTGGTGTTCTTGTGTGGTGTGTCTGTGGAGGTCGGTGGAGAGAGTGTGAATACGACAATGTGTTTGTATTTGTGGGAGGAGGTGGGTGTGAGAGAATGTTTTTAAATCTGTAAAGCAGTTTATGTTACATGAAATGTATGAAAAGGACTATATACATAAAGATTGATTCATTGATTGATTAATAGTAGTACATCTTACCAATCAGACTGTACATTGGAAGGACTACAACTATTCATAAACTGTTCTTCCTGTATTTGTGCTGTAGGGCAGAGGCGAAGCAGGACTTTGAGCGTCTGAGTCTGGGGACTCCTCCCACCCCACTGCGACAGAGCTCCCTCCAGAGACAGCACAGTTCAGGCAGATACTCTGAGGATGAGGGCTCGCTCAGGAGGAGGGCTGTCAAGGTACGCACTACATTCAACAAGTCATCTTTCAAATAAGGTCAAACTACAACACAGAGTCCTGAATGTCACTTTTGGTCAGAATGCTTGGATTACATGTTCGTTGCCCTGTACTCATAAGAAAGACAAATGGAGGTACAGTGTGGATCAGCCAATAACCAAAACTAGTCTGCTGCAGATGTACAGTATGTATGAACTTAACCCTCCTAACAACTGTTTTTGGCTAACTTCCTGTCGGCCATGCAGTGTAGTGTAACAGCCATTTCCTATCGATATTTCTAATGTAAATGTAATATAAAATAACAATAAGGATTCATGTTTTTTCAAGAAAATTAGTTCAGATTGTGGAACTATTTTAACACTTGTTAGCATCAAAATTAAAGGGCAACGCTCCAAATCTGGGGAAGAACGTATATTGTTATATCCTTAAATCCGACAAGAGTAGTTAATGAAGGAAAAATAAATGAATAATCATAATCTCTTTTTCCTCCGCATTTGTTTGCGCAGCCTCCGTCAGGGTTCAGCCCTAAAGCTCGCAATGGGCGGGACTTGAGTTGCCATAGCAGTTTCGGGTCCCTGCCCCGAGACCAGACTCCGCCCACAGCGGACGGGAGCCCCATCCGAGGGTACACCAGCATTGAAGTCACCAACGTCTGAGCGCTTGAGCACATGGACAAAAAACCACACTGATGATTATTTTTTATTGTAAGCCTCTACTGAGCGAACAGCACTTTTATCAGGAAGTTTAAAGGTATTTTGTGGACGTGAATGGAGCTCAAAGGACTATTTTTTATATCTGTCTTTGTGCATTTTTTTTTCATTATAAACTACAAAAGATGTTTATCCAAGACTGTTACAGAAAAGAAAACAAATATACTACTCACTTAATGTCCAAAAGAAAGAAAAGGGTTTACCATTCTAACTTGTTTAATTTTTTGTGGTATTTTTTTTTTTTATGTATCTACAGAAAACTAAAGACAAAAGGAATGGAACAAAGTACAAACTGTTTTATTAATATGACGAAATGTAGCACTCCCTGCTGATATTTTATACTGTGCAGTTTTCTGATCATTGTGTCTTCTGCCAATAATATGAGTGATATGACAGTAATTCTCAAACTGTTCACACAAAGTGCCTTCGAATTAACTTTTTTTCCCCTCCCACCAGATTTAAAGCAGATCTATAAAAGCGGCTAAAATCAGACTAAACCATGAGATTTTTCCCCAGTAGGCAATTCAGAACGAGCAGTGACACGAGAAATAAATACATGAAAACAACATTAGGCCCGATGGCGCAATAACAGCGTTGCTCAGGATGAAGTTGGCATCTTGCGTACAAACAACGGTGCGCCAGTGCTTTCACTGATGGCCTGAGGGCATCGCTCAGAGAAAAGAGGTTGAGGTTGGGATTGAGGCTGAGGTGTGCTACAAACAGCGCTGACTACGGGCGCTTGCTGCTCCCTCTTCGCTCTCTTCTTCTCTACATTAACATTGCGCGCAGCCTCATGCATCATAAAAAGCACTCGCAGGACAAAACACAAACTTTTTTTGCCACTGTGAGTTAAACACTGTCCAAGTCCCGAATATATCGATGGTACCGCTGTGGCCCCAGTATTAAAGAGCGCAGCAAACTCCACGCCGCAGAAACGTGATCAAAACACCAGCACGTGTGCCAACCCCTCACCACCAACAGTTGCGGAGAATACTCCAGTCTGGTCTGTCGGAGGTCAAACTTGGGGAGGGACCACTGCAGTACATAACATCGCCATGGGAGTCTTCCCAGCCCCTGTCCAGACCACTTACTGTGCCAGGTGTGAAACTGAAGATTTCGCGAGCGCCCTCCCGTCAGCGCAAAAGTCTATTCTACAGTCTTCAATTAAAAACACTAGATTGTCTTTAAATTAAACTCATTCCAAAACAGTAGTTCTGTAAGCAGCCTGTGTGCAACCAATGGTACAAGTGGCATAGTTTGAGAACCACTGTCATATACGATAACAATAAGTGATAACATGAAAATGTTTTCTCTGAATAAAAATATGTCAATCTATTTTTTGTGGTCTATTTTTCTATTGATACCTCCAGTCGCATATACAAGCAGCTGAAATAAGTTTCCTTCGCAAGGTGGGTGGGCGCACCCTTCGAGATCGGGTGAGGAGCTCAGTCACCCAGGAGGAGCTCAGAGTAGAGTCACTGCTCCTTCACGTCAAAAGGATGTTGTATATGGTGTTTACTCTTAATTCCCCTTTCAAGCCATATCCGTGTCTTTTCCCTATGCACATTAATTTAAATTATGTAAAATGTCCATTTCCGAGGTGCTAAAACACCTTTTGCAAGTCGCAATTATGCATGACATACATTTTAAAGTTCTTCTAACGGTTTTTAAATGTCTTAATGGTCTTGGTCCTTCTTATCTTTCAGAATTACTTTTACCTTATGAACCTTCACGGCCCCTTCGCTCCTCTGGCAGGGGTCTCCTAGTTATTCCTAAAGTCAACAGAAAGACTCACGGCGAGGCGTCTTTCCAATATTAAGGCCCTCGCCTCTGGAACGACCTGCCGGAGGAGCTCAGGACCACAGAGAATGTTCATGTCTTTAAGAGCAGGCTCAAGACCCATCTTTTTAGCTTAGCTTTTAACTGACATCTATTCACTTAGTCCTAATGATATATTGTATGTGTGTATATAATATAATATAATATATATATATTGTGTGTGTGTGTGTGTGTGTGTGTGTGTGTGTGTGTGTGTGTGTGTGTGTGTGTGTGTGTGTGTGTGTGTGTGTGTGTGTGTGTGTGTGTGTGTATGATGCGGGGCGTATTGTTTTAAATGTTATCTGTAAAGCACTTTGTGATACCTTTCGGTATGAAAAGCGCTTTATAAATAAAGTTTGATTGATGACAAGCTAACGACTCTGTTACATCCGGCCAGGGGCAAGGTTCAGCAACTTTAACCTTTTATTGCTACTTTTATTTTATCAGTGTCTTCTGTATGTGCATGTATGTGAAGCAGCAACACGTATCCCAAGAGAAAATTCCTCAAATGCTACTCATCATGTGTTGAAGTTGCCCAGCTCTAATCTACCCACGCTAAATCTGATTCACACACAAACAGCCTCCAAGTGTCTTTCCTTCATTACCTGAGGCTAATCATTACACCGGCTGACGTACTTTCCAAGGACTTGTCCGCTTCGTAAAAGGTGTGTCTTCTGGGGTTAAGTCTTAGTTGAGGACAAACCACAAAAAGTACCGCAAATATTTGTCCTCAACCATCTGGTAAAAAATATGTTTGACAATGAGGCCTTTCATTGTGTAATAGTATTGCGAAACACATGCCAGCCATGATGCGGATGATGTGGTTGTCTTAAAAGGTGTAAGAGGATCTTAAATGAGGAAACTTTAAAGAGACAGATGGAAAAATCCCAAGAGTAATGCACAGCCTACATCCAAGACAATACTCTTTTGCTGTCACACTAATTCCTTCGATTAGACGGTTTAACAATAGCTTGTTCAGCACAGTACACCTGACTTTTTTTTTTTTTGCAGCCGGTGAGGCCTGCCGGTCAATTGTGTGAGCATATGTTCCGCAAAGGAACCAGATCGTTTGAATGAGGAAAGCCATATCCCCTGGAGCCCTATGAAAACTGGCCAGTACAAAGACACGCATATAAGGACACAGAAGGGAACGGCTAAATCATTAGTATAATTTGGTCTCTGCGGTAAAACAAGCCAAAGGGGTCATGAGAGGTCACATCAAAATGTTATGTAAAGCTATGGTCACAACCGGCCGTACGGGCTTCTACGGCCGGTCTACGTGCACAAAACGCAAGAAAACGCACGGAGAGTGCGCGTGTGACGTGCTTATTTTGGAGCCGCAGACTGGCCACAGACCCGCCGCAGAGGTTCTTTGACATGTCAAACTCTACGGGCGCTTACGTTTTTTCAGGTTGCAAGAACGCTGTACGTCTGCGTGAGTCGTCTGCAGTGTTGGGAACGTTACTTTTAAAAAGTAATTAGTTATAGTTACTCACTACTTGTTCCAAGTAGATGCGTTAAAAATAAGTTCCAACACTACTGATCGATTCTCCCCCGCGTCCGCACCGTGCTGTGGGGATGACCAGCCGCGGGTCTGGGACACACATAGTTTTTGGAGCAGAGAGCACGAACACTCTGCACAGACTCCGTGAGACTCCGCCCACCCTCTCCGCTGCTCCTGCTCAATGGCCGCTGACTGCTCTGCTTTGTGACTACGACACTGGAGGCCGCCATTGCTCCGCTATTGCTGTAGTACCTCCATATGGCCTCTATTCCCCCATTGGAATGCATTGGACTTTAGACACGTTAAAAACAACTTTAATGCCCGGTGCCTAATGTTTTAGAAGTGGCTAGAGCTCGATATTCCTCCTGTGATTACGCTGGGTTAAAAACAATCAGAGGCACCGGGCTGGTTATGGTAGCATGAATTTTAGAAATCTCCTACTTAACGGGGGTCTGACTGTTAGCATTGGAGCTGCGCGAGCTACACGTCAACGCAAGGGCCGAGTCTACAGTGAAGATCCCGCCCTTATGCCCTTATTAGGAACATGCTTCGTCAGAGCTGGGGAGGAGGAGCCTGTAAATCCGCCATGATTTCCCCTCGAACGTGGTCATTGTGGTAAACGGGGAGGAGTGAGGAATGACTGTCTATTAATAATATGTCTATGCTCCTGCTGCGTGAGCTGACACCGCGGCGCTCATTCAGTCTAAATGTAACGTGCCACTTTGTTTACCCAGTAACGATAACGGCGTTGTAACGACGGGGAGAGTAATGAATTAGATTACTGCGTTACTGAAAAAATAACGTCGTTACCTAACGCCGTTCTTTTAAACGGCGTTATTCCAAACACTGGTCGTCTGTATGGCCAGTGTAACAGTGGTGTTTCGGCTCTGCGTTGTGTAAAATCCAAATGATCTCTCGGACTTAGATTAAAATTTGGAGGCGACCACACTCCATTTATTTAGGCAACAAACATATAAGAGGCACAGTCCCTGCTCCTAGTGATGGTAGCTCCTCTGCTCCTCCTCGATGCTGCCGTCTTGTCTGACCTCCTGAGCTCTTCTGCCTAGCGCCAGGAAATTCCCACAGACACCATGTGCGTCGCCGGCAAGTCGTTCGTGAGTTGCCTGTTCGGCAAGAGTGCATCTACCGCACGAAAACTCCGATGTATAAAGCCTCTGAGGTGCCTCTGACCAAGTACAAAGTTCAAAGCTTTTGCAATATGCCGAGGGGAAGAGGGAAGGCGAGGAGAGAACAGGTGTCAGAGAGAGAGGAGAGAAAAGGGCGTTATGCTGGTGTGATGTGTAGCAGCTTCACCAAAGTTTTTTTGGATCTATGTATGTGAATATAAGACATGTAGTTGTCACGGGTTAAAATGGCAATGGGAGCCTACGTGGTGGTGCAATCAATGAAACAAGACGGTTTTAAAAAGGAATTAAACCATTTATTAAACGGCCGGTATAAAAGTCAATATAAAACATTAAAAATGACTAAAAAGGGGGGTTAAAAGGGGCTAAAAGTAAGGAGCGGGTGTGCGTGCTCGAAGGTGCCATATCATTCCGGTCATCCAGGAAGGGGGTCCGGCCGGCTCCGGGAGCTGGGCCCCAGGTCCAGGGGTCCGCCTCGGGGCACGTGAGCTGGGGGAGCCTGCCGCCGCTGCTCGACCCCGCTGCGCCTGTCCGGGGGACATCCCTTCCCACGAGCACTCCCTCGCCGCCTTCACACATCCCGACCTGGTGCGTCGTCGTGTCCCGTCAGGTCCGGCGCCCTCCTTCGCCAGCCAGCCCTTGCTTCCTCGCGCTCTCAAACAACATAGATTAGATAAGAGGGCAACAGTCAGACCGTCCAATCAAAGAACTCTAATCCATATCCCTTGCAAAAAGATTCCATCCACTCAAACACAGATAAATCTCAAACATGCTGTTCTCAATGCCAGATCGTTAAAAAACAAGTCCTTTTTAATAAATAGTTTTATTTCTTCTTATAATCTAGATTTTATGTTTTTAACTGAAACATGGCTTGGCAAAAACACTGGTAACTCAGTTTTGATTGAGTGTTGTCCATCAAATTTCAATTTTGTGTCTGAAACACGCCAACATCAGAGGGGCGGGGGTGTCTGTGCAATATTCAGGGACAATATAGTCATCCACAAATTGTCATTTGGGGTTTTTGTATCATTTGAGTATGTGTCTTTCAAAATGGAGATAAAACAATCTTCCATTCTTTATATGACTATTTACAAACCACCACAGAATTGTTTTATCGAAGACTTCACTGAATTACTTTCATTTATATGCACTGATTTTGATTGTTTAGTAATTTCAGGTGATTTTAATGTGCATGTGGATGTGACCAATGACAGGCATGCAAAAGAACTTAATGCTGTTCTTGAAATGTTTGGCTTAACTCAAAGGTCACACTCTAGATCTAATTATTACAAAAGGTATTAATATATCAAATGTGAATGTTGTTGATGTTGCTTTATCTGATCATTTTTGTGTCTTTTTTGACTTGTCTGTTGCACCCAAACCAGTGGTTGGGCCTGGAGTTATTCAGAGAAGACACATAAATGATACAACAAGGACACAGTTTATGGAAATGATCAGATTTGAAAATCCTCCATGTTCTAATGTTGATAATCTGTTGGACTCTTATACATCAAGCGTCTTAAATGTTTTGGATACTATTGCTCCTGTCAAGGTAAAAATGGTTAACAATAGACAAAAGGCACCTTGGAGAAGTGAAGATTCGGTCAGGGCACAGAAAAGGGAGTGCCGAAAAGCCGAAAGGAAATGGCGCAAGTCAAAGCTCCAGGTTCATTGTGAGATATACAAAGAAGTGCTTTGTGAGTTCAACCAGATTTTGCGTGGAGAAAGGGAGAAATACTTCTCTAAAATCATCGCAAACTGCAGAAACAATTCTCGTGTTCTGTTTTCCACAGTAAACAGATTAACTAACCCTCCAGTTTCACTGCCCTTAGAACTAATCTCTACATCTAAGTTTGCAATATTTTTTTATGACAAAGTCCAAGGCATAAAAAATGCCATAATTTCCACAACACAAATACCAACCCTGCCACCAGCTAGACACCTTGAGCTGACACATTTCACACCTGTTACTGGCAAAACAATCGAAGAGGTCATCTCCGGTCTGAGTTCATGTACATGCTGCCTTGATGAATTACCCACTAGATTTCTGAAGTCTGTGCTAACCAGCTTGTTACCACAACTTGTTCAGTTAGTTAACATCTCATTTGAGACTGGAGCATTTCCAAAGGCCTTGAAAACCGCGGTCATTAAGCCTCTTCTAAAGAAGAGCAGCCTTGATCCCAAGGTACTGAACAACTACCGGCCCATATCAAACCTACCGTTCTTAGGAAAAGTCCTAGAGAAAGTAATATATCAACAGCTCACTTACTTTCTCCTATCTAAGAATGTGTTTGATACTTTCCAGTCAGGATTTAGGCCCCACCACAGCACTGAGACAGCTCTGATCAAGGTGACAAATGATATCCGTATGAACACCAATGCAGGTAAGGTCTCAGTTTTAGTTCTGCTGGACCTGAGCGCTGCCTTTGACACAGTGGACCACGGGATCTTACTTCACAGGTTAGAAAACTGGGTGGGAATCTCTGGTACTGCTCTAAACTGGTTCAAGTCCTATCTCGAGGATAGGACGTACTTTGTCGAAATTGGCAACTGTGTCTCAGACAAAATTTCCATGACCTGTGGAGTCCCCCAGGGGTCAATCTTGGGACCCCTCTTATTCAACCTGTACATGCTTCCATTGGGTCAGCTAATAAACAGCAACAATGTGTCGTACCACAACTACGCAGGTGACACTCAGATCTACGTGTCACTGACGGCAGGTGAACATGGGCCTGTAGATACACTTTGTCACTGCATCGAACAGATCAGTTTGTGGATGCAAAACAACTTTCTCCAACTAAACTCAGACAAAACTGAGATCATTGTCTTTGGCCCACAGACACAAAGACAAAGTGTTATCAGTCACCTTGAGTCTCTCTCTCTGAAACCAAAAAATCAGGTTAGAAATCTAGGAGTAATCATGGACTCAGACCTGAACTTAAACAGCCACATCAAAGCAATAACATCATCAGCTTTTTACCATCTGAAAAACATTGCTAAGATCAGAGGAATAGTGTCGAAACCAGACTTAGAGAGACTCATCCATGCATTTGTCTCCAGCAGGTTAGACTACTGTAACGGCTGCTCACTGGCCTTTCTAAACGAGCTGTTAGAGCTGCAGTACATCCAGAATGCTGCTGCTCGAGTCCTGACAAAAACCAGGAAATACGACCACATTAGTCCAGTGCTCCGGTCTCTGCACTGGCTTCCTGTCACTCAGAGAATAGAATTTAAAACAGCTCTGCTTGTGTACAAGTGTGGAAAAGTGTGTCATACTGCCCATGCACCTTCTCTGTATCCAAGGGCGAAATATATAGACTATACCCCTCCAAATCGCCCGGTAATCTCTGAGATAAACGCGCGGCGTTGGTGCACACGATCTGTACGTCGTGTAAAGGCTGATTTATAGTCGAGCGGCCGGTCCCGCCCACCGCAGCCCCGTCTGCTTGACGCAAGCCAGAATCATTCGAACCTCCGCGTAGCTCCTCTGCCTTCACGTTGTGATGTATATTTGATTTGATTTGAATATTTTATTTCGAGCTAAAGAAGAAAAGAAAAACAGAAATATATATATACATAATAAAAGAAAAAAAGAAAAAATAATTTACATTACAGCTCGAAAAGGAGTGGGAAGAAGACAAGCTTATTGACTCCCACCCCTGTTCATAAACTTCAATAACAATAACTAACAACAGTGCATATTTCTTACCATTTTACAAAACAACTATCAACCGAGTTGGTTACATATTAACAAATGCGACACTGCATTATACCAGGTCAACATTCACAGTATCTCACACGCTACAACCAGTGTATTATTTCTGTCTCCCATACAGAATTCATTACCATGTTGGCATTACCGTTATTCACCATCACCATTACAACCCATATTACATTACTCTGTATGAAAGTGTTTGAATGATACATAAAATACTCCACATTTATTCATGAAAGGTACAGTAATCGCAGACTGATTGATGTTCATGATAACAAGAATGGTCTTAATGATATGTGTTAAAAGGGATTCGGGGCTTTTCTTTCTTTTTCTTCTTTTCTGTGACTGGACCAGCTGCCAGAGGGGAGCAGTCCCCGAGCAACCGGACCATCATTTGTTAAGTGTCCTATACTATGCATTAAAAGAGACAAATTTTAGGAGTCTGCTGCCAGAAGAGAGTTTCCTCGAGCTGCCGGCCCCCACATGTCTGCCCTATACTATGGGTTATGTTGAATGCGGAGTACATAGATATGTGCATGTTTTACTTCTAAGAATTTATTTCCTTTATATTACCATCAGCATCAATAGCAGTACTGCTGTCTGAATCGATTGAGTTGGATTCTAAGAATAATCCACAGATTGTTAGGTATTAATCCTAGACTGTTACATTTAAAGTTTAAATAGTGATGATAACAACACAACAGCAATAGCAATAACAATGGCAATAACAACTGCAATAGTATAATAGTAACAACCACAATATACTTCATTATTAGTTAGATCTGACCTTTAAAGTATACAGCACTTTGTGACACCCATTAGCAATCAAGTACCCATTTCCTCCTTCTGGTACTTTGACCATACCATTTTTTTATATCTTGATTTGAAATGATGAATATTTGGACATTGTTTATATTCTGCCCCCAATTTGTTCCAGAGTTTAACTCCACATACAGACACACACATACTTTTCCTAGTGGAAGACACTGCTTGAACCTTAAAGTTATCACACCCCCTTAGGTTATATCCCCCTTCTGTGCGTGCAAAAAGCATTTGTATCCTTGCAGGTAGCACATTTTGTTGGCTTTAAACAGAAGTTGGGCAGTAGAGAAATCAACTAAATCATGCATTTTTAACAGTTTAGACTGCAGAAATAATATATTAGTGTGATCATAATATCCTACTTTATGTATAATTCTTACAGGCAAGGCAAGGCAAGTTTATTTGTAGAGCACAATTCATACACAAGGCAATTCAAAGTGCTTCACAGTTGCAGAAAATTACAAGAAAACAGATAAAATCAATCAATAAAACATCAACATAAAGTTAATCAATGACAGTAAAAGGCAAGAGTGCAGATAAAATACTTTCAGTTTTCATATGCACGGGTAAAAAGAGCTGTTTTCAGCCTGGATTTGAACATTGTCAGAGTTGAGGCCTGTCTCACATCCTCATGAAGACTGTTCCAGATTTTAGCTGCATGAAACTGAAACGCAGCCTCACCGTGTTTATTATTGACTCTGGGAACCACCAGGAGACCCCTCCCTGAAGTTCTCAGGGCCCGAGATGGTTCATACGGCTCTAACATGTCAGAGATGTACTTTGGTGCTAAACCATGAAAAGACTTGTACACAAGCAGAGCTGTTTTAAATTCTATTCTCTGAGTGACAGGAAGCCAGTGCAGAGACCGGAGCACTGGACTAATGTGGTCGTATTTCCTTGTTCTTGTCAGGACTCGAGCAGCAGCGTTCTGGATGTTCTGCAGCTGTCTAACAGCTCGTTTAGAAAGGCCAGTGAGCAGGCCGTTACAGTAGTCTAACCTGCTGGAGACAAATGCATGGATGAGTCTCTCTAAGTCTGGTTTTGACACTATTCCTCTGATCTTAACAATGTTTTTCAGATGGTAAAAAGCTGATGACGTTATTGCTTTGATGTGGCTGTTTAAGTTCAGGTCTGAGTCCATGATTACTCCTAGATTTCTAACCTGATTTTTGGTTTCAGAGCGAGAGACTCAAGGTGACTGATAACACTTTGTCTTTGTGTCTGTGGGCCAAAGACAATGATCTCAGTTTTGTCTGAGTTTAGTTGGAGAAAGTTGTTTTGCATCCACAAACTGATCTGTTCGATGCAGTGACAGAGAGTATCTACAGGCCCATGTTCACCTGCTGTCAGTGACACGTAGATCTGAGTGTCATCTGCGTAGTTGTGGTACGACACATTGTTGCTGTTTATTAGCTGACCCAATGGAAGCATGTACAAGTTGAATAAGAGGGGTCCCAAGATTGACCCCTGGGGGACTCCACAGGTCATGGAAATTTTGTCTGAGACACAGTTGCCAATTTCGACAAAGTACGTCCTATCCTCGAGATAGGACTTGAACCAGTTTAGAGCAGTACCAGAGATTCCCACCCAGTTTTCTAACCTGTGAAGTAAGATCCTGTGGTCCACTGTGTCAAAGGCAGCGCTCAGGTCCAGCAGAACTAAAACTGAGACCTTACCTGCGTTTGTGTTCATACGAATATCATTTGTCACCTTGATCAGAGCTGTCTCAGTGCTGTGGTGGGGCCTAAATCCTGACTGGAAAGTATCAAACACATTGTTAGATAGGAGAAAGTAAGTGAGCTGTTGATATATTACTTTCTCTAGGACTTTTCCTAAGAACGGTAGGTTTGATATGGGCCGGTAGTTGTTCAGTACCTTGGGATCAAGGCTGCTCTTCTTTAGAAGAGGCTTAATGACTGCGGTTTTCAAGGCCTTTGGAAATACTCCAGTCTCAAATGAGATGTTAACTAACTGAACAAGTTGTGGTAACAAGCTGGTCAGCACAGACTTCAGAAATCTAGTGGGTAATTCATCAAGGCAGCATGTACATGAACTCAGACCGGAGATAACCTCTTCGATTGTTTTGTCAGTAACAGGAGTGAAATGTGTCAGCTCAAGGTGTCTAGCTGGTGGCAGGGTTGCTATTTGTGTTGTGGAAATTATGGCATTTTTAATGCCTTGGACTTTGTCATGAAAAAATATTGCAAACTCATTGCACTTAGATGTAGAGATTAGTTCTAAGGGCAGTGAAACTGGAGGGTTAGTTAATCTGTTTACTGTGGAAAACAGAACACGAGGATTGTTTCTGCAGTTTGCGATGATTTTAGAGAAGTATTTCTCCCTTTCTCCACGCAAAATTTGGTTGAACTCACAAAGCACTTCTTTGTATATCTCAAAATGAACCTGGAGCTTTGACTTGCGCCATTTCCTTTCGGCTTTTCGGCACTCCCTTTTCTGTGCCCTGACCGAATCTTCACTTCTCCAAGGTGCCTTTTGTCTATTGTTAACCATTTTAACCTTGACAGGAGCAATAGTATCCAAAACATTTAAGACGCTTGATGTATAAGAGTCCAACAGATTATCAACATTTGAACATGGAGGATTTTCAAATCTGATCATTTCCATAAACTGTGTCCCTGTTTTATCATTTATGTGTCTTCTCTGAATAACTCCAGGCCCAACCACTGGTTTGGGTGTAACAGACAAGTCAAAAAAGACACAAAAATGATCAGATAAAGCAGCATCAACAACATTCACATTTGATATATTAACACCTTTTGTAATAACTAGATCTAGAGTGTGACCTTTGTTGTGAGTCGCCTCACTCACGTGCTGAGTTAAACCAAACATTTCAAGAACAGCATTAAGTTCTTTTGCATGCCTGTCATTGGTCACATCCACATGCACATTAAAATCACCTGAAATGACTAAACAATCAAAATCAGTGCATATAAATGAAAGTAATTCAATGAAGTCTTCGATAAAACAATTCTGTGGTGGTTTGTAAATAGTCATATAAAGAATGGAAGATTGTTTTATCTCCATTTTGAAAGACACATACTCAAATGATACAAAAACCCCAAATGACAATTTGTGGATGACTATATTGTCCCTGAATATTGCACAGACACCCCCGCCCCTCTGATTTTGGCGTGTTTCAGACACAAAATTGAAATTTGATGGACTACACTCAATCAAAACTGCGTTACCAGTGTTTTTGTCAAGCCATGTTTCAGTTAAAAACATAAAATCTAGATTATAAGAAGAAATAAAACTATTTATTAAAAAGGACTTGTTTTTAACGATCTGGCATTGAGTACAGCATGTTTGAGATTTGTCTGTGTTTGAGTGGATGGAATCTTTTTGCAAGGGATATGGATTAGAGTTCTTTGATTGGACGGTCTGACTGTCCCTCTCTTATCTAATCTATGTTGTTTGACTGTACTAATTGTTTCAGAAGAACACACTCCCTCTGTGGACCTCTGGTTGGTTTGGAGTTTGCTATGCATGGTAGCAACGCAGAGGCCCTTAATGTCCTAGACAGCAGCAGTGAAGCTGCTGGAAATCGGAGGTGGGGGAGGGGCATGATACTTCTTCGTGGATGAAAGCCTTGGTCTTGACATGACTGGAGTGCGGGGAGTCATTTGAATCCCTTGTTTTATCAAGGCTTCAAAATGGCTGGGAAATCCCATAGGTGACTTTGGTGATGGGAATGATTCAGAAAAATCTCTGGAGGGTGTAGATGTACCAGTCGGGCTCAAGGCCTGTGGTGGAGTTGATGAAAGTGGTCCTTCGGCTGAATCATTTACTATAGATGCAGGTGGTGCTGAAGCTGAGCTTTTCCCCGGAGATGCAGATGCAGGTGGCGCCGCTGCTATGGTTGAGATGTTTTCCGGTGCAGCTAATTCCTTAACTGTGGCTGGATCCTTAACTGTGGCTGAGTCCATTACTGTAGGTGCAGATGATGCAGCTGCGACTGAATCTTTTATTGGAGATGCAGGCGAAACCTTTGCTGGTGAGCCAGGAGCTCTTCTCATGCTCCTCTCTGCTCTCTCTTGTTGCTCAGGCCTCCACTGATTTTGCAGAGCATGGAGGAGATTTTCCGTCAGTCGTCTCACTCCACCTCTGCTCAAATGTGGTCCATTTCCTTTAAACAGATCGTCGCGTTTCCAGAAAAGATAAAAGTTCTCTATGAAATACAGTCCTCTCGACTCACACACTTTTGACAGCCATGTATTCAACTGAAACAGCCGGGAGAATTTGTTTATTCTCCCGTCGATGTTTGGGATAGGTCCACTGATGAAAATTTGTATCGCGTCTTTGTCCAGACAATCAAGTCTGTCAAAAAGTTATTAAACTTTTCTTTCAGGACTTCAGACTCTCCGTTTCTTGTGTCAACAGCACCAACATGTAAAACAAGTTTATTTATTCCAGGGTTATTCGTGATTTCCTTGTTTAGAACGTCTGTGATGTCAGAAACTGTAGCAGACGGATAAGTAATTGTAGTCATTATCTCATTGTTTATATTAGATATGGCTCCGTCCCCAAGCAACAGGGTATCTCTGGCCTTGACACTTGGCACAGTGTTTCTCTCCATCTTTGTTTTGACTTCTTGTTCTGTGTTTCTCTCTGTGTTTCTCTCTGACTTTTCTTGCTTATTATACACACCCTCTGAGAGAGGTGAAAATCTGTTTGTTAACTTTATTCCAGGTGCTTCTTTACGAGCATGTTGTCTTTGCTTTGGCCTAGCACCAAGTTGTCTGTTTAGTTTCGGAAATGTTATGGTATCGTTTAGCTTCAGGTTGCAAGTATCAGTTTTTTCCGTCTTCTTACCGGGTTCCACAGGGAGCGTGTCATTAAGTCCTCTTTCCGTCTCTAGAGCATAAATCTTGTCCCGTAGTAGGGAAATTTCTTGTTGATACATCCGACAGCTTTCACAAGGCGATGTTTGCCTTCCTCCCTCAGCCATGTTGACAAGATTGTCGTCGCTGGTTCGTCAAATGAGTTGTAAAAATGGCATCAAAATGAGTAAAAAGCCTTGGTTCACTTAAAAGAAGAGAATAAAATCATATCCAAGACATGTGCCCAAAAATAGAATGATTTAAAAAGCAAAAAAGCAAATAAAGAGGCAAGCGGCAGCAGCAAGCAGAGATACGTCTGCACTCTTGATAAGCAGGAAGCACAATTTACAGCCCGTTTTTGGAGTATAACAAGGGGGTGTAATGAACTTTTATAGTTATTGCCCCAAACTTCTACACAGTAGTTTAGATATGGCAAAACTAATGAACTATATAACAAAAATAATGCATTGTAATTTAAGAAAAACTTTGCTTTGTTAATGATTGAGATACTATTTTAAATATTTTTTAATAACATAAAAAGTGAAAACACAAAAGCACTAAATTATAGGAACAATATATTCATGAAAAATAACTTCAAAGAGGGAGACTGAAGGAGTTTGTTGTGTGTTTCCTTGTTTTGCGAAAAGATCAACCAATCACCTCAGTTGCGTTCTGCAGCACTGGCCGCGGAGTCACCTTGTGCGGCAGGTGCACGTCAGCGGCAGGTGCAGCTGTCGCGAACTCCCTGATTGGCTCCCACGTGCGTTCAGCACGTAAACGCGGAGCTGACGCTGAAGTATAAATTGGCCTTAAGTTCTTGCAAACTTCATACGAAGCCCATATGGCACCCACGGTCAGTACGTTTATTGCAGGTTGGTCGTGCGTTTGCTGCACGAATGAAGTAACAGCCGCGCGTCCGAGCAGCCTGTGTGTGACGCACATTGGGTGCGTGGTGATCTGAACACCTACAACTACGTTCTCCACGAACAAAAATAAACGCAGCGATTTGGGGAAACGCCAGAAATCGCACAACTAAAAAGTCGTACGGCCGGTTGTGACCGAGGCTTAACTGGGCTTGGGTTGCCTAAGGATTGTTTGCTAAGTACATTACAGTTTTTGCCCGTTGCTTGAACACTATAGACCCATGCTTAGACTAAAGTAACACAACTTGAAGCTTTTGTTACCATACCTCAAACACATGTACCCATACCTTAAACAAGAGCACTGCTTTGCACTCTAGTTGCAATTCTGTAACTTACTCCTTTATGCAACACACTTGGTCCTGCATACTACACTCTATTTCATACATAACTAACATAATACTCATATTTCATACATACATACTGTACTTTGTTTAAAAATGAAATCTCAGGGTGCCATTTGGAAAACACATGTATCCAAAATACAAAACACATCGGGTAATTGCAACCACTCAAATACACACCTGAAGGCACTGACTTGCAAAACTGAACACCAAACAGCCAGCTACAAAAAGCCCTCAGTTTAGCCATTTCAACAACTTTGCAAGCATGGATGGAGGGAGAGCGAGAGGCAGAGGTAGAGCCAGAGGAAGAGGAGGAGGAGGACGACAAGGTGAAGGTTGAAGAGACCATGCACGGACCCCTATTTCTGATGATATAAGAGCAACTTTGGTGGACCATGTCATCAACCATGGCCTGACTATGAAGGAAGCAATCCATGGATGGTTTAGACATGCAAAGGGGACATTTTCCCCGGTGCCTGGAGGGAGAAGACATTGCTTGCGATGTCGATGAGGTCCTGTGGCCAGACCCCAACAGACGGCGAGATCCATGAGCCCACCTATGCACAATTGCCATGATTTTCTTTGTTTACAGTATAGTGTTTTCTTTTTTTGGCTTTATCTGAATTCATGTAACTGCACTGTACAGTGCTGCAATACACAATAAAGAGTTAGCCTGTTTGCTTTTTGGTTGTTTGAACATATGTCTTCTGAATAAACAGTGAAAATCAAAGAGTGCAGTGTTTTATATAAAGTAGACTAGTGTGTTCCCCCTGATCTGAAAGTGTGTGCATATGATGTAAGTATGTGTCATTTTGTCATCAGAGTTACATTTTGACAAAGGAGTGTTAGGTTTTGATAGTAGAGTTTCAATTTGACACAGATGTGAATGGTATATTTCCCAGTGTTGTGTCATGTTTACTTTTGTGTAGAGTTTTGGCAAAATGAGCGAAGTTTAGCAAAATGTGCTCAAGCATCGGTCCAAAACTGTAATGGCCTTTTCCCCATTGCCGCCTATAGAAATTGGTTATTTCGTAACATTTGCATTGAATAGGCCTCACAACAGGACTAAACCTAGATTAAGGATTGTACTGTTAAAACTAGACCAAGGGCCCCCCACACCTGCAGCACAGTGGGCGCGTCACAAGAGGCGCTACAGGAAACAAAAAAGGGACAAAAGAGGAGGTATCCGGACAAGACTTGCAGCTAAGCCACACAAATGCTCTATCCCTACTATTATTCTGACTAATGTTCGTTGACTGGAGAATAAGACAGATTCTTTGAATAAAACAAAATACTACTTCAGCTGTGTCATAACTATAAACCGCAATATAAATGCACAATTACACAGAAATAAAACCTGCTGAAAGGCAAATATTTGGATGGACAGTCGTGACTTTGTGTATTGTTGACTCTTACCAGGACGTTACCATGTGCCACCTGTTGAAAGCATGTCACAACTCTATGTCAAAACCAGGTTTACAGTAACAGGCGTAATGCCGGGCCATTCCGAAATCGCTCCCTTCTCCCTCTCCCTTCACACTTGAAATGTGTGTGCCCAAGGAGTGAAGTTCTGACCGAAGCCTACATGCACCAAACAACTTCAGTTCCACGTTTATTTAGGAGTAGCAACAATTAACAATTAATTAGTTACGTGTAACTAACACTTAATAACTATTTAACTACTACAGTTAATGCCTAACTCACAATGAATAGTTAATAACACTTAACTAATGAATTGTTCATGATGAATTAAGTGTGAACTCATCATTTATTAAGGCTAAATAAGGTGTAGCTTTGTCATTCTATTGCTCTAAATTACAAATTGAGAATTAGGATAAGCGAGTTATGGATCTGTTGCGAGGACCTTCCCAACGGGCTCATAAACCTCATCTTTTAACGCACCACTAAGCATAGGAACATCATCTACAAATACAGCCAGTTAGGGCAGCTGGGTGGGGGTTTGTTGATGGGGAGCTACTGCCCTCTTCAATGGACCCGCTCTACACCCTGGCTTCTTAATGCACTACAGTATGTAGGGCTTACATATTACATAATCCATTGAACACAAAACAAAAAAACAAACAAAAAATTGGATGATGGAATTGACAACTGGGAAGTTGCAAGATCACGGATTATACTGTTTGTATATTAATGTGCCTTTTGAACACAGAACTAGTCCCTTTTGGAAGTTGTTACCATGTTTGGCAGTGGTAACCATCTGTAACCTTCTGTAATCATCTGTAAAGAAAAAAGAAAAAGAAAAAAGGATGTATATATATATGTGTGTGTGTGTGTGTGTGTGTGTGTGTGTGTGTGTGTGTGTGTGTGTGTGTGTGTGTGTGTATGCGTATGCATAAATAACTTAATAATCGCCTTTTTCACTTGCTTTGTATTAGTCATCGCGTACATGAAATGAGACAGTTGTTGTAGTTGTGTTTCCTTTCAGTTGTGTTTCCTTTCCGTTCCATTAAATTATGTTACTTTATACGAACATTTCTAGAGGTGCTTTGTGGGTGTGGTCCGTGTTGAAACGGCCGCTCTGGTGGGTTGTAGGTTCTCTTTTGCCGGTGGGGCAAATCACAAATCAAAAATCAAAGTATGATGTTGCTTAATGTAGGATTGATAATGTAACTATAACAGGTAAAGTTGGGTCACGGGGGGGTACGTTGTGTGTGTGTGTGTGCTGTGTTCCTGCTCTTGTGTCTTGTACTTTGTAACATGCTCCCTGTACTAGTGTGATTTGATCAATTGTTTTTATTTCAATGATGTCGGGGGTGGGCGCTTATAAGCTTTTGCTTCGGCCCACTCCTTTTGAGCAGAATTTTAACTGCTCAAATAAACTAATAAACTAAACTAAGTGTTATCGGGAAGATTGCTTTCAGTTAAAAGTATCATCAGCCTAACTTATGATCTTTGCTATATTAGTGAGTTGTGCTGTCACGATAAAGGGCCGTGTTCGTTCCATGGGGCAAGGGAGAGTGCGTCTGAAAGTCACAGCTCCAATGTCTCTGATGAGTGAACCTCCGAAGGTGCTCTGACTGAGGACTGAGTCAAACGGGGTAGGGGAAGGGAGGAGGGAACCGTTTCGAAAAGGCCCTATGTGACGTTTACTTCTAGTAATATTAAAATTAAGAAGGCTGTCTGTACTCTTACTTGAGAAGAAAAAAGTTACTGTGAGTAAATCTTTAGATGAAAAAAATCTTCATCAAATTGTCTCATGTAAAGCGCTTTGTGACCATGTCTGTGAAAGGCTCTGCATAAATAAAGCTCTTCTTCTTCTTCTTCTTCTTCTTCTTCTTCTTCTTCTTCTTCTTCTTCTTCTTCTTCTTCTTCTTCTTCTTCTTCTTCTTCTTCTTCTTCTTCTTTCTTCTTCTTCTTCTTCTTCTTCTTCTTCTTCTTCTTCTTCTTCTTCTTCTTCTTCTTCTTCTTCTTCTTCTTCTTCTTCTTCTTCTTCTTCTTCTTCTTCTTCTTCTTCTTCTTCTTCTTCTTCTTCTTCTTCTTCTTCTTGCATAAAATAGATGTATTTTTTACTTAATTCTTCATAATGATTTCTTTTTGTATGTTTTTATGGTGTTTTCTTAGAAAATATTTAAGGTTTTCACATGATTTAATGCTTCATTTCTCATAATTTATATCAAAAACATGAATCAAATATTTCAGTAATGTTTTCTCCAAGTACTTGTTTACTCTTACATTCGTAAATATTTTTGGCTACTCACTCCTTATAGGTACAGAGCCCAGGAAGGGATATAGTGAGATTTTTTGGAAAAGCAGTTATTATGTCAGGATGCCGAGATATTAACTCGGGTAGCGCAGCGGTTAGCGCTCATGCTTCAGAGCAAGAAGGTCCCGGGTTCGATTCCCACCTGGACGGGGCCTTTCTGTGTGGAGTTTTCAGTTCTTCCCGTGTCTGCGTAGGTTTTCTCTGGGGACTCCGGTTTCAACTACCACTAAAAACATGTACAATAGGCCAGGATGAATGACAGTGTGTTACCAATTAAACTAATAATAATAATCATAATGGCTTACACTTGTACTGTACAAGCCTGTATTACCAAGTTTCTCAAAGCACTATGCTGTCTTAATCATTCATGCCATGGTGGTAAGCAACTATTGTGGCCACAGCCGCCCTTGGGGTAGACTGACGGAAGTGAGGCTGATTGTAATCCTGCATAGGCACAACCAGTTGTACGGAATGAGTAACTGTCTCAATCCCCCGATTTAATCTCGGACCCTGAGTTACCGTCTCATTTCCCGAGTTACTATCTTGGGCGCCCGGCTTATTACTGGGGATTCCGACATAACAGCTGCTTTAAAAAAATAAAAAACCTCTATGTCACTTCCAGGCTCCGTAGTGGGGTCTATAATGCATAGAGTCATTGTGCCGTTGGGCAGGACACTTCACCCACCTAGCGAGGTTTAACACTGGTTTAGTGGGGTGTGTGTGTGCGTATGAAGAGTGAAACTGATTTAAAATTGCTTGGAGTGTACAACTTAAAGGGGACAATGTAAAACTTACCATTTTAAGCAAAATCTTAGAAAATTAATGATTTTATTACTGCACATAATGTCCTTGAGAAATTTCAGTCTGGCTTTAGGGTAAACCACAGCACCGAGACGGCCCTTTTAAAGATTTTAAATGATCTTAGATTAAATTATGACTCACAGAAGGTCACAGTGTTGGTTCTACTGGATCTGAGTGCCGCCTTGATACAGTCGACCACACTATTCTTTTAACTAGTTTAAAACATATCGGCCTCTCTGGTGCTGTCCACAAATGGTTTACATCCTACCTCACAGACAGGACATTCATGGTAAATGTGGATACCTGCTCCTCTAAGGTCCATAAAATTACATGTGGTGTGCCCCAGGGTTTGATTTTAGGGCCAGTGCTTTTTAACCTGTATATGCTCCCTCTTGGTGATGTCATCAGGAGACATGGAGTCAACTTTCATAGTTACGCTGATGATACACAATTGTACATCTCCATGTCTCCTGATGACACCAGGCCAATGGATGCACTTTTTAACTGCATTTTAGATATCAAATCCTGGATGGCAGAAAACTTTCTCCAGCTTAACCAGGACAAAACTGTTTTAGTTTTAGTTTAGTCCTGAGGCCCAGAGAGAGAAACTTTTACCCAAACTACAGTCATTGTCTTTTAATCCTTCCTCACAGGTGAAGAACCTGGGCGTGATTTTTGACTCTGAGCTGACTTTTATTCCACACATTAAGAATATCACAAAGATAGGTTTTTACCATCTAAAGAACATAGCCAGAGTCCGCCCCATTCTCTCTCGGGCCAACATGGAGACGCTAATGCAGCAGCTCGTGTCCTGACTAAGACCAGGAGGCGGGACCACATTACACCGGTTTTAGAGTCACTGCATTGGCTCCCCGTGTGTTTCAGGATAGATTTTAAAGTTCTTTTAATGTTTTTTAAATGTCTTAATGGTTTTGGTCCTTCTATTCAATCAATCAATCTTTATTTATAGAGTGCTTTTCATACACAAGTGCATCACAAAGTGCTTGACATTTAAAAAGACATTAAAACATTATCGCCCGACAAACCCTCCCAATATATACAGTTATCACAATACACACACACACACACACACATATACTGGTCTGTACTCAATTGTGGGGACACCTGACTAAATCGTCACTTGTGGGAACCACCCTTTCTGTAGGGTCTACAGCATCCAAAAAAATCAGGCAAAGTCCCCTAGAATTTACAAACAGTAATATCACCTCAAAACCCCAATACACACAAAAAAAATTCCACACCTGACTTTTACTATATTTCTGGGGACCTTCCAGGTTTTTAAATACTTGTGAGGCCCACTCATACACAGTCTCAGGTTTTTGAATACTTTTAGGCCCACTCATACACAGTCTCAGGTTTTTGAATACTTTTAAGCCCACTCATACACAGTCTCAGGTTTTTGAATACTTTTAAGCCCACTCATACACAGTCTCAGGTTTTTGAATACTTTTAAGCCCACTCATACACAGTCTCAGGTTTTTGAATACTTTTAAGCCCACTCATACACAGTCTCAGGTTTTTGAATACTTTTAAGCCCACTCATACACAGTCTCAGGTTTTTGAATACTTTTAAGCCCACTCATACACAGTCTCAGGTTTTGGAATACTTTTAAGCCCACTCATACACAGTCCAGTTTTCTTTTCTTAACAGTCTCAGGTTTTTGAATACTTTTAAGCCCACTCATACACAGTCTCAGGTTTTTGAATACTTTTAAGCCCACTCATACACAGTCTCAGGTTTTTGAATACCTTTAAGCCCACTCATACACAGTTTCAGGTTTTTAAATACTTTTAAGACCAATCATATACAGTTAGGTTTTTAAATACTTTAAAGCCCAACCATACATAGTTTATAGCGTTCATAACTATTCAACACAAATGCCCTGCCTGTATTATTGTGAAAAAATATCTCTTCTTAAAATGCTCTCTCAAAAATGTTACTTAGTCATAGACAAAGAAGGTAATCACTATTCAATTTTGATTTGAATTGAAAGAATCACATCATAACTTTTGAACAGTTGGGGATAATTATATTTGTTTACAAACAAAACATCCCATTGTAACCAAGTAACAACTGATTACAATTGACAGCTGAAAACTTCTATCAAGAAATTGTTGTATACATTATAGAGGTGCTTCAATCATTTATCTTTATTTATAGTTTATTGTATAGTATTTTTATAGTCCGTTATTATTACTAATTAATGTCTGAGTTATATGTCCATATATGGCTATTTTATGGTCATGAACCTTCATTATGCTTTTGTCTTAAGCATAGCAGACTAGCTCTCGCGCCATGGTTGTTTTGATTAGTTACACTACACACCGCTGCTGTCACAAGTAGAGCCGCCAGGTGGGGAGGGATACAGTCGGCAATTAGAGCAGTACATCCAGAGCTGTTGTGTAACCACTAATTACAATAAAAAATACATTTATGGTTTAGAGCAGCGCAATGCTGCGTAATTTTCACCAGAATATAGATTGAAAGAATGTATGTGAAATCCACGTTTGATCAACATATTTTACAAATCTGCTGAACAGGCTATGATCAGTGACTGATCTGATTGGCGTACCTCTATAGAATACTGTGGTTGAGAGTTATTTACCTGTGAAACGCTTCACATTGAACTTATTAAACACTTAAAAGGGCGAACCCAAAGTAGTAATTAGTCCTCAGATGACTTTTGGAACAAAAAGTCAAGTGAAAGACCCCAAAAAATGTCACCAAACTGAGGATCCAATTGGCTGCACGTCAAGACACTGGACGATCCTAGTCCCAAATGAAGTCTTTCCTTCCTTTTGAAATAACGTAATCAAAGTAACAAGACTACTTGTAGAAGGACTTTTCTATTATCAGTAGTTGGATAACATTAATGGAGTAGTCCCAACAACGCTGCTTTTAACACATTGAAAAAAGGTGGGAAGAAGAGATTTATGCTATACAGGCCCAATCAAAAGTTTAACTCTAATTAAAAGATGGCAACATTTTGCATGGTTGAATCTGATCAAGATACCAATCAGAACTTCCACAAGAAGAAATTTGAGTGACACAAACAAAACAAAATTGAGAATAACTCTTATTGAAAACAACAAATGAAGTAACAATTAAATTAAGACCGTTTTGCAGCTGCTAAAAAGTTTAGGACCACATGCCTTTAAAAGACCAAATCTGTGCAAATGTTCATTCAAAGTCATTTTCAGTCAGGTACTCACACTCATGACGTCCTGACAGCAATGTTTAAACGTGGTCAGGTTGTGCTGCATAAGCACAGTCTCTTGCTGCGTGCCATCACTGCTGAGGTGGGAAACGGCAAGAAAGGATCTTTTAAGGAATTCTATGACTGAGGGTTATGGAACAAAAAAGTCAAGTGGAAATTAAAGGTTTACTCTTTTTTGTCTCACTCCCATTTCTTGTTGTTGCATATTGAAGTTCTACTTGGAACCTTGTTAAGTTCTAACCATGCAAAATGTGATTTTCTTTGTTTTCTACCATTTTGCAAAAGGTCTTAAACTTTTGATCGGGACTGTATAAGGCGAGACACTGCAGTAAAAAAAGGTAATCAACTTAAATGTAGAGATATCAATTTCAAACGTATGCTGTAGATTACGGACATGAGAAAAAATGCATTACAAGTTTAAGGAATTTAAGCATAAAAATCACAAAAAATTTCTTATATTTCCAGCAACAAAATCTAAATTTATTGAGCCAAGTTTCAATGGGCTGCACACTGTCCCCACATGATTTCCAGCTGGAAAAAAGCGACACTGTCCTTCTCCCCCGTCTTTTACTTACACGATTAGCAGGGTCCCACACAAATCAAGAGATGGGTCAAGATTTTGTAAGGACAGCGAGTTACTGATGGTCACTGCAACTTGTTACAAGCTTGTTGGATGTGAATCTTGCCCCGGTCGTAAGGGAGAAGCTTTTATCTCACGATCTTAAGGCTAGTGTTCAATAATGACAGTATAATGTGTAAACAACTCAATAAAATTTAAAACTAACTACTTGATCCCGTTTTGCGCAGACTCGTTCAAAACTTTGCACTAGTTTTAATTGAATTTTAAATTATTTTGTGTTAGTGGTTAGCCTTAAGACAAAATCACCCACTGTTATGAACCTGGAGGTTTCCTCCAGTGAAGTCGTTCCATCTTACATCATTTTTTAACCTGCTCCAGTCACATTCTAACTTTTATGCGCTGTCCTTTACAAATCTTGAGCCATCTCTTCATTTGTGTGAGACTCTGCAAATCGTAAATGTAAAGATAGGAAACCGTCGCTAATTTGAAATAACATGGGGGCACTGTGCACATAGCCCAAAGCATCTCAGAAAAAACCTTGCCTTAATGTTTCTTTTTAAGGGCTCTGATTCGATTTTTCACATAAAATTTTATGGCAGCGCAATCTCTATATTGTAGTGCTTCGTTTTCAAGTTATAGACAATTCTCGCAGTCTTGTTTCCTTGGAACAGTAAGGGAGGTTATGAAGGAAGTCAGATGCCTCTCAACTGCTTGTACTTCCTCTTCTTCCCACTTTCTTTGATGACTGATTGACAAACTGAAGGATGAACTGAGGAACAAAATGACAGAATTAGACACAAACTTACAGAAATTAACTTAAATATACCATGACAAATCAGGGAAAATAGATAAAGCTGTGTTTAGCCCATTACGTGCTGTCCCCCTGATCGGGGGTGAGGGTCACGGGTATGGACAGCAAATGTGATGTAGCTAATTATAGCTGTAGCAAAGAAATTAACTACAGCTTGTGAAACAAATTGTAAAACGGAAATATATACAAACATTACATTACTAAAACTGTATCTACCAATATAAAATATATTGGGTTAGGCAAAGTAACTTGCCTCGACTCATCCTACACACACTTTTAGAAACTAGAAGATCTTGGCTTACAAATTAAAAAAAAAGTATCACACTGGCATAAAGACTACAAGGGCAAGAAAAGGAAAGATAGAAAATGCACTATTTGCGTTTCATGTAGTCGACCACGGACCCCACAAACATTGTAGTTCACACTAGAGTGTATACCAAAGAAATTAATTCACAGGAACGTTTGCATTCTCCATAAAAACAGTGGCCCTGATGTTTGCTATGAAGATCTTTAGTGAAACAAGAATTTGCTTTACACTGATACATGCATACAGTTTATACCAGGCCCTGCGGTCCCCACAAGAACAGTGGTCTTGTGCACTAGAGTTCATACCAGTGATTACTGTTCAGAGTAAATGCTGTGGTTCCCACAAGTACAGTGGTCCTGACGTGTGTTAACTGGACCTCGATAGTGGGGTAAAACCTGTCGTTTGTGTGCAGTAGAGTTCATACCAATGACTAATGTTCAGAGTAAATGCTGTGGTTCCCACAAGAACAGTGGTCCTGACGTGTGTTAACTGGACCTCGATAGTGGGGTAAAACCTGTCGTTTGTGTGCAGTAGAGTTCATACCAATGACTAATGTTTAGAGTAAATGCTGTGGTTCCCACAAGTACAGTGGTCCTGACGTGTGTTAACTGGACCTCGATAGTGGGGTAAACCTGTCGTTTGTGTGCAGTAGAGTTCATACCAATGACTAATGTTCAGAGTAAATGCTGTGGTTCCCACAAGAACAGTGGTCCTGACGTGTGTTAACTGGACCTCGATAGTGGGGTAAAACCTGTCGTTTGTGTGCAGTAGAGTTCATACCAATGACTAATGTTCAGAGTAAATGCTGTGGTTCCACAAGAACAGTGGTCGTGACATGTGTTTACCTGTGTAAAATCGGGCAGCTAAAACGCTAACGCAAGCTTTTCAATAGACAGTAATATGACCCACTGTGAAATAAATTAAGTTACCTGGGAAATGCTTTGGGAGCGCGTTGAGTCTTTGTCTTGGTTCATGGACACGGCGGTCTCAGGAAACTCAGTGGAAAGTTGGGGCTCTGCTGCATCCTAAAGAAATAACACATGGGAGTTAACTTTACCATTCCATTACTCTGAATTTTGTGAATTACACCTGTGACCAATGTAAAGATAACAGTACCCTCAATGGCATATTTTTATGTTGCGAGTATATCTCAAGCCATCTACAGAAGGTTCTTGGGTCATCTTCTGTACACTGTAGTTAAAGTGTAGGACAGCGACAGAGTACAGAAGATGACTCAAGAACCTTCATCTAAGATAGACAACTCCTCTACGACTGAAAGCCTACACAGACATCTAAAGACAATTCTTAGCCATGCTAAAAATAAATTTAAATTGTATCACTTGTGCATAGAGGTCTTAACTGACCTGTATGGAAGGGGAGACGTGACTAGTACAACTAAGATACACCTATAGTGAGTGGCACATGTTGTTCCTATGGCCTGGTTAACTTGATGCTCAGAAAAGGAAAGATAGAAAATGCACTGTTTGCGTTTCTTGTAGTCGACCACGGACCCACAAACATTGGTATACACTCTAGTGTGAACTACAAAGAAATTAATTCACAGGAACGTTTGCATTCTCCATAAAACAGTGGCCCTGATGTTTGCTATGAAGATCTTTAGTGAAACAAGAATTTGCTTTACACTGATACATGCATACAGTTTATACCAGGCCCTGCGGTCCCCACAAGAACAGTGGTCTTGTGCACTAGAGTTCATACCAGTGATTACTGTTCAGAGTAAATGCTGTGGTTCCCACAGTACAGTGGTCCTGACGTGTGTTAACTGGACCTCGATAGTGGGGTAAACCTGTCGTTTGTGTGCAGTAGAGTTCATACCAATGACTAATGTTTAGAGTAAATGCTTTGGTCCCCACAAGTACATGGTCCTGACGTGTGTTAACTGGACCTCGATAGTGGGGTAAAAACCTGTCGTTTGTGTGCAGTAGAGTTCATACCAATGACTAATGTTTAGAGTAAATGCTGTGGTCCCCACAAGAACAGTGGTCCTGACGTGTGTTAACTGGACCTTGATAGTGGGGTAAAACCTGTCGTTTGTGTGCAGTAGAGTTCATACCAATGACTAATGTTCAGAGTAAATGCTGTGGTTCCCACAAGAACAGTGGTCGTGACATGTGTTTACCTGTGTAAAATCGGGCAGCTAAAACGCTAACGCAAGCTTTTCAATAGACAGTAATATGACCCACTGTGAAATAAATTAAGTTACCTGGGAAATGCTTTGGGAGCGCGTTGAGTCTTTGTCTTGGTTCGTGGACACGGCGGTCTCAGGAAACTCAGTGGAAAGTTGGGGCTCTGCTGCATCCTAAAGAAATAACACATGGTAGTTAACTTTACCATTCCATTACTCTGAATTTTTGTGAATTACACCTGTGACCAATGTAAAGATAACAGTACCCTCAATGTAGGGGTGGGCCATATCGTATCACATATCGTTATCGCAATATAATTTTTGATATCGTTGTCATTTTTTATATCGTTGTGGACACGATATAATTTATGTTGCACTCAGCTCCATCAGAGCAGCATAAACACTGACTGTAGGACACAGGGGCAGGTGCTTAAAAAGTGAAATGAAATGAAGGATGTAAACTGTGAGGAAATTGGTATGGCACTAAAAAAAAGAATGCAATATCTTTGCATTAATCTTCCAAATAGGCGTAAGGCTGGAATTTGTCCATTGTCTGTTATATCGTCAAATATATCTTTATCGTGATATTTCTTTTTTTATATCGTGATAGAGATTATAGGCCATATCGCCCAGCCCTACCTCAATGGCATATTTTTATGTTGCGAGTATATCTCAAGCCATCTACAGAAGGTTCTTGGGTCATCTTCTGTACACTGTAGTTAAAGTGTAGGACAGCGACAGAGTACAGAAGATGACTCAAGACTGTTCATCTAAGATAGACAACTCCTCTACGACTGAAAGCCTACACAGACATCTAAAGACAATTCTTAGCCATGCCAAAACTAAATTTAAATAGTATCACTTGTGCATAGAGGTCTTAACTGACCTGTATGGAAGGGGAGACGTGACTAGTACAACTAAGATACACCTATAGTGAGTGGCACATGTTGTTCTATGGCCTGGTTAACTTGATGCTCAGAAAAGGAAAGATAGAAAATGCACTTTTTGCGTTTCTTGTAGTCGACCACGGACCCCACAAACATTGGTATACACTCTAGTGTGAACTACAAAGAAAATTCACAGGAACGTTTGCATTCTCCATAAAAACAGTGGCCCTGATGTGTGCTATGAAGATCTTTAGTGAAACAAGAATTTGCTTTACACTGATACATGCATACAGTTTATACCAGGCCCTGCGGTCCCCACAAGAACAGTGGTCTTGTGCACTCGATTCATACCAGTGATTACTGTTCAGAGTAAATGCTGTGGTCCCCACAAGAACAGTGGTCCTGACGTGTGTTAACTGGACCTCGATAGTGGGGTAAAACCTGTCGTTTGTGTGCAGTAGAGTTCATACCAATGACTAATGTTTAGAGTAAATGCTGTGGTTCCCACAAGAACAGTGGTCCTGACGTGTGTTAACTGGACTTGATAGTGGGGTAAAACCTGTCGTTTGTGTGCAGTAGAGTTCATACCAATGACTAATGTTTAGAGTAAATGCTGTGGTCCCCACAAGAACAGTGGTCCTGACGTGTGTTAACTGGACCTCGATAGTGGGGTAAAACCTGTCGTTTGTGTGCAGTAGAGTTCATACCAATGACTAATGTTTAGAGTAAATGCTGTGGTCCCCACAAGAACAGTGGTCCTGACGTGTGTTAACTGGACCTCGATAGTGGGGTAAAACCTGTCGTTTGTGTGCAGTAGAGTTCATACCAATGACTAATGTTCAGAGTAAATGCTGTGGTTCCCACAAGAACAGTGGTCGTGACATGTGTTTACCTGTGTAAAATCGGGCAGCTAAAACGCTAACGCAAGCTTTTCAATAGACAGTAATATGACCCCACTGTGAAATAAATTAAGTTACCTGGGAAATGCTTTGGGAGCGCGTTGAGTCTTTGTCTTGGTTCGTGGACATGGCGGTCTCAGGAAACTCAGTGGAAAGTTGGGGCTCTGCTGCATCCTAAAGAAATACACATGGTAGTTAACTTTACCATTCCATTACTCTGAATTTTTGTGAATTACACCTGTGACCAATGTAAAGATAACAGTACCCTCAATGGCATATTTTTATGTTGCGAGTATATCTCAAGCCATCTACAGAAGGTTCTTGGGTCATCTTCTGTACACTGTAGTTAAAGTGTAGGACAGCGACAGAGTACAGAAGATGACTCAAGAACCTTCATCTAAGATAGACAACTCCTCTACGACTGAAAGCCTACACAGACATCTAAAGACAATTCTTAGCCATGCTAAAAATAAATGTAAAATAGTATCACTTCTGCATAGAGGTCTTAACTGACCTGTATGGAAGGGAGATGTGACTAGTACAACTAAGATACACCTATAGTGAGTGGCACATGTTGTTCATGGCCTGGTTAACTTGATGCTCAGAAAAGGAAAGATAGAAAATGCACTGTTTTGCGTTTCTTGTAGTCGACCACGGACCCCACAAACATTGGTATACACTCTAGTGTGAACTACAAAGAAATTAATTCACAGGAACGTTTGCATTCTCCATAAAAACAGTGGCCCTGATGTTTGCATGAAGATCTTTAGTGAAACAAGAATTTGCTTTACACTGATACATGCATACAGTTTATACCAGGCCCTGCGGTCCCCACAAGAACAGTGGTCTTGTGCACTAGAGTTCATACCAGTGATTACTGTTCAGAGTAAATGCTGTGGTTCCCACAAGAACAGTGGTCCTGACGTGTGTTAACTGGACCTCGATAGTGGGGTAAAACCTGTCGTTTGTGTGCAGTAGAGTTCATACCAATGACTAATGTTCAGAGTAAATGCTGTGGTCCCCACAAGTACAGTGGTCCTGACGTGTGTTAACTGGACCTCGATAGTGGGGTAAAACCTGTCGTTTGTGTGCAGTAGAGTTCATACCAATGACTAATGTTTAGAGTAAATGCTGTGGTCCCCACAAGAACAGTGGTCCTGACGTGTGTTAACTGGACCTTGATAGGGGGTAAAACCTGTCGTTTGTGTGCAGTAGAGTTCATACCAATGACTAATGTTTGAGTAAATGCTGTGGTCCCCACAAGAACAGTGGTCCTGACGTGTGTTAACTGGACCTCGATAGTGGGGTAAAACCTGTCGTTTGTGTGCAGTAGAGTTCATACCATGACTATGTTTAGAGTAAATGCTGTGGTTCCCACAAGAACAGTGGTCGTGACATGTTTTTACCTCTGTAAATATCAGGCAGCTAAAACGCTAACGCAAGCATTTCAATAGACAGTAATATGACCCACTGTGAAATAAATTAAGATTACCTGGGAAATGCTTTGGGAGCGCGTTGGGTCTTTGTCTTGGTTCGTGTACATGGCGGTCTCAGGAAACTCAGTGGAAAGTTGGGGCTCTGCTCCATCCTAAAGAAATAACACATGGGAGTTAACTTTACCATTCCATTACTCAAGAAAATCCGGTGTAAATGTAATATTTCTTTGCGATCAGATGCTTAGAAAGAGCTTGTAGTCGGCTCAACAGCAGGTTAAAATGAGTAAAATCTAATTAGAATGAATACAGCTAAAGCTCTATTTTACCCGGAAGTAGAATGATGACATCGTCACTTAAATTAAACGTATTGCAATGGCGGTTATGCAGACTTAATTAATAACATGAGATGCAACATCAAATTGAGGGGTAATCAAAAAAACACCCAAGAACATTGCAACATAGGCACTCAATTTCCTTGTCATGACATCACATGCATAAGCTCTTTAGCAAATAATAAACCAATAAATAAATCGAGATTATGCATGTGATGTGAAAACACAAACATTTCTTTTATTTTCTTGAGCATCAAGTTAACCATCTCCCTTCCATACAGGTCAGTTAGACCTCTATGCACAAGTGATACTATTTTACATTTATTTTGGCATGGCTAAGAATTGTCTTTAGATGTCTGTGTAGGCTTTCAGTCGTGGGGAATACTCACACGTACCTTTTTCCTCCATGGCCAATTAGTTCCTCTGTAGGTGTATGGTATTTCCTCTCCAGCATGTATGTCCCTCAAAGCAAAGAGACATATATGTGGTTTCATTTCAGACGTCATCCTTTTCATTTTACAGTCTGGATGAAGGTGGTCATCATTGACAAGTCTACCAAGGCTTCTGTCTTCTCGAGATGCATCAATGCTTGAAAAAAAAAAAACATACATACATTTGATTTGACATACATTTGTCTTGTGCTTGTTTAAAGATGCAGTAATATCATGCCAAATAAACCAAACAAAACACATTTTCCTAAAGCTAACCTTAATTGTTTTTACCCGTTTCTAAATTTAAGCGTTTTTCAACTCCTGACCTTAACCAGCTGGATACTGTCCATATCAAACATGTAATGACAAAAAAGCCAAGAACCCCCGGCATTGTAATGAACAAGAAACGATGCCTAAAACGTGACACACACGCACATCTCAATGATAAATTAACGTAGTACACTGTTCAAAGTTAGTTTTAGATTTGAGCAATCAAAACATACAATATGATAAACTTCTACCTTGAAGATGAGTTTTCCCTATCCACAAACATGTGCTGTCTGTAGCTAACAGCTAGGCTAGTACTAGCCAGTTAGTTAATTGCGCAGCTAGTTAGCTAACTCGTACTTGTTTAAAGATGCGGCATTATCATATCATCTTTTAGCTTGTTACCATGTTACAGAGTTGTTTCCACATGAAAACATACCTGGAGTCGTGTTTCGATCCACAAGTGTATCTACTTTGACTGAAATTCTCCAGGAGCTATTCTTCGCACTGCATGGCAAATCCCAAATAGCCCCTCCTCCATCCTTATATTACTTCTATGGTGGTAGCCTTCAAATAAATGTCTTGCATCTTCTGTCCTCCAGTGGTAAAATGTCTTTTGTCCGTGCCATGAGTCCCCTGTCTATATAGTTACTGTATTGTCTGAAAGCTTCATAATTAAAAAAAAATGTAAAATAAAGTTTGTTTTTATCAACTGTGAGGACCGGCACAGTTTGCGCATGCGCATTGAGCAAAGTGTGTAAGAAGTGTGTATGGGTGCAGTACCTCACTGACCACTAGAGGCCGATACTGAGTAAATTCTGTTATACACCACTTACACACTTGAAAACCGGTTTTTGTCACTTATGGAGCCCAAGCTGAAAATTTGCCAGGGCCATCTTTAGAGCTACTTACATCAAAATATAGTTAACGTTGTGGGGACCGGGTTTCTTGGGTCACCAAACTTTTGGTCGCCCACACCGCGGGTGAAAATTTCAGGTGTTGGTCACACAAGTTAATAAAGACCAACACACACCACACACACACACACACACACACAACCACACACACACAACACACACACACACACACACACACACCACCACACAACACCACACACACACTACACCCTAAGCCCTTTACTACACTCAACACACAGAATCCACACCAATCAACGTTACCACTAAGGCTGGTACAGATGACGCAAGGTGAGGAAACTTGAGCCATCCTCCCCGAGATTTCCCAAGGCAAAACCCAAAGCCCGTGGCGCCGGGGCACAACACAAGGGTCCCCTGAGGGGGCGGCAGAGAACCAACTTCAACCTGGGCACCCACAGGACAGCACCACACCGCACAGCCTGTCCCACCTCTCCCGAGCAAGAGGCCTCCTTCAGAGGAAACACTGGAGATTTAAAATATATGAAAGCAGTATAAAAACATTGAATTAAAAAGTTTAAAAACAAAGTAAAAATCAGTAAGAAACTATAAATATTATCAAATATCATAAATATCAAGTTATCAAGGTTATAAATTAGATAATGAATAATGGGCTTACAGTAAATAAACAGATACAATCCTCCAAAAGTGAATTACTATTTTCTAATATCCAGTTACTCCACCAATAATGGTTCAAAGAACTAGACTCTTTATAACCCATTTCTACTGGAAAAATAAAAAAGCAAAATAAGTTATCATCCATCAAAAGAGTAAATCAAACGCGGTTTAGAAGCACCAAACTTAATAAATAACGTTTATGCAAGAACAACTAGCAATATTTGGCAGAATGGATTAAACCAAGACAAGAATATTCATGGATCAACTTGACAATCATATTGCAATAATGTTCCTACTGGCTGACTACCTCGTTAAATATTAACATTAAAAAGCCCAACTGTTTCAAAACTAGCAATTTCGACCAACTCTGACAGCCTGGTGGAAAAGCCCCTAAAACTTTTCAAACTCCTCCACTACACCCTGCAAATATACTCCTATCTGGCATAATCCGATTTTCTTTTTCATAGAGCACCCCTTCATTATCCCACATGGGAAACAAAGGAATTAACACACCTCCAGCATCATCTTTTACAATATAATTTCATGACATTCAAGCACCACAGACAAATACAACCTAAATACTTGGACATACTTTTCAATACCTCCAATCAAATCCATCCTCGAAACAAAAATCAAGCTTATTAACAATACTTGAATGCCCCAGTTACTAACTGATATTGTTAAATTTCACAAACCACAAAAAACTGATGTCAAAATTATACAAACTAATCACTCGGATCAATCGCTACAGTTCCAAAGTAAAATGGAAAAGCTAGACCAGGTATAACACTCAGCCCCAACATTGGTTAGAAAATGCCAGAACACATTCACAATGACTCGACATACCAACATCAGGCTTATACAATACAAATCATCCACCAGACACATATCACTCAAAAAAACCACAAAAATGGGTTTCACAGACACTGATATAAGTGTTCACAATGTTACTATGGGAGTCAGAGACCGTATATACTGCATTATGGGAATGTTACCTGTACAGCTTTTTCTGCAAACAATTACACAAAAACTCTCTGATATCGCTGAACTGCAAATCCCCTCTTGCCCATCATTCTGTCTATTAGGTCGCATTCAGCCGAAATGATTTCCACTCAAATACAAAATAGTACACCTTGCCTCTCTTAGGATCGCCAAGAAAATTAGTCTCATAAACTGGAAATCGAACCATCAATACACATCAACCATGGACAAACTTTGTATCAGATCATATTTCAACTTATAACAACTCTCACGACGATGAATGCGTCCTATAGAAAATTGGAATCCCTTCATTATTTATTTTAACATCTCAACTAACTCAACTTACTAACAACAATGAATAAATAATTATTTCTAATACAAATACAGGTCTCTGCATACTGGGCACTGCTCCTCATGCATGCGCGGCGATCATACAGCACACACGCATACCTCATGTTCCTTCAGAAATGAATTTTGAATCTTTCTTTACTTTAATATATATATTACTATTATAATATATTTATAATAAATATATATATATATATTTCTTTTTTATGATGTTTTTTTATTGATTTATTTTTGTATTGTTTTTATTTTTATAATTTTATTTTTGTTTAATTTTTTGGTTTTCTTATTTACTCACTTATTATTCTTACTATTATTATTTGCCCTTAATTTTCTTTCTACGTTAATAACGACATAATATAATATATTGGTAGTTTGTATAAATAGTTATTAATCCTTGAGGTTATGGCTAAGTATTGATGTCAGTAATTAATCCTGTTGTAAACGAGTCGAAGAAGAGGAATAGGAAAAAAGGAAATAAAAAGCACACTCAACCAAAGAAGTAACAGGGCAGACAAGAAGGGGGGCCTGATGCTGTGAGTTTATTGCCCACCGCGTCAAGGTCCTCATGTCCAGCTTTTTAATGCACCACGGCAATATAGGACAAACACACATGACAGAATAAGGAGGGCGAGGGCCTGTATAGTGGGGCCTTTCTCCCGGCCTCACACAGGCCCACATGCCGCTGGCCTTTTTTTAATT